>JAINUG010000023.1:5844533-6162033 GCA_029706075.1 Aldrovandia affinis
GAATGACTTTGCGCCATGCATTCCTGACTGCTTTATACAGACATTATCAGAATCAGAATCAGGCGTTTGTTTATTGCCATTCACACTTAATTGTGTAGGAATGTTTGGTGGTGGTGCTGCAGTGCAGTGAGTCACACAGTGAACACACACAGACAGTGTACTAGTGCAATAGAGCGATAGTGCAACAGGCAACATTATTACTGGTTCTGTGTGGCTCAGTAGGTAGAGCATGGTTCTGTGTGGCTCAGTAGGTAGAGCATGGTTCTGTGTGGCTCAGTAGGTAGAGCATGGTTCTGTGTGGCTCAGTAGGTAGAGCGTGGTTCTGTGTGAGCGTGGTTCTGTGTGGCTCAGTAGGTACAGCATGGTGTTGGCAACGCTTAGGTTGTGGGTTCAATTCCCACTGGGACAACATATACTGAAAAATGTATGCATTCACTACTGCAAGTCGCTTTGGATAAAAGCATCTGCTAAATGGCATATATATTATATTATATTACAGGAACGCTGCATTCTCTTACATTTTACATTGACATTTTAAGCATTTAGCAGACGCTCTTATCCAGAGCGACTTACAAGATGTGCATTAATACATGGTGAGAACAATCATAGTTATCTTGTCATGGGTGACACCAGAACAGTGGACTTGTACCGTAGATCAATAGTTCAATGAATCTGCTGTAAATATTAAATCTTCTTTTTCTCAATGTATATAATAACACAACCTTTTAGTGTAAAACCTGTAAATAGAGAATGCAGAGTAGATCTTAGTGTGAATAATAGACACGCGTAGGGAAACAAAACCAAAGCTCTTGTTCTCTATCATCGTATTTTTCCTTCATTAATGAGACCTATTTTCCTACAGCACACCACAGGAATGCAGGGTGAATGATCTGTATTCTTCAGTGCGCTAAAATAAATGACACGCACTAAGCGAATTGTCTAAAATGCCGACGTTGTTCAGACGAATGTACACCTTAGCAGCACCCACACAGTAAAATTATGCAAAGACGGTTATTATGAATGCAAATGAATTGATTCTCATTAGTTGTGATGACCAGCGTCCTTTGAAAGTGCAGTTTTTGTGCTTTTAAAGTCAGCGTGCACTTTAGCAGAAATGCGGTGGGTGTAACATGCGTCTGCTTGGCTGTGGATTTAGAATGGCCTGAGTGACCCCGTGCGCAGGGGGGGGGCTGAGGAGGGGGGGCAGGTCTGTGCGTGGGCCCCGGTCTGATTAAAGTGAGAGACATGGAGCTGGCCGCCCCCACAACGCTACGCTGCAGGTACAAACACTGCCCTGACTTATTATGCTGCTGCAACTTGCACAAATATTTAGTTGCTTATTTATGGTTCTTTTTTTTTCCCCTCCCCTTGCGCCCCCTCCCGAACCTAAGCACACACAAGCACTTAATTTTTAAACGACCTGTTGGTCTCCCAGTGACGGGTGTCGTTGCCGCGGCGCCCTTGGTGGGCCAGGTGTGCAGCTGAAGTGGCGGAGTGGTGCCAGGGCCCGCTGGCACGGCCGGGAGACTCGGGCCCGCGGAGGGTTCTGGAATCCGTCTGAGCTGCGCTGGCAGGGGACCTGGTCGTCGGCGGGCCGGTGTTGGCTTTGCCACCAGCTGCTTCTTTACAGCCACGCCACCCAGCCCACGCCAGAGCCCCGGCCACACACATGCCATACTCCCACGCGCGCCCGCCACCTCTCCCCCTCTCTGCCTCTCTCTCTCTCTCTCCCTCTCTCTCTCCCCTTTCTCCTTTCCCGCCATCTCTCCCTCTCTCTCCCTCTTTCTCTCCTCTCCCCTCTCTCTCCCCTTTTTCTTTCCTGTCTCTTTCCCTCTCTCTCTCTCTTTCCCATTTCCTTCCCTCTCCCTCTCTCCCTCTTCCTCTCATCTCTCTCCCTCTCTCCCCTTGTCTTTCCCATCTCTTTCCCTCTCCCTCTCCCCCTCTCTCCTTCCTATTTCCTTCCCTCTCCCTCTCTCCCTCTTCCTGTCATCTCTCTCCCTCTCTCCCCTTGTCTTTCCCATCTCTTTCCTTCACCCTCTCTCCCTCTTTCTCTCCTCTCTCCCCTTTCTCTTTCCCATATCATTCCCTCTCCCTCTCTCCCTCTCTCCCCTCCCCTCTCTCCTCCTCTCCCCCCTTTTTGTCTCACGCCTGCTCCACGGTGAGCGTCGGACACGCGTCCAGGAAGACAAAAACAAAAACATGGTGAAATGAATCACTGCTGTGTTTAATTAGCGGCCTTACGTAATCTCTGGATTAGCTGCGCTCCGTGGGACGCCAGAGTGTGAAAGGACAGGGAACAGGCTCTTTGACCCTGCAAAGGATTCGCAAATCTCATACCTGTCATCGACGAACGTGACAAGACGGTACTGACCAAAACATGGCTGGCTCAACTCCTAAACAACTCTTGTTGAGACAGCATGTTTATGCTTCTTGTTTATTTATTAATTTTTTGTTTCAAATTTTTTCCCCTCCCTGGTAGCCAATTATACCCTGCCCCCCACAAATTCGCCACCCAACTCCAAGGGACAAGCTAACACCTCAAGGCAACGTTTGCCTCCTCTGAGACAGAACTTGTCCCAACCCTGTTTATGAGGTTGCCCTACCGCTCCTCGGCGAGCTCGTGCCAGCTCTCCCTCCCCTCTCCCCACCAGGGCTGGTCTGGTACAGTCGTATTTTGAACCGCGACCGTGATAGGCAGCTCACACACGTAAAGGACCAGCCGACACGTGTGCGTTAGACCGCTACACTATCGGAGGCCCCATGTTTATGCTTCTTGTTTTCAACCACTATCAAAAATCATCCTGTCTGTGCAAATTAGCCCTACACCCTTGACAAAGATTCCTGTCCAAATTGTTTGGTGATTAGCAATGGATTTTGGTAGGGATTTATATTTGAAAGAATGAAAGAAATTATTTTTACATTTTTATCGGGTTTATTTTTATTTTTTATTTTTTTTGTTGTTAATTTCTTTCTGCACAGATGCAATGAAACACAGATGAAACACAGATGTCAGGAAGTAGTCTGAAAGAGACCAGTTAACTAACCATGTCGATTCAACTCATTCACCAATCAGGTCAATCAAGACCTTGATTAGTTTAATCAGTTGTTTAGTGCTGGGCTATAACAAAAGGTGGTCACTTCCCACCGATCACCTCATATATATATCATTCATGCACACACAGCACCCAATATTGTCAGAAAAACACAGACTTGTAGAAATTTTTGCAGATTTATTACAAAATAAACACTGAAATATCACATGGCCATAAGTATTCAGACCCTTTGCTGTGACACTTGTATATTTAACTCAGGTGCTGTCCAATTCTTCTGATCATCCTTGAGATGGGCCTACACCTTCATTGGAGTCCAGCTGTGCTTAATTATATTGATTGGACTTGATTTGGAAAGGCACACACCTGTCTATGTAAGGTCCCACAGTTGACAGTGCATGTCAGAGTAAAACCAAGCCATGAAGTCCTAGGAACTCTCCATAGACCTCCGAGATAGAATTGTGTTGAGGCATAGATCTGGGGAAGGGTATAAAAACATTGCTAAAGCATTGAAAGCACCCAGGAGAACAGTGGGCTCCATCATTGTGAAATGGAATAAGTTTGAAACCACCACAACTCTTCTTAGAGCTGGCCGTCTGGCCAAACTAAGTAACCGGGCAAGAAGGGACATGGTCAGGAGGTGACCAAGAACCCAATGGCCACTCTAAGAGAGCTTCAGAATTCCTCTGCAGCGATGGGAGAACCTGGTAGAAGGACAAACATCTCTGCAGCACTCCCATCAATCAGACCTTTATGGTAGTGGCTAGACGGAAGCTACTTCTGAGTGAAAGGCATATGACAGCCCACCTGGAGTTTGCCAAATGGTACTTAAAGGACTCTAAGAGCATCAGGAAAAAGATTATCCGGTCTGATGAGACACAAATTGACATTTTTGGCCTGAATGCCAAGTGCTACCATAAAGGTCTGATTGATGGGAGTGCTGCAGAGATGTTTGTCCTTCTACCAGGTTCTCCCATCGCTGCAGAGGAACTCTGAAGCTCTCTTAGAGTGGCCATTGGGTTCTTGGTCACCTCCCTGACCATGTCCCTTCTTGCCCCAGCAAAGGGTCTGAATACTTATGGCCATGTGATATTTCAGTGTTTATTTTGTAATAAATCTGCAAAAATTTCTACAAGTCTGTGTTTTTCTGACAATATTGGGTGCTGTGTGTGCATGAACGAGCAAATGGCTGCAATATGACAAAGAGTGAAAAATTTAAGGGGGTCTGAATACTTTCCGAACCCACTGTATATATATACTAAGGGTGCAACGATACACCTATTTGTACTGAACCGTTCGGTACAGGACTTTTGGTTTGGAAAGCCCTGTGAACCAAACAAATGTAATCTTGCTTTAATCACTAACACACGTGCTGAACTTTTTTTGTGTGTATTAGCAGCAGTATTAACAGACTTTTTTTTTTTTTTTTTTTTAAGAAAGAAAGATATGTGCCTTAATTTGTTCAGTAAATTATGGCCAATTAGCCACTGTTTACAAAGTTTATAAGCAATTTTATGTTTTGCATTTCTTTTTTTCTCCTGCTGTACTGAAAATGTACCAAACCGTGACTTCAAAACCGAGGTACGTACCGAACCCAGATTTTTGTGTACTGTTACACCCCTATTATATATATATATATATATATATAGAGAGAGAGAGAGAGAGACAGATTACTGTGCTTACTCATCGGGTTTGAACTCCCCTCAAAGTTCTTGGACTATAGCATTGTCTTTTTGTCACGACATCACAAAGTAATAAAGAGATTTACATAAGGGCCCTGGAAAGCCACTGAAGGCATTGAACAGGACGACCTTCTCTGTGATGGACAGCTTCAGGAGGAAGTGACCTCACTCCTCTGTTGAGGGGAATGGACAGACAGCTTCAGCAGGAAGTGACCTCACTCTTCCGTTTAGCTTCGTAGAGGCAGAGAATGCCGTCTCTGCTGTGTGCCGGGAGTGCTCGTTTCTCAGCGTAAACGTTCTTCGAACCCGTGTGTCGTTATTCAGCAGGTGTACTGTACACAAGCAGTTTTTGGGGGTTGTATTAGCCGTGTAAAAAAATAAATAAAGGCTTTAATAATCCTCTGCATAATTCAGACATAATTCACTGAATTAAACTTCTGGATGTTGATTCAGACACATTTTTGTAATTGTTCAAATTTTCCAGCGCAATATACTGGGGGGGCGCTCCCGTTAAGGCACATGTGCTTATAGCACTGATACGCCCTGAGGCCAGCGCTGAGTCCGGACTGCACCAGACAGGAGCACTGTGGAGAGAGAGACGGATTGAGCTGAATTTGTGTGCCTCTCGAGAAGCTAACTGAAACCACTAATTACAAATTATGCTGAATTTATTGAGACAGACACCAAAATGATACCCTTACACTGTAAGTGTTGTGGTAATGGGCTGTTGGTGTATGTTTTATGTAAGTTCATTGTTTTTAAAATGAGTAATTCAAAATGTTTTGAAAAAAACTAAAAACATTTGACATCTAAAGTTCTTTCAGAATTTTATCAATGAATTCATTATTTTTTTTAAAATATGGAATTATAGCAGAGAACTGAAGAGATGTTAAATCTAGATCTCGGTATAGGGCGTTGGATAGCGTAGTGGTCTAACGCACCATATTTTGGCTGGTCCGATATGGTGTGTGCTGCCTGTCAGGGACGCGGTTTGAAACTCATCTCTACCAGACCAGGGTCAGCCCCGAACGGGGGGTTTCCCAGGGGAGGGGAAACTCATCTCTACCAGACCAGCCCGAAGGAAGCGGAGTTCGCTGCCCTCAGCCCCGAACACTAAATAAATCTGAAACAAATGTAAGAAAATAAAAATAAAAAAACTGATTGGTGCTGGGTTTACGGAGTTTGATCGAGCCTGTTTGAGAGAGAATAAGTATATACAGTGTTTCCCCCAGGTCAAAGACTGGGCAGCACCGACCCACATGAAACATTAAGACATCTCAACAGGCCCTGCTACGTCCAGTGAAATAATCCACAACCCTGGTTCTGGAGGGCCACCAGGTGTGTTCTCACCAAAACGTCAGCGACCAATTGAGACCCAAAAATCCAAGTAATAAATTGCTTTTGTTGATCAATTAACTGGACTTTTCGATTGACTAATGTCAGTGGAAATCATTTGTGGATAGAATTCCAGAATTGGGGCCTCCCGGGTGGTGTAGCGGTAGAACGTCCGACACTGGCCACTGTGCCCCGGGGTTCAATTCGCGGCCACACCGGTCCAGCTCTGACCGGGAGTGCCACTAGGGGGCGGCGATTGGCTGTCTGCCCCAGGGAGGGGGGAGGGAAGCCGGCATGAGCTCGCTGCAGAAAGCTTCTCTGGCTGTATCGGAATCACGGTCGGCAATTAGAGAGTTCTGTTTCGAAGGAGGAGGTTGGTCGTTCATGCCACTACCAGTAACAGAAATGGGTTAGCAGCGGGCTTGTGGGGGGGGTAGTTGGAATAATAGAGGACATAATTGGCCACCAGATTGGGAGAAAAACTAGAAAAAATATATATAAAATGTAAAAAAGGAATTCTAGAATTTATTTTTACAAAATGATTGCACAAAAACACAAAAAAAACACCACAAACAGCAAAACAACATGGGCTGTGTTTGAGCCACCCCTCCCTTTGAATAAACACTTTTTTTCACGTGCCCGTTGTGTGCACCCCTAAACCGTGTGAGCGCTTGTTATTGTTCATTTTTCATTCATCGGGGCTTTTCAAATTTCCACAGACACTCTCGAAGCCAAGAGGGGAACTTTGCCACCCACAAATCCAACGCACTTGTTGCAATTTGTCCCTATTACGAGAGGGGAACGGCGCTGGAGCTCGTAGGAAAATGGTTTCTCTTCCCGTGCCTCAGACGTTCATCATCTTGTCGCAGTGAAGAACGGAGCATGAGGTCATATGTTGAAATGTTAAGCGCCTGGGTGTGTAAGCTGTCTAGAACAATGAGGGCGAAAGAGCTTCACATTTTTTCCCAGGCCATTGACTTCTTTCCGTCTGAAGTCTGTGGGCCACACGTAGCCAACGATTCCTTCAATAACACGCCAGCCGCATGCGGAACCCTGCTTAAGAATTTCCGACACGTTTTGCGTTCTCAACTCTGTTCCGGTCATTCACTTTTCCTGAGTGAGGTTTTTAAATTGTTTTTTTTAAGTTAAGAGAGGCAAAAAGTACACCTGTGCTGAATTTACAAAATGTTCATCTCTATTTATTTTATTTGAAGACATTAAGGGAAATGTGGTGTGTTTTGAACATCATGCCTCCATGATACTGTTCATTTATGGCGTGAGAAAGAGGAAAGCCTTTATTTGCTTTTATTTTTAACGCTTTACTGTCCGATTTTATTGTTTAAACGGCCTGAATGTGTGAAATTGCAGTCCCTCATCCAGTAATGTGTGGAGTCCCTCATCCAGTAAATTGTAAATTGAAATACATGTGAACGCCAACTCCCAAAAACTTGAAATGCTTTGATATTTATTTATATTCAGTTTGTAACAACAACAAAAAACATCCTGCGTGGGGCCATTACTATTTTTGTAACATTTTTTATTTTTTACATTTTTTCAGATTTTGACTGAAAACAAAACTGGCTTGACTCCGAGGACGAACGGCGGAATCGTGGGGGGTAAATTGAGAGAAATAGAGGGTGTAATTGGCTACCAAATTGGGAGGAAAAAAATCTGAAACAAAATTTTGGTGTGTGAAAGGCTAGATCACAAATAGATAAACAGGACCCTTGTTGTCTTTGAGGCTTCGTTCAGACGGACGGATGTGTGGCGGTTGGAAGAGAGAGAGTGAGAGAGCTTTGAAAAAGAAAGAAAAAACTTTGATTGCTAATTCATTACTTACTGGTAAATGAGGAAAGTGGCTAAGGAAATTGAAATTTATTTCAGTGGTGAAGTTGGCTGTGTTTTTTGGAACGTGGTGCCGTTTTTTTTTAACATGAACATTGCGCGTTGGTCAGAGAAGAGGTGAACTGCAGGCTTTTGTGGTCCCCCACTCTGGGCTAAGTGTGTTTAGGCTTGTGGTCTGAAAAGCCGTGAGACTAGAATAGGAGGCGGAATTGGTCATGTAAGTGCTTCGACAGTACAGCAGCAGAGCAATGTTGAGCAGTGGAAAGCGGCCTTTTGACATTCTGTCTTTCTGGGCACATTTTTTTTTCTTTTGATTGTTTTTCTTTCTCAGGAAATGAGTTTGCTTTAGAATCTTTCTTAAGAAATTTGTCAGAACTGTATTTAAATTGTGGCTTTTTTTAATGTACCACACGCATACTTAAAAAGCAGTGCTTTACCTCCTACAGACAATCAATGCTTTCATAAAAGGTTTTCTTCATCTACATCTGTCTGCCAATACACAAGAAACCGTGAAAATAGGCCCCTCTGTCAAACATTATCCTGATCCTAAGTATTGTTTACATATCCACCTGAATCCATGGAAAACATGGTGGAAGATGGATCATAGCTCATATCAGAAACATGGAGACACAGGCCTGTTGGAATTGTAAACTTTTGGCAAACCGGATTATGGCTTTGCCCAAAAGGGAGTCTCATAGCCGGTCTCTCTCGGGCCGTTGGATTGGTCGTTGGTTCTTTTGTGTGCAGCAGCCCTGGTTCAATCTGCTTTGGCAGCCCAAACATGGGGAATGGTCCTTAAATCATTTATTCATTAATTTAAATAAATACAATTGTAAAAGAAAGTTCTCTTCGCTGGTTCCAGGTGAACTGGGGATACCCAGACGCTGTAATTGAACTCGTTAGAGGGAACAGAGACACAAGGCAGCAGATTCCTGGCAGAGCCTCGCGGAGCCCTCTCTGAAAACAACTGTGTCTCAGCACATTCCCCTCTCCTGCTTCTCTCTTTCTCTCCCTCTCTCTCCCTCCCTCGATCCCTCGGCTCCTCTCTCTCTCTCTCTCTCTCTCTCTCTCTCTCTCTCTCTCTCTCTCTCTCTCTCTCTCTCTCTCTCTCCCTCCCTCTCTCTGTCCCTCCTCTCCCTCAATCCCTTCTCTCTCTCTCTCTCTCCCTCCCTCCCTCGATCCCTCGCCTCCTCTCTCCTCTCTCTCTCTCTCTCTACCTCTCTCTCTCTCTCTCTCTACCTCTCCCTCCTCTCTCTCTCTCTCTCTGTCTCTCTCCTTTTTCTCTCTGTCTCTCTCTCTCTGTCTCTCTCTCAATCCCTTGCTCCTCTCTCTCTCTCTCTCTCTCTCTCTACCTCTCTCCCTCCCTCCCTCCCTCACCTCCTCTCTCCACACAGGCTGTCCATCCCCCTGGCAGAGCGGGCCCTGAAGGCCGGTGAAATGAAGTATGGTTGGGCCCGCTGCAGGGCTTCCTGCCTACCTGTAGGTCTGTGAACCCGGTGTCCTTCAGTCCTAACCCGGGAACTGCGACGGTGGATAAATTTAGCAGTCGGGTGAAATACTGCATTTCTCATGCGGATCGGATTCGATGACAAGCTGGGAGTCGTTCAGTGTAGAGCATATATATATTTTAATGCAAGCCACATGGCATATGTAAAGGAAAAAAAAGAAATGTGTATATACTTACAAAGAGAGCACTTTGTGTATTGGTCTCCTTGAAGAGCAGGCTGCCATGATGGAGAACGAGAAAGAAATGTTATTTTGGCTTTCCCCGGTAATAGGAGACAGCATTTTTGGAGATGCATAATTTGAATTTAAGCGTTTGATTGGACACGTTAAAATGAAAACGTGCCATCAGCGCTTGAACTGAAGTATGTATTCATGGCATCAACATCATCATCAATGTCAACATCAGAGTCAATTCATCAGCCTGCCTCAGCTATGTTTTATATTTAGGATTATTAGTCAAGGTCAAGTTCAATGTCAGCCGCAAACCATGCCACATGCACTGTGGATCCTCCACACAGAAGTGAATTACATTCAAGTTATGAGGATTTAATCCTTGTCAGAGCAACATGTCCTGTTTTATTATGTGTAGGGCTATATCATTTTATTCTCCCCTTTTCTGCCTATTGGAATGACCAATTACACTACACATACACTACACTACCTTACACTACACTACACTACACTACCTTACATTACTTTACACTACTCTACACTACACTACACTACCCTCCCCCCTCCCTCTGGAGCGGACAGACAAACGCCGCCCCTAATCAGGGCTCCCCACCAGGGCCGGTCTGGCTGTGGTCTGGTTTTGAACCGTACCCCTGACAGGCAGCGCACACTGTATCGGACCAGACAAAATGTGGTGCGTTAGACCGCTATGCCATCCGCCGCCCTCTGCTAGGACTTTTAACGGCAGAACGGAACCGTTGCCCATGTGGTCACCGTGAGTACTCGAAGGTAGATGGTACATCAGAGCTGTGCTCTGCGTTGCGTTTGTTTTACAGATATCTCGTGTTTGTCTGTGCCGTCTTTTTGGAGGAGGGGTTTAGCACACTGCGGTCTCCCGATAGGTCCAGAGAGCCGTAGCAGAGTGCAGAATTCAGACCCTACGCATGCAGGAGTGCCCAATCCAGTGCCACCTCTGGATGCCAAATGCTCCTGAAAGCCCAATCAAATGGGTTTTGGTTAAAATGGTGATTTGTGTGTGCGCTGCCCGTCAGAGACGCGGATCGAAACCCGCGTTTCTACCAGACCGGCCCTGGTCGTCAGCCCGATCGGAGGCGGCATTTGGCTGTCCACCTCCGGGGGAGGGGGGAGGGAGAGCCGGCACGAGTCCGCCGAGGAGAAGGTTAATGGAGTCCGTGGAAGATCTCCGTCTCGAAAGAAGGTGGGGAAATAGGTCCAGGAATACGAATCTCGTTCCCGGAGGACGGGCGGCGGACTCGTGAGGGTGGGGAATTGAAAATAAAATAGAGGGTATATTTGGCTACTAAATTGGGAGAAAAACTGGGGGAAAATCTGAAATAAATAAAAAATAAAAAATAAATAAAAAAAATGGTGATTTGTTATTTTGCGGGCCTCTTCACGTGAGGTGTAACGGGCTGAGATTGTTTGGGCCTCTCTGTGAAACGGCACGCTGCAGTTGTTTGCATGTTTTCCGGGGAGGGGGATAATTGGAAACAGCGATTAGCGTGGAAGGAGACAGACAGTCTGAACTGAAATAAATTCCTTACTCTGCAGTCTGTTTGCCTGTCAGATGGTATGATGAAGAGTGCTGGAGGTTTATGAGTAACATTGACGGGATTCTTCACTTTCGCTGTTAACACACAGATCGTTTTTTGTGTCACGCATTTAAACCACCCAGAATAAGGATAGTCTGTATCGAGTATCGCTTGCATGGGAAATTTTCTACATTCAAAAATGATTTTTTATATATTTTTATGTTTTGTTTTTTAAAACTGTAAACGGATCTCAGAAGGTCTCAGAATGCGCTTTACGATATGTGATCAGAACATAATGAAGTGTTGAGAGAAGGAAGGCCTTAGTCCTGTCTCTCGGAGCAGAAAGTGACCAAACGGAGGGATCTCCCTTCAGAGGTAACGAGGCCGGTGCGTTGATACAGAGATACTTTAAAGGAGAGTGACACACTTTCCCGTAAAGTAACGAGCCCGCGAGCCGCGTCCCTGAGAGGCAGCCCACACCGTATCAGACCAGCCAAGATAGGGTGTCTTAGACCGCTACGCTATCCGCCGCCCCTTTTGTTCTGTTTTTTGAGGCAGGGTTGTGTGACTTCGCTGACCAGTTGTCACGTGGCGTTCGGCAGTGGAAATAGAAGTGGAAAACAGGAGTAAAATGTGGCCCATTTTTGTTTGTTTCAGGAGAAGCACAACGTGAGCCTTGAAGACATGAGGAAGGCGGGCCATGAATCTTTGGCGATGATTGTGGAGGAGTTTAAGGTAAGTACAGCGCTTACGGACTCTTAACCTCCCCACCCCTGAATCGCACAACCCTGACTCTGAGAGGCCTAAATCAAGAGGGTTAATTTAATTTAAAAATTCTTCATTGCCATGTTACACAAAGTAATTGGAATTTGTTTTTCCACATGCCTCTCCTAAGAGAGGTCTGAGCGCAGGGTCAACTTCAGCAGTGAGGAAGTAGCCTCCCTCCGGTTTCCAGTTCATAGGTTGCCTTCCTGGGGGGTTCAGTGCCTCGCTCAAGGGCACTCCTGCCCCCAGAGCAGGGGACACCGGTGACCTGAAAACTCAAACCTGGCTCGAGTGCAGAGGGAGAGAGACAGCCGTGGGGCCGGCCCGGATCCGGTATCGCCCACCTCATCCACGCTGTGTCAGATACAGCTACAGATAACTCACCTTTAACCTGTTGTTGAAGTTCAGTCCCCCCCCCATATCAGATCGAGGTGGGATCACATCGTGTTTAGAAGTACACGTATGCCCCACAGTGCGTGTAGACGGCTCAGCATTTGGGCTCTGAGCGGACGGGGCCTTTTTTCCGCAGCGGAAGCTATCGGTTACCCGTCAGGCCTGTGCGGAGCCTGACACACTGGGCTTTTTCTTAGGGCGCTGATGTCTTCTGACAGTTTTATAATCACAACTGCGGGCGTATTGGTTTTGGAACAAGGCGTGGGGGGTAAATGACATTTTGTATCGGGTAAGTTAATTCCTACGTGCCCCTCGCGTTCTTTATCACTGCGGACAATGATTTATTACTCTTTCGTTGTTGAGGCGGACTTTTCAACTATTAATAATAATCACCGCCGTGGCTAACTGCGGTGTCTGTCCAGTGTTTTTCCACCAACTTGACCATTTGGAATTTTTTTTTTTTTTCGGTAAATATAAGGTAACCAGTACAACATTTTTGTTACAAAATTTGAATGTATCTTGTGGCTTCTTTGTATATTTTACACGTTTAGTTTTGGGTTTTTATACTTTGGAGGGCCTTTTTCCTGCGCTTACGCAGTCTTCTGGTTCAAACCCCAGGTATGTTTCTCTTTCAGGCCTAATAGTGTACTGGCCTGGATGAAGCGTTGGAGAAATGGTCAGTGCGTTGCTGACGCCGGGGAAGGAAGCTCCTTGATTACACCTAACTGTTGCCGGTGTGATGGGGCATTTATTATTCCGGAGTGACCTGATGCCATTGAGCAGGGAGCAGGCACATCCTGATATGTGATCTAAATGATTATTCTGATTGTGTGCCAGATGTAAGGCTGCTGTAAGACAGCCCAATTTCCCAGAGGTGTCAGATGCAGTGTTTGTACATCTGGCCGAAGGGATCTGATGAATTGGGTGCTGCTGTTGTACAGCCGATCAGTGTCTACTCGGGTTTGCATGAACAGTTGCAACTGCAGCAAGAGGCGCCCCCAAAAAGCACACTCCTCTGTAAGCCATCCGTCAGCCCCCCCCCCCCCCTTCCCCGTGTGTAAAACGGGTGTCCTTCCCTCATAATATACCTCTGTCTCCTACGAAAACAATAAAGAATGTTGGTATAAATAATTACAGGAAAAGGAAATAAGATTCATTTGGGGCCAAATGGTTTTTCACTGGCCTGTTGAGTTTACTGGGGTTTTTATTTTGATTCTGGCCCTCCTCCCCCCCTCCTCCTCTCTGTTCTCTGTTTTCGGGGAGGGCTATTCTGTTGCAGACCGGAGTAAAAGTGCATGTGAGCCGCCACTCGCCACTTTGTAATTATTTTCACAGAGATCCACACGCTCATCCAGATGGCTAATGGTAATTGTCAGATATCTCGTCCAAATTCCACATCGTGTAGCCGAAATGGCCACGTGTTTATGTTGAATGAGAAAAATACTGAGCTATTTGATTGCACGGTGTATTAAGTGTAATTTGCGATTCCTGCTGAAAAGTGAGAGTGGACAGGCCAAGGAAAGAGCCTGGTCCGACGTTGAACTGCTCGTTTTGGGGGAAAATGTGTCTATAGTTAAGCAGTATGAGACAGGGTTCTTGTGTGTCCTTCTCCTTCCATGAATTATAAAGAGTAATCGTGTATTAGGGTAAAATAACTGAAAATATCACTTCACACAGACCTTGGCTCGTAAGGGGAAGGGTATTTTTTTACATTTAATTTCTTCCTGTAATTTACAGGATTTGTAACGTTTACAAAAGTTGGAGAGTGCGTCAGAGAACAAATGACCAGATACTTCAGAAAGTTCATGATCTACTTTTTAACTCCTGTGGAAAGGAACTAAGCTTTATCCAATTAGACATTAAAGATAGACATTTCAATTCAGTGAGGTGGCCACAGGCTTTAAGCAGAGTGAAAACGGCACACATTCTCTGTCTCTTGATTGGAATTTCTGTTACATTTACATTTACGGCATTTAGCAGATGCTCTTATCTAGAGCAACTTACAAAAAGTGCTTCTTTTTTTTTACATGGTAAGATTAGTCATGGTTGGTTAGCGCAATAAATCAGTGCAGTAATGCAGTAATAGACGTCGTCATTATTGGTTCCATTTAGCGCGGAAGTAATTCTTTAATTGGAGCAGACGAAAAAAATAGAACACACAATCGTTGCGACCCTCTTGGGAAAAACAGAACGGCTCCCTTCTTTGGCCTTATGTTTGCCTTCACAATGAGAATCCATTTAAAATTCGGTTTGGATTCAAATAAAACATCTTCCTGTTTCGGAGGGGGGTTACAGCTGAACTCAATAACTCTACAAAGAGCTCTGTTCTGACTGTGGCCCGTCGGTCTGTGGGTCGGGGGGAGAACGCGACCCCCCCCTTATTTGGCCTGGTCCACAGGGGCCACGCTTAAACAAATAAGTTAGAGGAAGACTTGCAAGTGTATTACTGGAAGTTTTTTGTTTTCTTTCGCCCTTTTAAAAAGAAAACAGGATCTCATCCCCCTGGTTATCTACTCAAGTCTTCTTCATCAAGCACACATGGGCACCTGGGGGGTCAACCCCCCCCCCCCTGACCCCCGACCCCTGCCACACACACACACACACTAACCACTGTGCAAGGTTTAAAAATAGCCCCGTGTATGTGTGTGTCCGGATTCTTGAACACGACTTGTGAAGAACTTAATGAGCTGTTTGATGACTTTCAAACAGCCTGGCGGGTTACGGGATGTCCCATGCCCCCCCACCACCCGTGCTCCTGCTGTCTGGGGAAGGTATTCGAGGCATGCCTTTAAACTGGACTGTGGCTTCCCATATCAAGAGGAGCAGGAATCTCAGCAGCTGCTGCTGGTGGTGTGGTGGTGGTGGTGGTGGTGGTGGTGATTCAGGGCCCCCTGATGGATTTACTGCTGTGTCTGTTTGTGTTGGTTTTAACACCGCGATCCTTCTCCTTCTCCACCATTGTTGTTCCGGCAAATATAACGTAGATCTTTTTCTTTCTTTTTTTCCCTCTGCGGTTTTGTTTACGGTCAAAATCAAAGCGGGTGGGCCTTTAAGCGAAGGACGTCCGTGACCGTTTTTCGCTGTCCTCGCGTACTTTGATGGGTTGCGTTTTGTCGGATTTCCTCTTTGTCCCAGTTGAGCTGCGCTTGTTTTTCTCACCCTGGGGAAAGTGCTGTCACATTTGTTATTATTATTATTATTTTTAAAGATTTTGTTTCTGATTTTCTCCCTTTTTCTCCCAATTTAGTAGCCAATTATACCCGCTATTTTATGTCAATCCCCCCCTAGTAATGTGAGTTCGCTGCCGTAGTCCTGCGACCGGTAGTGATGAAGGCGAAGCAACGTCTCTTCCCGAGATTTAGCAGCCAATTCGACCCTCTATTTATTTCAATTTGCCTCCCCCACGAACCCCCACACGCAACACGTTGTCATCACTCTCAGACAGAACAATATGGCCGCCAGTTCCGGGTGTGGATGGCCAAACGTGGCCCGGCGTGGCGTCACAGCGCGCACCTGAGTCACCTTCATTCACGATGCAGTGAGCAGGTCATCCGCTCAGGTTCACGTTCAGAATTTATTGTGACCTGAGCTAACACGGTTTGCACTTTCCCTTTGGATGATCGTTAAATTGAATTATTATTATTATTATTTTTTAAATGTGGCCTCCCGCATGGCCCAGTGGTTACAACGTTCGACGCTGGCCACGGAGACCAGGGTTCAATTCCCCGTCTCGCCAGAGTCGGCTCTGGCTGGGAGCGCCACCAGCGCCACCAGGGGCAGCTGTCCGCCCCCAGGGAAGGGGGAGGGAAGCCGACATGACGTTCGCTGTGCATAAGAGTGGCCCTGTAGGTACCGGGTTACGGTTGACACTTGGCGAGTGCCGTCTCGGAAGAGGCGTCAGGTCGCCTTCGTCACTGCCGGTCGCAGGACTACGGCAGCAAAATCACATTACTGGGGGATTGACATAGAAATTGCGGGGTCTAATTGGTTACCAAATTGGGAGAAAAATGGGAGAAAAATCAGAAACAAAAATTATATAAAAAATTAATGGTTTTTTTTTTACAGATGCGTCAGACTGACTGACAGGTGAGAGACAGGCCTCCATTCCCATCGGCGCTAGCCTCCTCCTGTAGACAGTGTCCCCTTCAATGTAAAAAATAACACACAGGCGCGTGAACCAGAGGAGTGCACATGAGGAGTGCACGTTTCTGGTGCAGGTGTGGCTGGCGCTGCAGTGACTCAACAATCAAAATGGTCAATTTTCTGAAGGAGCTGTTTAACCGTTCCTTGGGCAATAACGTTGGAGATATTCCGCCGTTTTTTTAGCTGAGAACACAGACTACAAGCTGAAATAACTGAAATGCCTCGATTCACGGTGGTTTGGGTGGGGCGGGTGGCGGGAGAATATGAAGATCAGTTGAAAAACTTAAATCATAAACGCAGAGCGTGTTTTACGAGTGCAGAAAGTGCATCAGGCTTCATTACCATCAATTTATGTCTTCTGAAAATCTCCATAAATCTGAAACAGGCTGCCAGTGCTCTGCTCTGCTAGGGCCTGCACTGGCTCAGCCTCTTGCTACAGTTTGCCTGCACATGTTTTCCAGTTGGGATCAGAGTTTGGCACATACTCAGATTTTTTCGGTCATGTACCTGGCTTTGATTGAACCCTTCCCCCATCTCTGTGTGTGTGTGTGTGTGTGTGTGTGTGTGTATGTATGTGTGTGTGTGTGTGTGTGTGTGTGTGTGTGTGTGTGTGTGTGTGTGTGTGTGTGTGTCTGTGTGTGTGTGGTGTGGTGTGGTGTGTGTGTGTGTGTGTGTGTGTGTGTGTGTGTGTGTGTGTGTGTGTGTGTGTGTGTGTGTGTGTGTAGTGTGTATCCCGCAGCAGGGATGAGACTGTTCCCCCGATCCAAAGACCCCTAAAAGTCAAACACATAATTCAAAGTGTTCAATTATCCAGTTGCTCGGCACAGACTAGGCCACAGGTTGCCAGGTTGCTATGAGAGATCGAGGCTTCGTGAACCCTGCTATGGGTGGGACTGTGATTAGCTGTCAATTGCTGACTTTGTTTCAACCAATCAAAAGGTTTTGCTCTCCACAGCAAAACACAATGATTGGTTCAAATCAGCGAGTCACTTATGGCATGTAAAGGTATCTGCCAAAATCAAGGAAACACTTGAGTAAATGAAGGATTCTGGCGGCTCTGTTATGGTGTGAGGTGCAATTTCCTGGCATGGTTCAGGTCCACGAGGACATGGTAAATGCCAATAAATACAAAGCCATTCTGAGTGATCACCTTCATCCTATGGTGAAGCATGTGGTCTCTTCCAGGATGGCAATGCCCCCATCCACAGGGCACAAGAGGTTTGATGAGCATTAAAACGATGTGCCATATGCCACGGCCGTCTCAGTCACCAGATCTCAACCCAATTGGACACTTACGGGACGTTCTGGAGCGGCGCCTGAGACGGCGTTTTCCACCACCATCAGCAAAACACCAAACGATGGAATTTCTTGTGGAAGAATGGTGTTGCATCCCTCGCAATAAATTTCCAGACACTTGTAGAGTCTGTGCGGAGGGCGCATTGAGGCTGTCCTGGCAGCTCGTGGTGGGCCCAACGCCCTATTAACACACTTCATGTGTTTGTGTTTCCTTTATTTTTACCCCGAGTAGCTCTGTCCTGTATTTGGTTTCTGGAAGCCCCATTCTCCCATCACTATGGCAGCGCTACCAAGTGTTGTGAATCACTGATCTCATACAAACCGATCAAAATAATTACCCCCCCTCCTCCTCCCTCGCCCTCCCCCATCCCAATAGCAAAAGGCCGTGATTTGCTGCCAATAGCACATCGTCGTGGCGATGACGCAGTGTAGCTTCGCCCGTTTTTGGGGTTAACCATTCTCCACTGGTGTCTGGTCTCCCTGGGTGGACCCCTTCACACCTCAGACATAATATCCGACTGTAGGAGCCAAGCGGCCTGTAGACACCTATCCCCGCCCCCACCGCCGGAGTGATGAGGCGCTCCCTCCAGGGTCTTTTTCATTTTCAAAAGCAAGAGGCCAGTTCATAGGGCTCAGTCACACAGTCTGGGCATCCACGTGTCAACACACATATCACCGCACAGGAGGTCTGCTGCAGTCCTTCCTTTCCCCCCGTGATTCACACACATATTTTCTGTCTTGGTTAAATCTCCTCCCCGCTGTTGAATCTGACGCCGCTGAGACAGTGCTATTGGTTCCTGTCCTCTCAGATCTCTGTGTGTGCTCACCGAAGGCCCCTTGGCCAGGGGGCTCTGTTCCTGTGTTAGTCGGTTGAAAACGAACATTAGGTGAATTTCTCTGGCCCGGTGGCCCCCGTCCCAAATTTGGGGGAAACATCTGCAAGTACGGCTCCTGGAAGACAGAAGTCATCCTCGCCTCAAGCTGATGTCTGACACTTCAGGATTTGCATACAGTTGATTTTCCCTTCGTTCGTAAATTGACAGCAGATATTTAATCCGGCGGATTGAGAAGTTGCAGGAGGTTGGCCAAACACCTTAAAACCCTTAAGTTGTTTCTCAGACCACCGAGGAGATTACCAATGAACTGGGTGGCAGCAAATTGACAGATTTATAGATCGTTTTGCAGAATTAAAAAATAGGTAGGGAACAAAAGAAATGGAAACTACAGCAGTGAAGGTTCTTTAACGGTGTGGGGGGCACAATTTACTACCGTGGGTTTGGGTCCGTTCATACACTTGGAAGACAAGGTCGCCCAGTGGTTTGAAGAGCACGACACTATGTCATGGCCTTCTCAGTCACCAAATCTGAACCCAATCAAGCGTTTAATGGCATATTTTCAAACAAATCCTGTTTTCCCACTTCATCAACTGAAGTGTGAGTTGATTAACCTTTGCGTGCGAGAGCTGTGTCTTCTTTGTCCTGCAGAATTACGGGCGCTGGTAGACTCCACGCCATGGTGAATACCGGTTATACTGGCGCATGTGATGGCACACCACTCTTAAGTGGCTCTACAGTGGTGTTTCCCTGTTTTTTTGCTTTCACCACCCATACATATAATTTATATTCTGTCTTATATATATTATATGTATATCCCATACTTTCTTTTTAAATATATTTTCAGATTTTCTCCCATTTTCTTCACAATTTAGTGGCCAATTATACCTTCTATTTATTTTCATTTGCCCTCCCCACATTTGCTGCTCGTCTCTATGAGGCAAGCTAATTCTCAGAGGGCAGCAAACTCTGCTTCCTTCGAGACGGAATTCACCCACCCACGTTCTGGAGACTGCCTTACGTGCTTCAAGGCAGATCCGAGCTGGCTCACCCTCCCCCTCCCCTTGGGGTGGACAGCCAAACACCGCCCCCGATCGGGGCTGAAGACCAGGGCCGGTCTGACAGAGACGGGTTCCCTGATAGGCAGCTCACACTCGCACAGGACCAGCCAAATACGGGTGCGCCAGCCCATCTCTAGTCATTTTGACAGAAATCATCAATAGTTACTGTTCCAGATGTAGATATTGACAGTTTTGGCGTGACAGTTGTTTAATAACGTTTTCAGAAATGCCCTGTGACTTCCGACCCTACGACGTCAGTTTTTTACAATCAAATTCACGTTTAACACTAATAGTGACTTTCCTTTTGATTACCTTTGACTTACCGATATGCACTTACATGAGTCAGCAATGTTCTTGGGGGTTGAGTGGCAGCCTAACATGAAATTGAGTATTAATTATTAATATTTCATACACAGATTGTTGATTCAAGTGTTTACAAAAATGTCTATTGAACCGTAAGCCATTGGAAGGCCATTGTTAAAACATTGCATAATAATAATTTTTTTAAATTAATACATTTTGTTTCCGATTTTTTCAAGTTTTTCCTCCCAATTTGGTGGCCAATTACACCCTCTTAACAACTCCAAGATCCGCAAGCAGGCCGCCCCTGCTTGAGCCGTTGACGTTTTGAGTTCCGTTGGCCCCTGAAAGACGGTCGGTCGTCGGTGAAGAGCGGCATGTTTTTCCACATGGTGAATTCCTCCCTCTCCGTCCTCACCTGCCCCCCCCCACCCCACCGGCCCTCGGGTAAGCGAGAAGGAGCGAAGGCCCTGCTGTCTCCAGCCCCTCGCCGTCCTGGTGATGAATAGTGATCATGTGCGTGCCAGAGTCGCCCCCCCCCCTCTTGTCCACGCTCTGCCGACGCCTGACAAGCTGCTGAAATACACGGGACGAGTCCAGTTTCACCCGGAGCTGTAGGACCGACGGCAGGGTGGGCTCGTCATGTTTTAGAATCAAACCGGGGGGCAGCGGATAGCATAGCGGTCTAACGCTCCGTATTTTGGCTGGTCCGATATGCAGTGTGCACTCCCTGTCAGGGACGCTGTTTGAAACCCGTCTCTACCAGACCGGCCCTGGTCATCAGCCCGACTCGGGGGGGGCATTTGGCTGTCCACCCCAAGGGGAGGGGGGATGGTGAGCCGGCTCGGGTCCACCGTGAAGCACGTACGGGAGTCTCCAGAATGTGGGTGGGCGAACTCCGTCTCGAAGGAAGTGGAGTTCGCTGCCCTCTGAGAATTAGCTTGCCTTGTAGAGACAAGTGCACTTGTGTGGGAGGGCAAATCTAAACAAATAGAGGGTGTACTTTGTTACCAAATTATGTCAGAAAATCTGAAACAAATAAATGAATTTAAAAAAGAATCAAAACGGTTGGCTTTAGGACCGGGGACTTTCCGTGTTTTATAATCGAAACCATTCAAAATCATGCTCCAGCACCACTAAAGCCTTACCTGCTTGCAGGTATTTTAATGATGCGAGACGAGCAACAGTGTAGGTCAGAGCACCTGGGAATGGGCGGGGCCAGCCATTGTCAGAGGCTGGATAAAAAGAGCTTTAATTGGGTATCTGCTCAGGGGAAGAAAACTTCACTGCAAACCGGTGGGGTTCGAAACTGCAGCTGCAGTTCAAAACCTGGCTGTGCCAGCCCGGCTCTGGCTGAGAGCCCCGATCGGGGGCAGCGATTGGCTGACCGCCTCAGAGGGAGGGGGAGGGTGAGCCGGCACGGGCTCGCCAAGAAGCGTGAAGGCATCCCTGTAAAGGGAAAAACTGTCTTGACTCCGAGGACGAGCTGCGGGGGCTTGTGGGGGAGGGTAAATTGAAATGAATAGAGGGTGTAATAGGCCACCAAATTGGGAGAAAAATCTGAAACAAAATATATTCAATTATTAATACATATAAAAATATATTTTTAAAAAATTTAAATTAATATGCAATGTTTTAACAATGGCTTACAGTTCAATAGACATTTTTGTAAACACTTGAATCAACAATCTGTGTATGAAATATGGGGTATATTCTAAAGCGTCTGCAGCTGTCATGGCGGGACGTCAGATTTGAACAGCCCTTTGGGGGCGTCCTGCACCTTGTGCGATACGACACCAAGCTGGGGAGGCATGAGGAGTGGGACAGTCTAAACACAACAGTTTCTTTGGTGGTTCCCCCTCTCCAGAGCTGTGAGGTGATGACTGGTTTGATCGACGGCCTTTGCGTTGGGGCCCCCGGGCTGGGGTTACCGCCAGACGGGCCGTTTCGTGGGGGGCGCACGTGGTGCTTGGACAGAGGTGCGATAAACAGAGTGACAAACCCCGGCCAGCAGGTGTGAACGCGGGCCTGGCGGGGTGGATTCGGTTCACCGCTGGACGGCAGAGGGGGGCGCTGGAATGTTATGTTTTCCGCTGTTTCCCCCCTGAGGGAAACCAGGTAGCCGGGGCAGGGGGGACACCAGAGAAAAGCGGGTTTTTTAAAAGCCCCGCCCATTGTTTGGAATTTCACTTCCTGGTATGTCTTTTAACAAATAAACAGAGTGTAGATCGGCCGGAAACCGCCCGGATGAGTGGGAATGGGGGAATGGGGGAATGGGGGAATGGGGGGGTTGGGATGGGGGGGCAAAATTCTCATGCAATTTATTTTTGACAGGGGTCAGAGAACTATCGTGAAAAAAGATAAATCATCTGGACATGTGTGCAGAGAGACAGCAGTAAGGCTCTATAGACACAGCCTCTGAACTGCAGGCTACAGTGTGCGCGCTGGACGTGGAATCGGGGGGAGAAAGCCTGGCACACGGGACCCAGCCGAGATCAGGACCTCCCACCCCCCCACCGCCCCCCATGGTGCTTGAACGGGGCAGTTTGAGGAAGAACCCTCAAGCCCGGTCCGGACACGGCACCCTCAGGCTGTGTTCTTATCACCTCTCTGTGTAAAGAAAAACTTCCTAATATCCATGCAGAACTTGCCTTTTACTCATTTCCACCTGTGGCCTCTTTTTCTGCTGACCCCACTTATCTTAAAAAATCTTTGGTATTTTACTTTGTTAATCCCTTTTAGGAATTTAAAAACCTCCATCACCTTGCCTTTCACATAACAGGCCACTCCCCCACCTCTTTTATTAGTTCCATCATTCCTAAACAATTTGTACCCCTCCACATTATATTCATCCCCATCCGCTGCGCCAAGCCATGTTTCAGTAATCCCAACGATGTCATAACCCCCATTCAACATAACAGCCTCCAGTTCCAAAAAATTTTTTTTTATGATTCTAGCATTTAAAAACATGAATTTCAGAGCCTTACTCACACTTATGTTGTCTTTCCCCTCCACACATAACTGTGCCGAACCACCTCTATTCACATTATGCTCTAAAAAAATCTTTATTAATTATAGTCTTAGATTTATTATTATACTCTGCCCTGGTATCTTCCATCTGGGCAGTCAGTACCTCCCTATACTTAATACTACTACTAATTTCCCTCCCTGTACCCCCAGTCCCTAGTTTAAATATTCCTCTGCTACCCTGAGCATACGCTGGCCCAATGCAGCTGTACCCCTTCGGTTCAGGTGTAGCCCGTCCCACTTGTACAGGTCACCCCTGTTCCAAAAGGAGTCCCAGTGCCCCATAACTCCTCTTTCCTGCACCAGGATGGTAGCCACTTGTTAAATCTCCATATAAAATTCTGCTTCCCTTCACTAGCACGCGGTACTGGCAGAATTCCAGAGAAGACCACCGTGGAGGTTCTGCTCCTTAACTTTGTTCCTAATTCTATAAAATTGTCCTGAAGAACCTCAAACTTACCCTTACCTGTGTCATTGCCTCCAACATGGACCATGACCACTGGATCCACCCCTGCTCTGGCCAGGAGCTTGTCCACGTGTTCCAGGAGGTCTCCGACCTTGGCACCATGCAGGCAGCATGCCATTCGAGACTCCTTTTCCCGCGAACAGACTATACTATCTACACCTCTAATAATTGAGTCCCACAATCCCGTCAGGCAAAGCAGTAGCAAAGATCACAGAGGCATCTGTCCATTCTGACCTGGACCGCTGTCTCTCTATTTCGCCTGTCACCATGGGAACGCATAGTTGTACAGACATAGCCCCCCCCAGCAGAGTCATGTTCAATTCAGATATTTATTTTTGCTATTAGGTCAAATGTAATGTTTCATATTATGGACAGCTTCTGTTATTACACAAGGATTTTGCATCTGACTTGGGCAGTCTGTCTGTCTGTCTCGTCTGTCTGACTGACTGTCTATATCAAAGGTTGCAGTCATGACATTTTATCACTGGAGGTCAAGGTTGACTCAAAGTGGCGTGGGTCTGTAATCTGATTGCACTTGTGTGGGGTTTTTTTTTTTTTTATAAATATATATATATACACATATCAGTGGTCAGATAGAGTTCACAATGATTTTTCCTCCATTTTGTCCAACCACTGACAAAATGTGCTTGAATGTTAATATAAAAAAAACACAGAGCCCCTTTTGTCCCTGCCTAATACAAACCACACATTTGGCCTGTCCAAACACCATATCAAACAGGACTCCCTGTATCACAAGCGGCCATCTTTGAGTTCTGTGTGCAATCGGAGTGAAAAGGCGCGTCGTGAGGTAATGCCTGATCCGGTTTCCTCTGCGGGGCTCTCACAAGGAGGCTGTTGATCTTATTTACCAAGGCATTTCTGACACTTTGAAGAGTTATGTAAAAGTGGCAGAAACACCAGTTGTGAGAGATGACATCTGTGTTTATGCGGATGAATCGTGAACGCTGGCAGAATTCGCTTCCCAGCGCCTTTTCCCAGAGTCCCCTAAATCCTTCTCCCCCTGATCATTTCTGCCCCGCAGAAAAAAAAATTCAGCGCCTTTAATATAATAAATGTTCTGATATTCCCCCGGCTTATCTTTTGTGCCGTTACCCACCCTGCCGGACTCTCTCAGGCCACAGTGATCTATAAGATCAATAGGGAACGCCTAAAGCACAAACAGTCCCCCGCCCTCACCCTCCACCCCCTCTCCGCTCCCGCCTCTCTGATCAGGCCGTCCGCCATTCCCACTGACCCTCCGGTTTTGGACGCGGGACTGTGGTCTTTGGCAGCGGCTGAGGAAATCAAATCTTTCATTTATTAGTTCTTGTTTCCCTTGTTGTTCTAAGGATTAAGACTAAAAAAGAACTGGAATAATGTGATGGCAAAGTAAATAAGTGAAAAGCTTTAAGAAAATGTAAATCCACTGGTTAGCATTATTTGTAACATAAAAGGCTTTTCCACACATTTCATACTTTGCAGTTTTGCCAATTTTTTTTTCTCGTTTTCTTTTAAACGGGGATAACGTTTCATTTTTATTTTGTGTGTTCATTCATTATGAGTACAGTATCCACTTCAAATAAGGGTTCTTTGCCTTAATGTAATAAAACTCAAGAGAGAGAGAGAAGAAAAGAAACTTTGCCAGGGTTTTTTTTTCTCACGCGGTGTGTTTTTAAAAGCATGGGAAAAAGTGTGGATAGATCCTGACCTGGGTTCTGCGTCCGCATTGTCCTCCACCATGTCCAAGGGGTGCTGATGGACCCCAGGAACACAAGTGTGGAGGCTGTCCAGATTTTTAAAAATAATAATAATTATTGCTATGTTTTGATATATAATTTGCAATTGTGCCCGGGGTTTCTTGTGGAGATGTGGGCTCTTGATTGGGATTTTGACTTACGAATTACAAACCGAGCACAAACAGCGCTTTGCCAAAAGCCACAACAACAACAAAACAACAACCCAAAAGTAAACAGCGGTACATTAGTCATTTCATATTAGCAGGCGGGGTAAAATGTAGCAGTCTAACGCACCCGTTTGTGAGTGTGAGCTGCCTATCACGGTGACGGTTCGAAACCCGTCTCTACCAGACTGGCCGTGGTTGGGGGCGGCGTTTGGCTGTTCGCCCCAGGGGGAGGGTGAGGGTGAGCTGGCTCGTGCCCTGTGAAGCGCATAAGGGAGTCTCCAGAGATGTGGGTGGGTGAATTCCGTCTCCAAGGAAGCGGAGCTCACTGCCCTCTGAGAATTAATTTGCCTCGTAGTGACGGGTGGTGAGTTTGTGTGGGGGAGGTAAATCGAAATAAGTAGAGGATATAATTGGCCACTAAAATAAACAAATGAAAAAAAAAAATTTTTTAAAGGAGGACTCATTCCCCTCCTGTTTCTGCCACAGTGAAGCCTCACACCTGAGCGATGAGTTGCGTGCGCTCGCGGTCACGCCTTTTTAGGTTTTTAAACTTTCGAGAATGTGCTTTTCTAGGCCTTTTAATGGTCCCCGAGTGGCAGTCTGGTCTGGGCCACGGTCACGGTCGGTCAGCTAACGGTCACATATGCCACAAAGATGGGAAGCTTTTGTGTTGTCCCAGTGTGTCCGGCCAAACTGGCAGAACTTCTCCGGGCCTTCCCAGCATGCAGTGCGACAGGAGGAAATCCAGTTTTTTGTCCATTTTGCATTGGAAGTGGCTCACAGACACCCATATGCACTGAGCCGTGTGAATGATCTCGGCTAGCACCCAGGATGGTGTTGCACCAGAAGGCCCAAACTTGTCCATAGCTGAAAACAGTACAACAGAGCCGTAAAGGGGAGGGGGGAGGGTGTGTGGAAACAAAACCCCAAACAAAAACAGCTGTATTACACAGTTACACAAGTGCTGTCGTCCTCCTCTCTCCTCATGAGAGATGTGTTGGAGAGCTCTCTGTGGGTGGTAGGAGCCCCTCCCCGTGGGTTTTGAGGAGCGGTGTGCGCCCCCCCCCCCCTCACACTTAGCGCTGTGGCTCGTGATGGCTGGCCTGCATCTCCAACCAAAAAAAAAAAAAAAAAAAAGCCACAGCTGGCCAAACTTCAGGATTTCTGACACTGAGTGAGTTTACATCTGCACCTCCCATCCCTGCGTCTGTCCTCCAGATAACGTTTGCCCCACCCCTTCTGTCAGCAGATGAAAAATGGCTGAAATTCTTCTCTGCCTCTTAAACGCGCTCCCTCTGCTTGTGTGGTCCGTCTCCGAAGACGACGTAATGCTGGGGCGTAATTCGGTTTGTCACCTTCCTCGAGCGTGATATCGGGCATGTCACTCGCCCCCCCCGTCTCTCCAAGAGAGGTGGGGGAAGATCGGTAAACGCGGCAGGGAAAAGGCGTCACTATTCAAAAACAGACTGCCAAAATGGGCCTGCGTTCGGGCAGGGTTTTCCCCTTATATGCCTAATTGTAACACAAGCAGAAATTGGACTGTGCATACATTACATAATGTGTAAAACAAACAGAACTTAGTTTTTTTTAAAGCATAAACAGAAGAAACACTGTTGAGTGATTCCATAGTCAGTTTAGAGCTCTTTTTTGGAAAGGTGGTTTTAGTACATATCTGTGTGTACAGGGGGATGCAGCCAACAGGGACAAAGATTATGACATTTAAAATGTGTGATTTGCTATTCCTGCCAGAATAAGATAAAAACATACTTGTTAGCTATTTGTAATTGTTTGGGGAAAATTTGTCATGATTGTACAGCTAATGTTTGAGCATCCAGAACAGAAAACAGTCGGACACCTGTGTATGAATTATTAATTATAATTATGAATGTTAACTATAATAACTGGTAGTAGGCTTGCTGATATCTTCAAGGTTTTCAAGTCTACTATTAAATAATTAGAAAAACCTTCATATAAAATATTGCAGTCTTTGCCTTGAAGAGGGGAAACGCACAAGTGTGCAGCCTTCCACCTTTGAATTTAAAACACAAAGACGCTCTCCGTTGTGTCACAATCATTTCAGACAGTGATTTAAGTGACTTAAGTGATTTAAGACACCAAGTTCCTAATCTAAAGCCCTAATCAAATCTGATTATTTTTGATTTTATATCTACTTGTGCGGGTCTTAAATTGAGCATTTAAATGACATGTTTAAAACAGGGGGGTGTTGTCATGTGGCAGCTAAGCGCTGTCCCTTAGTGAGTGCTTAGAGTCTGTGCTCTTGGGCGCTGACGGAGTGATGTGATTGGGCGTTCTAAACTGGGGTGACAGGGAAACTTGGCAAAGGAAAAGATGTGAAAACAAACATCTTAGAATATGGATATTTCTGAAATCCTACCATTTCTTTCTCAATAGTATATTTTGTCCCAATTGGAAGTAACATTTCTGTAGGCCTGAATGGTTTGGTATCAAATTCAGTAAGCCCAATATATCACTGTCTAAGCATGCTTTTCCTAAATAATAAGTCACATTTTATCATCGTATGATTTGACATTTTATAAATTGATTAATTTGGTGATAAGTTAAGGTGGTAACAGAATTCTCCCTCAGGGTTCTGAGAACTTCTCTCACTCTGGTGTTGGCTCACCTGTGTAAAAACCATGTCCGACCCTCTCCGAAATGGCAGGGGTGTGTTGCACTCTTACGATAGCGTGCATATACCTGTCACCTGGTCTACTAGCCGGTAAGCGGTCCAGGGGGGCTGGAGGACTCTGTTGGCGCTCACCCAACCGGGGTGGGGGTCCGTGCTCACACGAGCATCTTAAAGCAGCGGAGCTCCAGTGCTTTTCAGGCAGTCTGAGTCGTGGAGGGCGCCCCCTGCTGGGCGGCTGAGGGCAGGAGAGACCCATGTGTGGAAAAACAAGGTAACAACGCTGGATTGGGGTACTCAATTCTCATGAATGTGTACTTTGGGAGGGAGGTGGGGGGGCATGGGTTCAGTGACTCAAGGAAGGAAGGAAGGAAGGAAGGGGAAATGACAGGCATTTAACAATGTGTCAGCTGGGGAGCAGGGGAGGAGTCAGCAGCATTCAGAAGTGATGTCATTTTGGGGGTGATGTCAGTGTCTTGGCCTGTGCGACAGTGCGCACAGTGATAGACATCAGATATTGGCAGCAGTTTTATTTATGTATTTATTTATTTATTTGACAGGGACAGTGCACAGCTGCCTTAGCTGTACCAGAGTTAGCTATAAAGCTAATTTACATCTCAGTTAAGAAAATGAACACTGTAGTATAAAAACACAATTACAAGACAATACATATGATACATTCAATATTCAACAACAGCAAGATTTCACAACATTATGACACTGAGTTTGCGTTGGATGCGTAATGAGTACATGATTGGGTTGATTTTAGCCATGATTTCATCTTGGATTTAAAATCAGTAAAGCTGCAGCACTCTCTTATACACTCAGTGGCCACTTTATTAGGTACTCCTGTACACCTGCAAGACCTACCTGGGTCTTGTTGCTGACCATTTGTATCCCTTTATGGCCACAGTCTACCCATCTTCTAATGGCTACTTCCAGCAGGATAATGCGCCATGTCACAAGCCACATGTAATCTCAAGCTGGTTCCACAAACATGACAAGGAGTTCAGTGTACTCCAATGGCCTCCAGTCACCAGATCTCAGTCCAATAGAGCAGTCCAATGGTGGAACGGGAGATTCGCAACAGCAGCCGACAAATCTGCAGCAACTGCGTGATGCTATCATGTCAACATGGACCAGAATCTCTTGAGGAATCTTTCCAGTACCTTGTTGAATCCATGCCACAAAGAATTCAGGCTGTTCTGGGGGCAAAGGGGGGTCCTACCCAGTACTAGAAAGGTGTACCTAATAAAGTGGCCACTGAGTGTATAACATGGTACTCAGTTCCAATAATTTGTTGCTCTAACAGAGAACGCTGATCTGCCAAACTCAGTAGAGTACTGTGTCGTACAGTCACCTCTGTTGATCGTCCTAGTTGTCCTCCCATTATGTGAGCGCAGTGGTATGAACTCTTTTAATGGGGGAGGAGCCATACCATTGATTACTTACATTTTACATTACATTTTAAGCATTTAGCAGACGCTCTTATCCAGAGCGACTTACAAGATGTGCATTAATACATGGTAGGAACAATCATAGTTTGCGCAAGAGATCATTGATTACTTTGTACAGTCATAGAAATAAACTTGTAACCGAGCACGGATCTGGTGAGGGGCGTGGCATGCCCGGCCCTTAATCAGGGCGCTTAGCCCACTGTTTGTCTATAAACATCCATCTGTATAAATGTCTGTCTGAGTATGACATAATAAACTGACTTATGTAAGAAGGGCATGTCCACAGAACGGGCGAAATATTGAAATAATCGCCTCTATGTTAAAGACACCATTCATGTGCTCCCTGCTTTTAAGCCGTGCTTAAGGTGGAGCTTAAGAGTTGAGAATGACTACCTTTTTCCCCAAGTCTGGGTTTAAGTGGATAACTTAAGTCATGTCTGTGTGGATGCGCTACTGTCATATTTGCTTTGGTGACGGCTTGTTTTTGTAAGAATGTTTTTTTGTCATATTACAGAGCGGCTGAAATACTACCGTACAGTAGTTTGTCTTGCTTTTTGATAGTTTTATAATGATATATATTTTAAATGTAGGGTCATTGACCAACAAGTTCAAGTTTGGATGCACTGCAACTCAGGAAATGATGTGCGTATAGGTCGTCTGGCCTTTAAGATCCAAAGAAGGTCATCATTAACAGTGTTTTAGAATTTAGAGATCCCAACAGGCTTTGGAACTTTCACCAAATGGATTATATACAGTTGGAAGATGTATATTAGGATGCATCAAAAAACATGCTTGCTTGCAATTTTGATCCACTTAATGAGAAAACCTGGCAGTATAAAAATCTGTTCAATATATTAATAAATTAATAACCCAGTATAAATAGGGTTATTAATTCACTGTGCATGACCCCTAAACATTGATATATGTTTTTATTTTTTATTTTTATTTTTGTTTCAGATTTTATCCCATTTTTTCCCAATTTGGTAGCCAGTTACACCCTCTATGTTCAAGTCAATCACCCCCTCGCAATGTGAGTTCGCTAACGTAGCCCTGCCCCCGGTGGCACTCCCGGCCAGAGCTGAGATATATGGTTTTTTGACACGCTCTAATGTATATGTTGAATATTTGCTGTTGATGTATATTTGCTTTAAGCTCTTCAGTGACGATGTTGGTTGCTGGTCTTCCTGTTAGTGTAAGATATGCTCCTGTATTGTATGTATGAATTGCAATATGGCAGAGGTCTCTCAGAGGAAACAATCATAAAAATTTGCACCATTAGTGTCTTGGATTACTGTCTGTGCATGGGGTTTGCGATACTCAGCGAGCCTGTGCCGACTCACCCTCCCCTTCCCCCTGGGGCGGACAGCCAAACGCCTGGCTCTTGGCCAGTGCCGATCTGGCACAGTCGGGGTTCGAACCACGGCTGTAATAGGCAGCTCACACTCACAAAGCGAGTGCTTTAGACCACTACACTATCCGAGGCTCCCTCACCATGCTCTTTTAATCGGGCAGAAAAGTATGACATGAAAGTCTTGGGGGAAATATCCATAATTCTGCTCGACTCATCTCACGCCCATAGAACGTTTCTTGATGATTATTGAAGAGAGTGTGCGTGAAGGGGCAGATGTACGTGATGTTTTGGGGCTTTAGTGTTTTGCGGGTTTTGATTGTATTTCTCCCCCCGTCCCTCCCGTCCCTGGGGTTTCCCTCCCGTCCCTCCCCCGTCCCTCCCCAGGCTCTGACCAGGTCTGCTGTTGAGCAGCAGCAGGAAGCGGGTGAGGCTCGTCTCCAGGCAACCCTCGAGAAACAGCGGCAGAGGTGCGAGGAGCTGCTGGAGGCCCAGGTGACCTGGAACACAGTGCCCCCGGTGGTGACACCTTATATACCACCCTGCATCTTACTGTACTATACCTGTGTACATCTGATTCAGTTATACAGACACTCCCTCGGATTACACAAACCTCAGTTTACGGAAAATTTGACTTTACAGAAATTAACTTTGACCATTTTCATTCAAAAAAATGTAATTGCCCGCCAGAATTGCCAGAAAGGGGAGGGGCAGACTGTCATTGAAAGTGATGGAAAATACATGATTGATTAAAATTGTCATTTGAGTTCTTTTAGTTTTTTGTCCTTTTAAATCTTTTAAATACAGTATATAGTACGTATACACACACACACCCACACACACACACACACACACAATTAGAGAACAAACACATTACACATTCAGGGAAAGGAGGTTGAAGATCATTTTATTAGTCTCTGACGCCCAGACATGCGTCATTCCTTTTTTCTCCGTTTGTCTTGCATGCCCTGCACATATAGCTTTCAGTACCAGGTGAGCCTGTCCTCTCACCCCATCTCCTCCCTCTCCATCAGCTTCCCACAGATTCACTCTTTCCACTGTCTCCACTCCACGCCCCCCAAAACAGATTCCTCCTCAATCCCACACACATGAGATCCCTCCGAACGCAACATTGTGTTCTCACAGATCTCTCAGTCCCCCTCCTAGCTACAGACGCAGAGTCAGTCCAGGGTCCCCCCCGTCTTGAAATTATATTGTTAAAAGTTGAAGTTGCACAACTGCAAACAGAAAATCTCTTGTACCCTATCAGTCTCTTTCTCTCTCTCTCCCTCTCTCTCTCTCTCCCTCTCTCCCTGTTTCTCTCTCCCTTTCTCCCTGTCTCTCTCCCTCTCTCTCCCCCCCTCTCTTCCTCTCTGTCTCTCTCCCTCTCTCTCTCCCCCCCTCTCTTTCTCTTTCTCTCCCTCTCTCTCTCTCTGTTTCTGTCTCCCTTTCTCTGTCTCTCTCCCTCTCTCTCTCTCCCCCTCTCCCTCTCCCTCTCTCTCCCACCCTCTCTTCCTCTCTGTCTCTCTCCCCCTCTCTCTCTCTCTCTTCCTCTCTGTCTCTCTCTCTCTCTCTCTCTCTCTCTCTCTCTCTCTCATCCTCTCTCCCTCTCTCTCCAATAAGCCCAAAAGGATGAGAAGAGGCATGTGAGAATGAGAGTGGAGAGGTCTGGTTCAGTTTACGGGATATTATAAAGAGAAATAAACACGGCGGGCGCGCGGGCGGTTCACGGGCCCGGGTCCATCGCCCGGCCGGCGCAGGTTGTGTTGACAGCTGCTCCGGTCCATGTGGGCCGGGCCTGAAAACAGAACCCGGCCGCTTTTCTGCTGCCGTTCCCAGATATCAAGGACACGTCGCAGGGGAAAAGCAGCTTCTGTTTCTGTTGAGGATTTGGGAGAAAAGCAGTGGGCTGTCATTTACGCAGGTGGTTTTTCCCCCGTTTTCTTTTTCTTTTTTATAACGCTCGCGATACCCTTTTGCAGGGAAGCAACGGGAGACCCTGCTGTTTAACACGGTGCACATGGTTTATCACGGCGAATCTCCTTTGTGTTACATTCATGTGCACCAAGATTTTAACGGAAGGAAAAATGGGTCTGCAGATCTTTCTTAAAAAAAAAAAAAAAAAAAGGCTCTACAAACAGGCCTGCTTATTTGTTGTTGTTTTGGAATTGCTCTGAATGGAAACGTAGTCTCAGATTTAAAGATGGAACACTTTGAATCTGTGACACAGAGGCTTGTTGACTCAAGTGGTGCATTCTGAATTGGTTGGTCACTGATTGGCCACCAGAACCCTTCACCCCACGCCATTACAGAACCACCAGAATCCCTCACTTTTGACTCAGCAGCCCTCCCAGCGTGGGTCAGTGTGTCTTAAATATCCACTTCCTTTCTGAGATTCACGGTTTGTGGGCACGTCCAGTGACAGATAAAAGAGTTCTTCAGGGACACCTGCCCCTCAGTCTACGTGTGTCGCAGATAACGCCCTCCCCAGTCTGCGTGTGTCACAGATAACACCCTCCCCAGTCTGCGTGTGTCACAGATAACACGCTCCCCAGTCTGCGTGTGTCACAGATAAAATCCTCCCCAGTCTGTGTGTGTCACAGATAACACCCTCCCCAGTCTGCGTGTGTCACAGATAAAACCCTCCCCAGTCTGCGTGTGTCACAGATAAAACCCTCCCCAGTCTGCGTGTGTCACAGATAAAACCCTCTCCAGTCTGCGTGTGTCACAGATAAAACCCTCCCCAGTCTGCGTGTGTCACAGATAAAACCCTCCCCAGTCTGCGTGTGTCGCAGATAACACCCTCCCCAGTCTGCGTGTGTCACAGATAAAATCCTCCCCAGTCTGCGTGTGTCACAGATAAAATCCTCCCCAGTCTGCGTGTGTCACAGATAAAATCCTCCCCAGTCTGCGTGTGTCACAGATAACGCCCTCCCCAGTCTGCGTGTGTCACAGATAACGCCCTCCCCAGTCTGCGTGTGTCACAGATAACACCCTCCCCACTCTGCGTGTGTCACAGATAAAACCCTCCCCAGTTTGCGTGTGTCACAGATAAAATCCTCCCCAGTCTGTGTGTGTCACAGATAACACCCTCCCCAGTCTATGTGTGTCACAGATAACACCCTCCCACTATCACAGACCAACAATATGAAACAAAATTGTTTAGAAATAAATAATAAACTGTCTTAGTCCTTTGTCATTACGGTTATCTGTTGTTTTCATCAACCAGTCTCAGAGCACTGCCTCACCAACTTCTTGGCCCATTCTAAAAATTTTTTTTAATGTGTGTGTTGGTGGGGGGGGTTTTCACTGGGGTGGGATCCCCTGGAAATGCAGTCAATGCCACACAACCCGAAAGATTTGAGAAAAATACAAGTAATTTTGTTCAATGCCAGAGCTGAGCTGTACACACCACACGGCCAGGGTTGGAATCAGGGAGAGAGAAAAAAGATGTTGTAAAAGGACGAGATGACGGTGAGGTGTGGCCGTGTAATCGTATCTCCCTCTGGACGCCCCTGATAGTGATCGGCCCCTCTCTCTCTCTCTCTCTCTCTCTCTCTCTCTCTCTCTCTGTTTCTTCTCCCTCCAGCACCAAAGGCTGCTGGGGCTCCTGGACGCAGAGAGGGAGACCTTGGAAGAGAAATTAAGAGAAACGTTGAGTCAACAAGCACAACATCACAGGGTACCGCTTTTCAATAAAGGAAGTGTTTGCGTTGGCTTTGCCCAGAGGGTTGATAGTTATTCAGCTCCTTCTCTCCCTCCGCCTGTTGGGTGGAAGTGCCCAGCTTACATAATGCATGTGAAGACTTTTATGATTCAGGATTTTTCTTTCTTTCTTAAGGAACTGATTCAGGGACAGGAACTTCAAATGCTCTTCATGGGGAGGGTAGTGTTTTGACCCAAAAATGGTCTAATGCAAGGTTTTTTTATTATATATATACACACACACACACACACACACACACACACACACACACACACACACACACACACAGGTAACTGCCTAAATAAAGGAAACACTTGAGTAAATGTGGGACACAAAGTATGTTGTAAGCAGGTGCTTCCACACAGGTGTTCCATCCCATCATGCTTAGGGTCATGTTCCTGCTCAAACTCATTTGCTGTCTCCTTCCCTTTGCAGCCTCCGTCACCACCAGGGCTGGGAGTTTTTAATTTAACACAAGTCCTGTCCGAGCTCGGGCCACGCCCACGGGTCACACTGCTTCCTGTTCCTGCTCAGGGGATCCAGTCTCGATTTGTACACACTCACACACACACATGCCACCCCAACATGCACAAATGCACACCAACACACTTGTACTTGCACACACACACACACGCACACACACACCTGCCACCCTCACACGCACATACAGGTATGCACATACACACAAACACATACACACACACGCACACTTACAGGTATGCACATACACACAAACACATTCACTGTTGCACGGGCTAGTTTCTTCACTGATACTGTGAGCTTTATTTTCTCCAAGGCGGTGTGGGGGCGTTGAGGTTGCGTTTATGTTGTGTTTGCATTGCTTTGTTTGTGTTTGTGTTCACGCAGGAGGAGATGGAGAAATGTTTGCTGGAGGAGAGGCTGAGGGCTCAGCAGGCCGTACAGGCAGCTGTTCAGGTCAGTTCACTCACTCCCACCGTCTGGAACTTTCCGGCACGCAGGTTGACATTTCAGATAAAAAGGCATCAATTGGGCCTCGGATGGTGTAACAGTAAAGGCACTCGCTTGGAGTGCAGGCTGCCCACTGCGGGTGCGGTTCGAAACCCGGCTGTGCCAGCCCGGCTCTGGCCGGATTGGCTGTCCGCCCCAGGGGGAGGGGGGAGGGAGAGCCGGCACGAGCTCGCCGAGAAGCGCGGAGGGCATCCCTGTAAAGACAGGTGGGCGAATTCCGTCTCAGAGGAGGTGGATCATCGCCGGCCTCGGGGTATTGGCTTGCCCCTGTAGTGATGGGTGGCAGGCTCTTGAGGGGGAGGGTGAATTGAAGAAATAGAGGGTATAATTGGTCACCAAATAGCGAGAAAAACAGGGGGAAGATCTGAAAGAAATCAATAATATTCCAGGCGCAGGAAGGGCGCATGAAGGAGGCGGTGCTGGAGGCGGTCCAGGAGGAGAGGAAGAGGGCGGAGCTTCACCAGGCGGAACAGAGGGCGGAGTGGGAGGCGGAGCGACGCAAAGACCGGGACACGCTGGCACAGGCCATACAGGACGCCCTGATGGACCAGAGGAGGGTCAGCAAGGTACGCCCTCCGGCCCCCGCCCTCCCCTTTTACTCTTTAAAAACATCACTTCCGGCCTCCCGCGTGGTCTAGTGGTTTCAACGTCCGACACTGGCCAAGGCGACCGGGGTTTGATTCCCCATCGCGCCAGAGTCGGCTCTGGCCGGGAGTGCCACCGGGGCGCAATTGGCTGTCTGCCCCAGGGAGGGGGGAGGGAAGCCGACACAGTTCGCTGCGCACAGGAGGGGTTCTGGGGTGCCGGAATTACAGTCGACAGCACGACGAGTGTTGTCTCGGAGGTGGCAGTGCTTTGCCATTGTCACTGCCAGTCACAGGGCTAAGGCAGCGAACTACGAGGGGAGGGATTGAAGCACAGCAGGAGTAATTGGCTACCAAATTGGGAGAAAAACGAGATATAATTGGAAAAATAAAATAAATAAAAAAACATCACTTCCCTTTGACCTTCATCTGACAAAGGTCAGCCTAAAGTGAGAAAGGGATCTTGACCAGAAAGATCATTGTGAGTTTGTGTTAGATGCTACGATCACATATTACTCAGGGCTGATAAACAGGGCCTTTGAGAGCGAACCTCTGGTACCCCGAAATCATTTCTGGCAAGTTGTTAGACGAGGGTGAAGTTACAGGGTTTTTAAAGTTTTTTTCAGCTTCGACCGTAGAATCTGTAGGGGATGCAGAATGTGAAATGTTATTGCTGCAAGAACACCGGGTACATCCAGTCTTCCCTATTGGCGGTTTCAGCCCCTTTGAAATGTGCATTTTAGCATTTCTTTTTGCCATGTTTAGGCCAAAATAACTTGGGCGACAGATCTTTTTGGGTAGTAGACCCCGTTGGGATCTAACACAAACCAAGAAAAATATTTTGGTATCCGTAGATTGTGGATTTTTTTTTTTCATTGCAGATTTTTTAAGTTGCGTATGTCATGCATTTTTTGCCTCTTTGGTAAGGGTAAAGTATTTCACATATTTCTTGCTGAATGGACATTTGTCAGTTATGAACTTGCGTGTTTTGAACAAACATGTAAATGGTATATTTAGTTTTTTGTCTCTTTTTTTAACAGATGTAAATCAATTAAATCCGTCTTCATTCGGGCTGGTGGATAGCGTAGCGGTAACGCACCTGTATTTGGCTGGTCCTGTACGAGTGTGAGCTGCCTATCAGGGATGTGGTTCGAAACCCTGGCACTGGCTCGGCGGAGGCAGTACAGTGCTCACTACTGGCCAGACTACGGCAGCGAGTTCTCATACGAGGGAGGGGATGATTGGCACGAAAAAGAGAGGGGGGTATAATTGGATACTAACAGTGGGGAATAAATGGGGGAAAACAGAAAAAAGAAAAAAACCTCATTCATTCGTGGCGTGTCATTAATGCACTGGTGTTCAGCTCTGCGGTGCGGTGGTGAAGCCGGGCCAGAGCGGACGCACCGATTGGAGGATCCAGCCCAAACCGGTCACGGCAAAAGACCAGGCCAGACCGTTGCCAGACCAACCATTCTGCCAATACCAGTTTACGCTGGGCCTGGTTCCGAGTGACTCCAGATGACTTGAGCTCTCGCACAGTCTAAATGCTTTTTACTTTTTTCCTCCTTCAGTTCAACACTTTGGAGGAAGTTGATCTGAAGGATAATGAATCGATTAGAATAATCCTAGGCCACCTGCGTGGTCTAGTGGTTTCAACATCCGACGCTGGCCACGGCGACTGGGGTTTGATTCCCCGTCGCACCAGAGTCGGCTCTGGCCAGGAGTGCCACCGGGGCGGCGATTGGCTGTCTGCCCCAGGGAGGGGGGAGGGAAGCCGACACAGTTCACTGCGCACCGGAGTGGTTCTGGGGTGCCGGAGTTACAGTTGACAGCACGACAGTGCCATCTCGACAGGTCACTGCTGGTCACAGGGCTACGGCAGTGAACTACGAGAGAGGGGATTGAACTAAGACTAGCGCGAGAAAAAACGGGAGAAAATCTGAAAATACATTTATTTAAAAAATTTAAAAATAATATTCTTACCCTCAATGGGACATGAGGACGTTAGAGAAAGTGAAGGGATGCTCATAAATAAGCGTGGGAGGATGGGTAACACAGTACTGATGCTTGCACGCATCGGCAGACAGTAGTTTATGGTACATTTCTATATTCAATTTGACCAAGCTGTATTTTTTGTTCCTTCACCAGGTGACTGTAGAGCCATATTGATGGAATACATGAATGTCAGAAACCACATTTTTGTCCGGATGCATACAATATGCCTCTTGGAAAGAGTCTAGATTACTTTGGACCGTGTTTGTAATTAACTTTCATGCAGTTGTCCAAGTTTACTTTTCTTTTTTTTTTCTCTCTCTCTCTCTCTCTCTCTCTCTTTGGTGATGTTTGACTTGTGTAATTGTGTGGGGTCTGCAGTATGTGCCACAGGGTTACACCTAATTCAGCGCCCGTCCAACAGAGCAGCCTTAAAATATGACCTCTCCTTTGTCTCTACATGTTGAATGAATGAATGAACATTGGATTTATATAGTGCTTTCTTTCCAGGGAATAGGGGCAACTGGGGGCAACTGACCTCAACCAGCACCAATGTGCAGCACCCACCTGGGTGAACACGACGGCAGCCATAGTGCGCCAGTACAAACTCACTACACATCAGATACACAGTGGAGAGGCCAGGAGGGAGGGGGGAATGAATTCCATGTATATATATATTGTCTTGGTTGGTAATTTGGCCAAGACACCGGGTTAACACCCTTCTCTTTTTCAAAAAGCACCATGGGGATCTTTTATGACCACAGAGAGTCAGGACCTCGGTTTTTACCGTCCCATCCAAACGACGGACATGTTCAAAGTAAGAGCCTGACCCAGTTTTCCTTATGGCAGGTGCAGGTTACCGCCTGTCCCGCTGGGGCCTGCCCCCTCTTTGCCCTTCCTCTGGAGAGATATCCTGTTCAAAGCGTACTCTGCCGGGGTTACTCTCGAACCCTGTCCCAGAACAGGTCTCCCGGTGTGGATACTGCTTTCTGTCTCACTGAACTCTCACTGCAAGCCTCTGGCATTTTTCAGCACACCCACTTCTGGCAAGATCAGTGACTTTTAAACTCGAGATGTGCTGTCACCATGGAGCCGTAGAGAACTACATACAGTACATTAACATACTTTTGTTTTTCTTCAAGAGGTATGTTAAACATAAAGAAAAAAGTAATAAAATGGACTGTAGCAGGCATTATTTCACATCTCTGGAGCAGAAACAGTGAAAGGCCTTTCTTCGGTCCATGATCTTTGGCTTATAGACACCCTCATTGTCGCCCATGCTGCCACAAAGCGTGCACTATTTTTGTCAAAGTCCAGGGGCCTCGGATAGCGTAGCGGTCTAACGCACTCACATTGACTGGTGCTTTGCGAGTGTGAGCTGCCTATTTTGGTCGTGGTTCAAAACCCGACTGTGTCAGACCGGCCCTGGCTGGGAGCCTCGATCGAGGGGCGGCATTTAGCTGTCCACCCCAGGGGAAGGTGGGAGGGTGAGCTGGTACGAACTTGCTGAGAAACGTGAAAGGGTGTCTCCAGAAAGTGGGTGGGCGAATTCCGTCTCAGAGGAGGTGGATCATCGGGGGAGGGCGAATCAAAATAAATAGAGGATTGAATTGCCTACTGAATTGGGAGAAAAACGGGAAAAATCTGAAACAAAATTATTTTCAAAAATGGAAAAGTCCATTTGATCTTAAAATGAAATTGAAGTTTTGAGCGTTGCTTCTGGTTGAATCCACAGTGTGAATCCCCTCTCGGGTTTAAACTGCTTTGTGGTCATTTCATCTTCTTATTTTCCCCATCTTCCTTCCTCTGTGGTTTTCCATTTTTACAGTGGTTTTTGTTTAGCAGTTAACAGCAAACTGCTGTGGTATTTAGTTTGGTTTAGGTTCATTTATTCGACATTTCACTTTAAAAGAATACAATACATGGATACATCCCGATGTACATGTACATTTTAAAAAGACATATCAAGGATGACACAGAAAAGTTCTAGGACTGTTATATATGTGTGTTGTGTGTTGGTGGACTGCAGTGTTTAATCTCTTTATTGTCTTGTTACCATACAGGTAAAATAAAGAGAGTATTGCAGGGATGCAACACCATTCTTCCATGAGAAATTCCGTCATTTGCTGTTTTGTTGATGGTGGTGGAAAACGCTGTCTCAGGCGCTGCTCCAGAATCTCCCATAAGTGTTGAGATCTGGTGCTGTATGTACAAAAAGAGTAGGAGTGCTGATTTAGGATCAGGTTTCCCCTGTCCATATCCTAACCATATCCATTATGAGCTAAAAGGCTAAGCTGATCCTAGATCAGCACTCCTACTCTTAGAATCTTTGTACATGCGGCCCCTGGTGACTGAGATGGCCATGGCATATGGTTTACATCGTTTTCATGCTCATCAAAGTGACCACTCAGGCCCTGTGGCTGGGGGCATTGTTAACCCGGAGACTACTCCCATCAGGATAGAAATGCTTCAATGTAAGATGAAGGTGATCACTCAGAATAGCTTTGTATTTATTGGCGTTTACCTTGCCCTCTAAGGGATTGAGTGGCTCTAAACCATGGCAGTACAATGCATCCCACACCATAACAGCTGCCAGAACCCTTAATTTACTCAAGTGTTTCCTTTATTTTGGCAGTTACCTGTATGTTCTTCCCTGAGCTGCAGTGGGGTTCAGCTCAATTGGAGCAGAACGTACCCCACAAAGAGCACTCTTGCCTTCGACTTTGTTAAAATTGACATCCCCAGCAAGGCCAATATTTTTTGTTCCACACCACTGCATATCAGAGATTGATCTTCCAAACATCCTGGGGGGTTTATGTCGGTACTTTTTGGGCTGGGGGTCCGGTGGGTTTGACGGCAGGCCAGGCACAACACTCCCGCCTCGCCAAGAGCCTGTGCCCCGGTCCACCAGCTGAGAGCTCCAGCAAACGCTCCCAAGAGAGCCGCCGTGTCCCGTAGGGGTGTAACAGGACACCTATTGGTACCGAATCATTCAGTATAGAACCCTCGGTTCAGTACGCGCTGTGAACTGAACGAATGCAATCTTGCTTTAACCACTAACGCACGTGCAGAACTTTTTTTGTGTGCGGTTGCAGCAGTATTGACAGACTTTTTTTTTTCATTTAAGAAAGAAAGATATATGTGCCTCACTTTTCACTTTACAAAGTTCATAATAAATGAAAAGCAATTTTATGTTTTGAATTTCATTTTTTTCTGAACCGTGACTTCAAAACCGAGGTACGCACCGAACCGTGATTCTTGTGTACCGTTACACCCCTCGTGTCCCACAATCCCCCAGGGCCCCGCCGCTCCTCCTGGACGGGGGCGAGGTCACGCCCAGGTTCTGGGGAAAGTACCCCCGCGTCTGCCGGGACATGGAGAGAGAGGAGCCTGACCCTCAGCAGGGTGCTCAGGGCCCTGGGTCTCACTGCCCTACCGCCATCACAATGATGTACAGGCCCGCCTTTTCCACAGCCTGCAGAGTCTTCCCTGTGAGCACTGGAGTTACACCCCTCCTCACCCCCCACCAACTCCCACCTCCACTCCCCTTTTATAACAAATTATTTTCTTTGATGTGTTGGATGTATTTTTTTTTGCTTGCTTTTTTGCTCTGAAATGGACACCGATGATTTTTCCAGGTATCCTGGGTCGGGAAAGGAAGGGAGCAATTTTCCAGCTTTAATAATGAAACGCCTGGGCCGCGCGTAATGCCTTCTGAATCCTGGGTGTGCATTTCTACACCCCTGACCTCCCCTCCTGCCTTCACGTAGGTGGGAGCTGAAGGTCGTGACGGATACAGAACGATAGACAGAAGGGATACAGGGAACGATTATAACCGCCATGAAACCCGCAGAGGTTTCTGTGGAGCTAGGCGCCACACGCAACAGGGCGTGTTTTATTTAGATTGACCCTCCCCACACGAGTCCGCCGCTCGTCTCTACCAGGCAAGCTAATTCTCCAAGGGCAGTGAACTCTGCTTCCTTCGATACGGAATTCGCCCCCACCCACGTTCTGGAGTCACCCTTACGTGCTTCACTGCGGACCCGAGCCGGCTCAACCTCCCCCCTCCCCTCTGGGGCGGACAGCCAAACGCCCTAGATCGGGGCTGACGACCAGGGCCGGTCTGACAGGCGGCGCACACCGTATCGGACCAGCCAAAATACAGTGCGTTAGACCGTGGGGTGGGGTGGGGGGTGGGGGGTTTCATTCGGTGACATTTGTTTTGTTTTGGGTTTTTTTGTGAAGGGTTTATGTTTTAGCCTCAAGTAAAATTATACGTCTACAGTATTCTTATGGTTAACCAAAAGATGTAAATTCATTTTCTCCCAAAAACCACCGGGTGTCTAAGAGCAGCGAGCGGGGCTGTGTTGAGCGGTTCCAGAGCATACGCTTAAGAACACAGCGGTAATGACCTTATAGAGCGAGGGGCAGGATTGTTCCCCTTGGCAGCGGGTTTCTCCTAGAGTGCATTATATAACAGCGTTACGTAAAAACGTGCACGAGAAATAGCTGGCTGGTAAAGCAGAGAACGGCTCATCACATTATCGGACCGATTACTCTGTTAGGAGCGGTCTTTGATTCGGGGCATCAGGCAGATGCACAATGTTTTAACAAGCTCTGACTACAGTCAAACAGTGCCCCCTGCCCCCGGGTTACCATGGCGGCGGGCCTGGGGGGTGGGCAGAGGGTGAGCTCAGCCCCTTCACCCCCTGATCCTGTGTTTTGGGCACGCTGAGGTCCATCATTAAGCCCTTAGAGTCGTTTCCTTTCGCCATCTCTCCCGCTTTCACAATATTTCAACGTTTACTAAAGGCAGCCTAAATTACTTCATGTTGAACTGCAAAGGAAAATAAGAAACAAATGTAGGGGGTTACGTGGGGGAGTGGGAGTGGTAGGAATTAGATTATGATGCTGAAATAGATTTTCAGCTCTCCCTCTCTCTCTCCTTCTTCTCTCTCTCTCTCTCACTCTCTCTCCCTCTTCCTCTCTTTCTCCCTCTCTCTCTCCTCTCTCCCCCCTTCTCCTCTCTCTCTGCCTCTCTCTCCCCCTCTCCCTCTCTCTCTCTCTCCTCTCTCTCCTCTCTCTCTCTCTCCCCTCTCTCCCTCTCCCTCTCTCTCTCTCTCTGCCTCTCTCTCTCTCTCTCTCCCTCTCCCTCTCCCTCTCTCTCTCTCTCCCTCTCTCTCTCTCTCTCCCCCCCTCTCTCTCTCTCTCTCTCTCTCTCCCCCTCTCTCTCTCTCTCCTCCCTCTCCCTCTCTCTTTCTCTCTCTCCCTCTCTCTCTCTCTCTCTCTAATGGAGGTGTGTTTCTCTGCAGGAGGCTCTGAAACAGGCCGTAGAGGAGGAGAGACAGGCTGGTGAGAGGAGGCTGCAGGAGGCTGCGCTGAAGGTTCGAGAGGAGCTCCTGGACTTCACGAGGGAGCAGAAGAGGGTGAGCGTCACTTTGTAGAACGTGCACGTGTCACTTCCTGTGCTGTCACAGGTGGCACAGTCCCACAGTATAATATTAACATAAAGCGGCCCATAGCTCACACACACACACACACATGTGCAAACAGCTGTTTCTGTAGAAATCTGCACACTGTTTCTGTGAACTGCAGGCTCCTGATCGACCTGAGGACATGCTGGGGAGAGATAAGGTGGGGGTTACCCCTCCCTAACTCTGCCCCCTCCCTGAGTGAACTGTATTGTATCGCGCTATATCGGGGTCAGTAACTCATGCCTGGGCCGTGCTTGGCGAATTGGCCTGCACCGAAATGCCCCCGGACCCCTACCAGGACACAAGTGGGCCGTCCAGAGCGGGGGGGGGGGGGAGCGGTTTATTCAGGCGGATACACATCAACCTCCGTTTGCTTTGGCCTGCTGGGCCTGTTTATCCACAGTTTTGTGAAAACTTCAAGAAAACCACTTGAAACGTATCCTCTTCTCTCTCTCTCTCTCTCTCTCTATCTCTCTTTCTTTCTCCCTCTCTCCTCTCCCTCTCTCCCTCCCTCTTCCTCTCTCTCTCCCTCTCCCCCTTTCTCCCTGTCTCTCTCTCCCTCCCTCTCTCTCTCTTTCTCTCCCTCTCACTCTCTCCCTCCCTCCCTCCCTCCCTCCCCTCCCTCCAACCTCTCCCTCCCTCTCCCTCTCCCTCCCTCTCTCTCTCTGCCTCTTTCTCTAAAATTTGCCAAATGGTTACTAGTGGCCCACAGTAGAGTTGATTCCTTTGAAAGCACTACCTGTGCAGCCAAAAGAACCAGGCCCTCAGGCCTCACTCATTGGCCCTGTGAGATCACATAAACCAATCACAACACAACACTCATCCACCTCGGCCATTTGCCTTTTGCCTTTTGAGAATCTTGAAGCTTGTCGGATAAAAGATTTTCAAAATAGAAGAAAAAAGCAAAGCAAAGGAAGATACTGAAGGGATATTTACTGGAACACATGACGCCGTGGCCTGCTGATGATAGTGAGGCCTGGCATGTGACAGAAGAATATTGTGGAGCGTCACGCGTGTGTCTAAACACTCATGACGAGGCAGTGACAAGCGGCCCACGCGCTCCCGAGCTTACACAACACAAGACTTTATTTACATGAGCCAAACGGCCACAGCGTTCCACGTGACCGGTCTTTGTGGGCCCCTGGACTGCCAGCGACGAGAACTGGTTCTTCGTTAACAGCTGTCCTCATTATTAACACGTCAGTCGTTGTCTTTGCGTTGTTTGTATTTCCAGAAAAGGAAAAGGCCGCGCCTCCAGATCGGCACGTGGTCATCGCCGTTTTTAGCGCTTGATAAAAACAGACTGTTTCATAAGGCAGTGGGCCTACGGGTCTCTCACAGTGAAGCGTATGTAATCTCCCACCGCAAGCGAATGCGATCAAGTGAAGTGATTAATCTGATTAAGAACGAGGCCATGAGCTCCACACAGACCGTGCTTCCTCACGCCTGGGGAGGGCCGTTAACGCTGTAGCTCGACGTGGCTCTTTTTTTTAAACGGAAGTTGGTTAAGAAAATAAGACCGTTGTTAGTCATGATGCGTGTGATAGAATAAACCACTGCGAATGTTTGTGATGTTTCGAAAGCTCCCTGGGTCAGCCTGCCGCCCGATGCCACTGTTGCGTTAGTACAGTCAGCGTGCGTGAGTATCTGGTGATCCCCTGACCTAAGAGCCATTGACACGTTGCTCGCTCACGGTGGCAGAGATGAGAGCTGCCAGTGTCACGCTGTTCGAGGCCAGGGTTTGGAAGGGGGCCGAGGGGGGGGAACAGCGCTTTTATTTTCCTTAGGGGGCTCAGATCCCTACACCTGCCTCTGCTCTCCCTTACAACACATCCAGCCTCGGCGCAACTTTTAAATGGCTGTGGTGTTGGGGCTGTGGTGTTGGGTAGGGGTGTAACGGTATGTACCTCGGTTTTGAAGTCACGGTTCGGTAAGTTTTAGGTACAGCGGAGGAAAAAAAGAAATGCAAAACATAAAATTACTTTTCATTTATTATGAACTTTGGAACATATCTTTCTTTCTTAAATAAAAGACAAATGTCTCAATACTGCTGCAACCGCACACAAAGAAAGGTTCTGCACGTGCATTAGTGGCTAAAGCAAGATTGCATTTGTTCGGTTCACAGCATGTACTGAACCGAAAGTCCTGCACCAAACGGTTCGGTACCAGTACGTACGAGTACTGTTACACCCCGAGTGTTGGAGCTGTGGTGTTGGAGCTGTGGAGCCCATCCTGCTGAAGGACAGCCCCCTCCTGGTATCAGATCTTGACCCTGCCAGTGCTGGCTGTGCCCAGCAGCCTCACAAGGTGGTTTGGGGAGGGTCAATCAAAATAAATGGAGGGCGTAAATTGGGAGAAAACGGGAAAAAAATCAGAAACAAATTTAAAAGAAAGAAAATGCACTGGACCTAAGCACGACTCGGTATACCACATCAAATTAGAGGATTGAAATATACTACTACTAAGAAGAAAAAATGTCAGCGATTTTCCCAGCTTGCCCCCTGTGTGTGAATTCACTTGTAAAGGACTCCGCAGCTGTGAGGTGCCAGGGCAGGTTTTCACAGCTCATTTCCATCATCAGGCCTGAGCATCTAATGCGCCCGGAGGGGGAGAGACAGAATTAGCGTTTACACGGATTACCGCCTCTAATGAGAAATAACGCAAAACGGCACAGCAGTGAGTCACAGCTCGGGATCTTCACTCACGCCTGGGCCTCTAATTAAGGACAAAGGGAATAATCATTCGCCCAAAAATGATACGTTTGCAGCGTTGTGGTTTTTTGTTTTGTTTTAGTTTTTCTGCTGTTTTCTCCCCATTTTTAGTATCCAAGTATACCCTTCTTTTCACATCAATTATCCCACTCCCTTATATATCTTACGACTTCACTGCTGTAGTCCTGATACCGGCAGTGACACGCGGCTGGGCACCGCCAACCTCCGAGCCGGAACTCGCCAAGCCGTCGAGTGTAACTCCGGTATGCACACAGAGCCACTCCTATGCGCAGTGACCTCGCATCGGCTTCCCTCCCCCCTCCCTGGGGCGGACAGCCCATTGCCACCCCCTTGGGGCCATGTGTGCTCGGTGGAGGGGAAAGCGTTTGTTTTCCCCACAGCAAGCCAAGGAGACAAACGATGTGAGGCTTTAAAGGTCACGAGTTTGATCTTTGCTTTGACCATTCTTTATCTCACTTCCTTAAGTATTGTAGCAACGCCTCTCGAGGATGTTTCAGGGCGACAGGAGAGGACGGCAGCTCTGAAAAGCCGCTCAGAGAAATACGGTTGACGGACGAAGCCCCAGCGATCCACTCCCCCAGAACACCGCCCCCCTGTGGAGAAGGCTTTGTTTGCCCTGCCGTTTCCAGTTAAAGAACAGACATTACCTTATTGAAAAATTATTATTATTATTATTTTTTAAATAAATTTGTTTCAGATTTTTTCCAGTTTCATAGACAGCTCACACTCACAAAGCGCCAGTCAATGCAAGTGCATTAGACCGCTACGCTGTTCGAGGCCCCACGCGTTACCTTATACCTGACTCAAATTTAATAGGCAGTGGTCAGAAGTTCAGCACCAGACTCAAACACAAAAATAGCCAAAATAACAGTGAACACACTGTCCTTATTTTAAAAAGCAAGAGCCAGGGAGGTCATGGATGAATTCAAAGTAAGACGAGGTGGACACACATTACTGTCTGTGTGCCTTTCTGAAATTCGATGCATGTTTTTTTTTTGCACAGGAGCAAAAAATGTGTATCTATTAAAAGCACAAATCAGGATATTGCTAAAAAGGGTTTTATGATTAACCTCAGCGTACCTCTTGTAAAGAGACCTCTAGCTCACCCCTCCCCAGTTCAGAGCTTGTCCTTTTCGATTAGCCGCTAAGAGGCCAAGGCACACATAATTGGGTTTCGCAATGACGCAGAAAGGAACAATGTCATGTGATCCAGCGGACCCGTCCGAACAAAGGCACCACTGAGTGAACTCAGATTTACGCCATTTGGGATCCATTTCCTTCGGCAGTTGCCGGGATGCCCCCTACCACCGAGGCGACTACAGCATGTTACGGCTCTGGACAGAGCCGACATGAGCGCTTGCATTTGCACAAGCGTGTTTTCAATTAAGCGGCCATTGAGAACAGGAGCCAGTTTAACCCCACTACTTAGGTTGTGGTTTCAGTGTTTTTAGGGGGTTATCTTTTCAATCATCCATGCAGGCCCCTGTGAATTTTCCCCTCTCTTTAACGGATTTCCTTTACGCTTATCTGCACTTCACTATGATTGACACCCTGAATGTAACCCAAAACCTTAGTTTACATTCGGAGGCAGCCCAGACCTACCTACCTACCTGGAACCTGTGTCAGTTGTTAAATATAAGCTACTTTTAACCCTTGTGTCGTTTGTCTGTGACATTTGGGGCCAGGTTGTCAATGTCACTTTTTGCCCCCAACCCCCCCCCACCTCACCCTTTTGGCTTATCAACCGAATAATCACAGTCACACAAACTTCTGCCTGCTGTCACCATGGATCGGTCAACTCGCATTTTAACACAAGCCTTTTATTTTCAAAAATAAATCAAATAAAATAAGGCTGGCACAAATGCTCACGGTGAAGATTTGGAACATTTACAGACAGGATCCCAGCCGCCCCCACCCGCTGAATTCTGTTGAACACACGCAGAACATAAAAGTGCTGTCAGGGTCTGAGAGGCCTATCAAGGTCGCATCAAGTTCACTTCAAGGTCGACAGAGCCAAACAAATTGAGTCGATTCATCTGGAAATAATAATGTGATACAAATACATGGCAAGAATGTGAAATTCTATAATTAGCAACGTTTCAGCAAATAAGAGTGCGATGGACTCTTATTTGCTGAAACAAACAGTCCCTCGTTTGTCCACGCCGCTCCCAAAATGGCGGAGGACGTTGCAGTGATGAGACGAGCCTATCAATATGATTGGCTATTCCAAATTGCGGGAAGAAAAAACAAACCCACAAAAATGAAATTAAACTTTTAAACCGATTATTTGTAACCTTTAACCAAACATTTAAATGATAACTGTTTATAAGTAGACTCAAAAGGACTCACAGAAGGAAGTATGGGATTTGTTACTCCATGCTTCCATGTTTAGTGGTCTTACTGCTGGGAAACATTCAAATGTGTCTGAATGTACCTGTGGGCAAAGCCGTTCTGTGGTTTAAGCAGAGACAGTAACATGACGTAATGACAGAAACCACATCCCCCTGATAAAGGTTTTTTAAGCACCTCATTTAAAGATATTGTGTAAATTGACGTTATCCATGAAAAATTCTTAAGCAATACAAATTCAGTTCTGCAAATAATTACGAATTGCCAAACTTGTTACGTTGCATCCATCCGTCCGTCCGTCATTGTGTCCAGCAGTACATCATACATTTTCTTTCCACAAAAGAGGCAGACGTTCAATGAGTCAGGAGAGGAACTTGGCCGAGATATTCACTGTTTTTATTTTGATTCCCGAATGAGCAGCAGTTCCGTCTTTATGTCATGACTGGCCACACACCGTGCGTTTCCCCTTTCTCGCATCCACTGGTGTGTCCTGTGCCTTCTGAACTCCACTGTCAGCTGACTCACATGTTTGCTTTAGCAGAGCGGCTGAATTGAGCGAGGACCTCACCACCAATGTGTCTAGACGCTGTGATGAAACGTGGAGGAGCAGAGATACCTCGTCTGAAGGTGTGGGTGGTCCCGCACTTATCTCCAGATTACAGATGTTCAAGTGCTTTGATCCCCTGGCCCCGCATCGGTTCTCATGACTCACAGCACCACACTTCTACAGGTTGTGGTCACTTAACACATTCTGGAAGCATCTGAGGTGGAGATGAGTTTAAAAGCATTAAGTTACACCAAGCTCAGGGCCCTCGAATTGAACGTACGGTCCACGTTCGAGGAACAACGATGGTTTGTGCCATCAATCCAGAGAGCTACTTCTCGGTTTTACGAAAAGCAGATAACGTTTTCTTTCAGATTGTTTCCCATTTTTCTCCCAATTTGGTAGCCAATTACACCCTCTATTTGTTTTGATTTACCCTCCCCACAGGAGTCCGCCGCCGCTAGTCTCTACGAGGCAAGCTAATTCTCAGAGGGCAGCGAACTCCGCTTCCTTCGAGACAGAATTTTCCCACCCACGCTCTGGAGACTCCCTTACGTGCTTCACGCATAACCCGACCCGGCTCACCCTCCCCCTCCCCCTGGGGCGGACAGCCAAATGCCACCCCCGATCAGGGCTGACGATCAGGGCCGGTCTGGTAGAGACGGGTTTCGAACCGCGTCCCTGACAGGCAGTGCACATCGTATTGGACCAGCCAAGATACAGTGTGTTAGACTGCTACGCTGTCCACCGCCCCCCCCCCCCAGATCAGTTTTAACCAAGAGCTGAGTTGCGCCGGGGTTGACCTGCTTAATCAGGCCGTTCGTCTCTGCAGTCACAGCCCATGTGACGATGGAGTCCCATTGGCTAATGTCTACTGTGACATCACAGTCACATCACTGACATCACTATCACATCACTAACATCACTATCACATCACTGACATCACTATCACATCACTGACAACACTATCACATCACTGACATCACTATCACATCACTGACATCACTATCACATCACTGACATCACTATCACATCACTGACAACACTATCACATCACTGACATCACTATCACATCACTGACATCACTGACATCACTATCACATCACTGACAACACTGTCACATCACTGACATCACTGTCACATCACTGACATCACTATCACGTCACTGACATCACTATCACATCACTGACATCACTATCACATCACTGACATCACTGTCACATCACTGACATCACTATCACATCACTGACATCACAATCCTCATTTGAGTGAAGGCCCTTCAGTGGCCTGCTCCTGTTCTTCACACAAGGGCTGCGTTTGTTAACCATGGCTCCCAGTGAGCACACAGGCTTATTTTTTGAAGGGATCCTTCTGTGGGAGTCCCACAAATTATAGAAAGCACAGTGGAGTCCAGATATGGTGGTCTGGCGGTTGGCTAACGGTCTAATTTCTCCGTTCCTAACTAAAGGTCTGAGCATAGGGGGTTGTGGAGAGGTGTTTTTAGTATTTTTTTAAAAACAATTTTAAAGGAAATTCAGAAGCAGTGTTTATACCTTCCCAGTGGTCACATTAGCCTTTGCCCAAACCCCAGGACTTGTGAACAGCAGGTCTGTGTTGTTTTAGCAGGCCACAGTTTTGGCCTGTACAGAATTAATGCGTTTCAGTTATGTGCGTCTGTACTGTGAGTCCACGTGGGTCCGTGTGGACTTGGACTTCTTCATTTTTCATTTATATGCCGTTTTTTTTGTGTGTGCTTGTGTATCAAATCAACCGTTCATAAAGGAAAAGGTAATGTTCTCCCAAACTTCAGCCCATTTTTTTCCTCTCTCTTTCTAGGCTGTTTTATAAGCCTTTTGCTCAGGATATATTCTAGACAGATGCACTGTGTTAGAAGCAGAAATCCAGGCGGAAGGTAAATGGATTAGCACAAATACCGCATTTGAAAGAAAACATCACCCACATTTGGCTCTGCCTCTCTCGCCACAAGTCAGGGTTCATAGGGTTGTTGTTTTTGTTGGTCAGGGTGCGGGGTGTATTGTAACTAAAGAGAGATGTAAACTCATTTGCCCGCCGTGTGCGTGTGTCCCCTCTCTGTGTGGCGGTTGTAAGAGCGGTTCTGGTTCTGGTGTCACAGTGAGTGGCCGGGGGAAGCGAGAGGGCGGTTTGTGTGGCCCGGTGTGTGGGGGGCCTGTCGCCGTGGCGATGTTCCGGAGGGCGCAAGAGCTGGGGTTCAGCAGTGACACGCGTTCACCTCAGATATACATATTCATGAACAGATTGAACTAGTCCTCTAAAGGAAAGTCGCAGAGTGACTTAACCCCCGCAGATTGCATCCTAATAGCGATTTGACTCATTGCGACCGTTTAGTAAATCCGATGTAGATATTGCGACCTTGTAGTCGCAATCCTTCAGTAAATCTGGCCCTGATTGTGTGAAACCCTCCACAAAGAGACAGATACATTGTTTTGCAAAGAAGACAGTGAGAAGAGACAGAAGTTTGAGACAGTGTGAGTCAGACGACAGCAAATCGCTGTGTGAGTGAATGAAAAGGCTCAGTGGGGGATAAATGATCCAGGAACGGGGTCGGGGGAGGTCTGGGGAGTGCTGAGCTGCAGGACTCATTACAGGCACGGGGCAGGGGGAGGTGGGACAGTGGTGTTGGGGCTGTGGTGTTAGCTCAGAGCTCACAGGCTTACGAGCCACTTTCTCCAGGGAAACCAAAACTGACTGGGAGCCCACAGTGGTGGGGACGTGGTTGGCCCACCAGGGGTAAGGGGCGGGTTTAAGATGGCCAGGGTTCTGTCAATCATGTGCCAGCTCTCTCCGATAGTTCCCATTGGAGAAGTGCATTCACTTTCAGCTGCAGTGCCCCCTGGTGGGGTGGGGGTGGTATAGCAGTAACATATGTAGGGTTCCCCTTAGAAAAATATCATATTGTATTGTTTAAACTCTTCAGGCAGCCGTGATATGATATAGAGCACTCACTGTCTGAAATATTATGTTTCTCTTCCAATAGTTGGCCTCCACTCAAAGACCGTTTTTGCTCGAGAAAAAAATACCCCCTGTGCAACAAAGATCTATGTTTGAGACCTCCGATGACCTCTCAAATAGCAAAGCAGACGTAATATCATTTGTCACCAGCGTGCGGGAGGTCTGTTTCCCTGTAACCTAGACGAGCTGGAGTAAAGCAGGTTTGAGCTAAATAAATCAATAAAAACAACCTCTGGAGTTCTGGTGAGTTTGGGGGGGTTGGGGGTAATTACAATAATTGACTGAGTCCTGCAGAGTGGTGTCAGTGGCAGTGCCTGATGGCTACAGAGCACAGAAGTTTAATAAATGTGTTCCCCCAGCACAGAGCGATATGTCTCCCAGCCTAACCGACGCCAGAACGTTCCCTCCACGCACAACACAATTTAGCTAATCCCACCAAAAGCAGACGGTGCCAATTTGGCAGTTGTATATATATCCCTTTGTAAGATTTTATTATATACTTTTGGCAAAGCTCTCTCCTCCCAAAGCACCCACACAGCAAGACTGTTTCCATGGGCCACACAGTTGCGCTCGACGCATCGATTGCACGCGTGCCGAAGTGGGAGAGCAGGTGCAGCGCGTTAGGACAGAGGCGCGTCAGGCCTCCCGCATGCTCCAGTGGTTACGTTCGACACTGGCCACGGAGACCGGGGTTCGATTCCCCGTCCCGCCAGAGTTGGCTCTGGCTGGGAGTGCCACTAGGGGGCGGCGATTGGCTGTCCGCCCCAGGGAGGGGTGAGGGAAGCTGACAGGATGTTCGCTGCGCATAAGAGTGGTCCTGTAGTACCGGGTTACGGTCGACGGCCTGGTGAGTGCCGTCTCGGAGGAGACGTTACTCCGCCTCGTCACTACCGGTCACAGGACTACGGCAGCGAACTCACATGACTAGATGGGGGGATTGACATAAAATAGCGGGTCTAATTGGCTACTAATATGGGAGAAAATGAGATAAAATCAGAAACCAAAATCTTTAAAAGACAGAGGCGCGTCCCGCTGGCTGGCTGGCCTGTCGCTCCCGGAGGACGGGTGGAAAAGAGATCCCGCTTCAGGCCTTTTTTTCGGGGACGGGATACATTCTTGAGGTCGCGCCCGAGGCCTGAGGGGACTAGGAAATGGACACTGCCGACTGCCCAGACACCTCTCAGGCTAACGCATCACGCTTTGACATCACGCGGGCTCCCCGTGCGGTCGAAGGCCTCTTCGTGAGCGCAGAGGTGTGAAGCGCGGCGGCGCGTTGCGTCAGATGGCGAGGAGGACGCTCCGTGGCGCTGGCGGGGGAGGTGTGCGCGGAGGCTCCAGCCGGGTGGGGATCGCTGCGGCTCATGAGACTCTTGGTGTCAAGCGTTAGAGCACACGCTTCAGAGACCTAACAGAGCCATGACATCATGCCGGATCGGTCCACGGTCATCCTGCAGGCCGCCCAAAGACGGCTCACCCCCCCCCCACCACCCCCTCATCGCTAAGCGCCATGAACGTGCTGGAGCACCAAGCCAGGACATGGAGGTGGGGGGGTGGTGGAGGACGGGACAGCAAGTCCTGGAAGCTGTTGAGTTTAGTGTCTTTTTGGAAGGAAATGAATGCCTGTCGTCCCGTAATGAACTTCTCATGACGGCCCGGTTAGCAGAGAGGCGCTGGGGTAGGGGGGGGAGGGAGAACAACATCAATCTGACATCGCGCGGTTGCCAGGTTACCGACCGGAGGAGTTTGAAGACAGGAAATCAGCGGGCCACTATAACTCTCATCACACCATGACAGTCAGTCATAATCAGTCAGTGGAATGGTGCTGCTGCTGCTTTGGGTGTCTGGAAAAAACGGACAATTCTTGGACGAGAGCTTTAGAGAAAAATGGCACGTCCTGCAGAGTCGGAAGATAAGCTAGCACGTGCATGAGATGTAGGAAACTGTGTCTGACTTTGGTCTGGCACCATGGTGCACTGGTATATTGGTGAGAGTTTGGCACTGATGCACTGGTATAATGGTGAGGTTGTGGTGCCATGGTGCACTGGTATATTGGTGAGGGTTTGGCACTGTGGTGACAAGCAGGGTAAATGTGTTTGTCGTGTTGGCAACAACAATGCAATGTTGCCTCATAACCTACAGTATATTAAGAAGTATCTCAGTAAAAAAAAAACACTTGATTAAGTGTGAACTAAGGCCTGTGTATCCAGTGTTCTGTGCATGAACAGAGACGGTAACTTTGGCACAGCTCAGTAAAGAAGTGTAAAGCTACACCCCCTCCCTGCTGAATAGGAGTCACAAGCCTCCCTGCGCAAAGGGCCTGCCGTCAGCCTCACCTGGCCGCCACCGGTGACTTTTACCCGTCCCTCCACGTTTCAGCGAGCCTGTACCCGTCCCGTCGCCTGACAGCATCCACCCGAGCAACTCCCCACATTATAAAATAACCCCCTGAGGAGAGGGAGAGGGAGGCCCCACTGTCACGCCTCAGACCCGCCGTCTTCTCCCTCCGTTAGACCGCACTGTGTCCCCCGGCCAAGGACCAGAGGAAACTTGGACAGACAGCATGTCACCCCGCGTCTGTCACTGGAGTCTTCGTCACTGTCGCCGCGTTCTGAAGAGTGAGTGTCTGGTGACTCGTTCCTGGCGTGGAAGAGCCCCTCTCTCCCCTCTCCTCCCCCTATCCCCGCCACAGACTGGGGTCAAGCTGTTTCATCTGTCCCAGGAAAGCACGTCTCCCTCAATAAGAGGGCCCTCGTCACGCCTGCGGTGCACAGGTCACTTCCGGGTGCTGTGTGGACAGGAGCGATGAGAACACGGCGCTGTGGAGCGGTCCTGTCCTACACACTGAGAACACGGTCCTGTCCTACACACTGAGCGCCCTGGAGCGGTCCTGTCCTACACACTGAGAACAAGGCCCTGGTGAGCGGTCCTGTCCTACACACATGTGTACCACTGCCATCAGCAGGTACCAGCACTACTGCAGGGCAGATGTTTTATATATATATATATATATATATGTGTGTGTGTGTTTTAATGAAAGGCATGATTCAGGCCAGGCCTGTCCTCTTTACAGCCCAGACCTGCAGCCCCATCTGGGGAGCATTACTGGCTCACTGTCCTATTGAACCGCCCGCCCGGCTTTTCACCAATTTCAAATAGTTTGGTCTGGTGAAGCGTTAGGCATAGACGATAAAAAATCTGGGCCCGACACGCCCTTCCTCTCCTCTCACAAAGAGGATTATCGAGGCTTTTTATTTATTGTATTTTCAATTCTTTTATTTATGTGTTTTTTGGTGAATGGGGATTCCTTCCTTGTGCCCGGCGCATGTACCCTGACCCCCGTATGGGAGCATTTCCCAGGTTAACCATGACAGCAGCATTCCAGCCCTGCTTAAAGGTGCCACTTAAAACGGAGGGCATGGTGGGGGCTTTTTAATGTGTGTGCGTGCGTGTGTGTGTTTGTGTGTCTGGTGTGTGTGTGTGGGGGGGTATGGATGTGCATGCATGAGTGTACGTGTGTGTGTGTGTTTGTTTGTGTGTGTGTGTGTGTGTGTGTGTGTGCGTGTGTGCGTGTGCATGTGTGTGTGTGTCTGGTGTTTGTGTACGTGTGTGTGAGTGGTGTGTATGGTGTGTGTGTGTGTGTGCGTGTGTGTGTGTGTGTGTGTGTGTGCGTGCGTGCATCTGTGTGTGTGTGTCTGGTGTTTGTGTACGTGTGTGTGAGTGGTGTGTCTGCGTGTGTGTGTGTGTGTGTGTGTGTGTGCGTGCGTGTGTGTGTGTGTGTGTGCGTGTGTCTGTGTGTGTGTGTGTGTGTGTGTGTGTGTGTGTGTGTGTGTGTGTGTGTGTGTGTGTGTGTGTTACACTGAGAGCAGCACATTTGTGTTTCCCCTCCACATTCCTGACTCCAGCTGTGAAGCAGCCGGAGCGCGAGAGAGAGGGGTAGACGGACGACTTGTTTTCCCATCGTTTCTTTTTTTTGTTTTAAACGTGCGGAGAAAGGCAGAGATGTGTGCCGGGCAGATGGGCCCGCGCTTATTTTCCTTAATGGCTTTTTTTACACGGGGGCATTCCTGAGGGCTGGGGGGTGGGATGGCGTGCCGAGGCGCGGGAATGCCGCTGGGATCGCGAGGGAGCGAGCGGCAGCCCGGCCCAATGTGTGACCCGTGCTCTCTCCGGCTCGGGGGAGCCGCTCTCGCTCGCCATCACTCAGCTTCCTGGAGGTGTATTTTTGGACTGGAGGGAAATACCCATTTAAAGCTCATTAATCAACCCCGCGGAGCTAAATTTAGCGGCGGGGTGTGAGGTCATCCCCAGGTATGGCGGGCGGGCGGGCGGGCGGGAGGGGACGGGCGCGATGGGCGACTGGACAGACATGAATAGTGCTTGTTTATGCCAGTCCATCCAGACCAACTTTATTTTGTGTGAGAGAGAAAGGACCTGGCTTCTGTCCGTTGCATGCTGTGAAATAGTTTTCAGGGGGAAGGTGAGCTATGAGCTGAAAGGAATGTTGATGTAATTTCTCCAAGAGGATCGGTGGGGGGTGGTTATTAAAGAGCCATTTGAAAATTGTGAAATAATATATTTTATATGAATTATTATTATTTTATTTTATTCTTTTAACTGTTCTTGGCTCTGTAGGAAGTGCAGTAATTGTAACTGCTGTAGGTATGTGCCCTCTCCTCCAAGTGGTGGTGAATGTTTAACGCCACGACCACGCCAGCCCCGCACGTTAAACCTTGTTTCTCTTTTTATTAGCGTCACATAAACTTTTATTCTGCCACACGTTCCTTTTCCCGCCCGGTCTGTAAATGTCCTGTGAAATGAAGACGTTGACTGGCTGCAGCACGGCAAAGTGTGTGAGGCCAGAGAATCTCGAGCATCTTTTCCTTTACGTTCACATTTCATTGCACGTCACGGTAAGAGTTTATCCGTTTTTGGTGTAATTCTATTAAAGCTTGGTTATTGTGGAAAATATATGTTTTTCCTTTCAAAAAGGAATCCCCCAACGGCCGTGCCAGCTCGGCTCTGGCCGGGAGTGCCACTAGGGGGCGGCAATTGGCTGTCCGCCCCAGGGAGGCGGGAGGGAAGCCGATATGAGATCGCTGCGTATAGGAGTGGCTCTGTACTGGAGTTATGGTTGATGGCTTGGCGAGTGCCGGCTCAGAGGTACATCGCCTTTGTCACTGCCGGTCTCAGGACTACGGCAGCGAACTCACAATATGGGGGGGATAGTTGATATGAAAAGAAGATATAATTGGCTACTAAGTTGGGAGAAAATGAAGAAAAATCATAAACAAAATCTTTAAAAAATAAAAATAAAAGATTTTGAAAAAGAGACCCCCCTGCTTTTAACATTTTAGCTTTTAACTATTTCTTTTCTTTTCTCCCAATTTTGAGTTCCCACGCTGACGGGCGCACTCTGAGGACTACTCTGATTGCTCAACATTTCAATGAACTATGCCATTGTGGGTGGACTCAGGTGGCGTAACGGTCAAAGCATTCACCCAGAATGCAAGTTCCCCACTGCACCCGTGGTTCGAAACCCGGCTGCGCCAGTCCGGGAGCCCCGATTGGGGGGGCGTTCGGCTGTCCGCCCCAGGGGGAGGGAGGGCGACCTCGTAAACAGGGTTGGGTGAGCTCCGTCTCGTAGGAGGCGAACATTGCCTCAAGGTGTTAGGTCGTCCTGCAGTGGCAGGCGGCAAGTTCGTGGGGGAGGGTAAATCGAAAAGAAATGGAGGATATAATTGGCTACTAAATTGTGAGAAAAACTGGGAAAAAATCTGAAACCAATTATTATTATTTTATATATTTTTTTTTAAGAAGTATTTGTGCAGATAAGGCGTGTGGCTGTTCAGTGCAGTGTTTAATGCAAATTAAAGGCTCACAACCTGTCAATCATTTCCCAAAAAGGAGAAGTAGCCACTGTAGGTATCCCCAGTCCAGCGCATGGCAAACTTCCCTTCTGTGCTGTATCAGTTGAAGCCACGGCTGGCTTGGGTTCGAGGAAAGCAGCCGTGTAGAAACTCACAGCAATCAGTGGACAGGAAGTGAGGCCTCGCCATTGCTGCAGCTTCCTCTGTCCTGCATGTGTTTCTGATTTGGTCACGAACCAAAGTGCTTTCTTTGGAAGACGAAAGTCAACCGGGTCTGCCGAATTTTCCCTGTTAGAAAGGTTTTTGTGTTAGCCATCCGTCAGGTTTGACTCGTAGCTCTTGTCCACTCTGGTTACATTTCCTTTAGCATGCTGTGGGGTGTGACCCCAGCATTCTGTGTCCAGTGTGTTTATACGGATATTCCTGCCACCCTGCCACCCTGCCGTCCCTGCCCTGCATCTGGTCTGAAGGGTGTGCAAATCATTGCACTTTGAAATAATTTTGGACGGAGCTGGTCAGTATAAATAACAGAGAGAGGGGGACACTGTGCTTGCCGTTGGTTTGTAAAGAATGCAAGGTTTTGTCCGTCCTTCAGCTCCCCCCACACACACACACACACACACACACGTGTCCGTTCCTCCAAATCCCAGTCGCTGCACTTTGGAGGGAAGGCGGCCGGCGCTCTTCTGTTTTTACCTCGGACACGGTGGCTGGTTCCTTTAAGGTTGCGACTTCCTCAGAAGTGATGGAACGCAGTGCCGAAACCCTCGACAGATTTAACAGGATAAATAAAATACAATAAGCCCCCCCGCGCCGGAGCGCTTGCAAACCAGGGTGATTCAGGGCCACTGATGATCGCTTTTCCATGAAGGAGACGCTAAGCTTGATTCAAAGCTACTTTCCTGGAGTGTTGTCTTTTGCTGAGAAGGGCTCTCCCTCCTCCCCTCCCCTCCCTCTTTTCCTCTTTCTGTTCAAGAAGCCTGATGGGTATCTCTTTTGCAAAAATAAATACCGTCGAGTAACTTCCAGTTTAAAGCGTGTGTCCCCACCTTCCTTGCCAGAAATGGACAGGAATCACATGGGAGGGGGGGGGAACAAAGCCAAGGAGGCTGAATGTGGGGGTATAAATGGCTTTAGGCACCTTCTCATCCTCAGTCAGGATTCCCACGCGTCATGAAAAAACCTTGAAAATTATTGTGTCATGGAAATGTCTGATTCCATATAACGTTATATTTTTGTAAAAAAATCTGATAACATTACCCCAAAATGTTGCCCTGCCACCGTTGTTGCCACCTGCCACGGCTGTTCTCTTACACACACACACACAATGAGATGTGTATTTGCACTGGCAACAAAACATGTTAAGTTATGAAGGTAAAGTCCATTTTTGTCAAATGTCATTGAAAACCTTAAATTTCTCATTGAAATGTCATGGAAAATGGAAATGTGATTTGAGTGGGAACCCTGGTCAGTAACAGAGGGGTCCGAGCGTGTCTTGTGGGCAGAATGGTCACTTGGCTGCGGGCAGTGAGGAGGTGCTGCCGTAGACTGGCTTGACGTTTGTTTCATGGGTGTTCAGAGGCAGCTGGGGCCAAACCATGGGGCCAAACCCCCCAGGAGGCACAGGTTTTATTTAAGGTGCCATGAGTATTAGTATTCCCCATGTAGATTATTAATTCTGCAAACATATGAAATGGCTGCAGCTAAATTCGGCGGAAGTCAGGAAACCATATCATGGGGGGGTTCCCCCTCCCCAAGCTCTTATTTAAACTAAGTCAAATGTATTATGATAAATATATATTTTTAAATAATAATAATGTTAACCCTAAAACTCCCAATCATGACCTTCACAGGCACCGTTCAGTGGGTCGTGAGAACTCTGCTGGCCTTTTCCCTCTGGTGGTCTAACAAAGTACTGCGTTTAGTTTGGGGAGCAGCTCACCTGACTGTCGCAATCATTTCTAGGGCTGCTTCCTCCAGTCGCCTCCAAACACAGCAGTGGGAGAACAGAGACCATTCAAAGTTGTAGTTTCACTAATTTGATCATTCATTTTTATATCAGAAATATAGCCAAATGGGAATTTGCCAAGATTACTTTCCTCCGGGTGATAGGTCAAAGACAACGATGCGTCTAAAGCAGGCCGCGCAGACGTTCCCCTGCAAGTTTTGTTTGTTTTCCCGTTCCTTTGCATGCGCTCCTTGAGCTCCCCGGACACCTGACAGCCGTGTGCGACCTGCACGCTTGCCGGTCGGACGCGTAAACAGACACGCCGCTCCGCTCCAGCGCTGGTGTCCGGCCGAAACGCGCGGGGCTCAGCACACGCACACGCGGGCCGTATGGAGCCCAGAGGAGGCCCGTCTGTTGCATCACGCATCTGTGGTTTATTTGAGTGCCGACCCCCAGAGGTCAGAGGTGCAGTCTCGGGCTCTGACCCGAAAGGCTTTGCGCAGCGGTGACAGAGAGGTGCTCAAATCGAACGCGTCTCGAGGTTGTGAATGTTCTGCGAATGTTCTGGAGAGTGGCTGCCACTTAACCGCCAGAAAGTGCGCCGATGTTTATTTACCAAATGAGCTCACTTCTCTGCTGTGAACGTTCAGTATAAATAGAGAAGGGGGAGAGAAAAATCTAAAAAGCCACCATAAAAGTTTTGTATTCAATGTGTTCAATAATAATAATACTCTCTCTCTTTCCCTCTCTCTTTCTCTCTCTCTCTCTCTCTTTGTCTCCATCTCCCTCTCTCTCCCTCTCTCTCTCTATCTCCCTCTCCCTCTCTCTCCCTTTCTCCCTCTCCCTCTCTCTCTCTCTCTCTATCTCCCTCTCCCTCTCTCTCTCTCTCTCTCTCTCTCTCTCCTCTCTCTCTCTCTCTCTCTCCCTCTCTCTCTCCCTCCCTCTCCTCTCTCTCACTCTATTCTGCAGCTGGATCAGGTGACCCGGAAGAAGACCCTGTCCAGTGTGGATCTCTTCCTGTCGTGTGCTCAGAGGCAGCTCTCCGGCCTCCTGCAGGAGGGCCCCCGGAGGAGGAGGAGGAGGGGGGCACCCCGGACACGCCCAGCAGCAGCCTGAGCCTCTGACCCCCGCAACATCTCTAAAACATAGTGACCCCCCAACACTAAACGCACACAGCACACCCGGTTAATACACCCCCTACCCCCTGTGACCCTTTGAAACACGCCTCACCTGGTGGTAAAGGTGGGCCCAAAGATTCCGCTTCGATCCCAACCTTTGAGTCCGCCTCGTTAACCCCACTCTGTTTTCTGACATGCGGTGGGTCCTTTTCTGGCCTTGGTGGTGTCTTTAATCTTGTGAGACTTTGTGAGTCTTTTCTCTGCTTCGCTGCCAAAACAGGAGACATCTCACCCCCCGTACATCTCTCACGTTCATTTGTTTGGGTCCAGGGGGATGTGTTTGGGGGTTGTTTGTTTGTTTGTTTGTTTGTTTGTTTGTTTGTTTGGTTGGTTTTCTCTCTTTCTCCCAAACGGCCGCGTCCTTGTGTGTGAGGAGGAGAACGCTGTAATCTGGTCGCCGTGACTTGCTGTGCTGTGATCTCTAATTATGGAGGGTGGCGGTCCGCACCATTCCTCGCAACGCCGCGTCACACCCCGGACTGCATTTAGGCCCCGCCCCCTTCACGACGGCCTTGTCTTTTATGGTGTCTCGCTCCTGAGGTCTATAATCAAGCTTTTTTTTCCCCCACTGCAATAAACACGCTTGAAGGATAATCTTGTTCCGCTCTTTGCAAAAGGAGCATTTTTATTTATTTTTTTGATGAAAACCGTTGTAAATTTGTCTCCTTCCTGGGAATGTGAACAACTAAGGGCTTTAATCATTTAACGTTGTTCACGGAATGTACACTGAAGGGTTTTTGGCAATGTGAGCTCAAATAAAGGTGTGTTTGTATTTCACAGTGGGTTTTTACAGTGTTTAACACTTAAAGGACTTTCTTTACACATTTTTCTGCAGCGTTGTGTTTGTAATGACAGTGGGTGCTGGTCTTCAACATTTCTTCATAGACACATTTCACACTGTACACAGGCAGACAGTGTAAGCCTTGTCTCTTGAAAACTCACTTTACTATTCCAAATTCAGGCAACCATTAAAATGTTGTCCATTAAATGTTACATGAAATTGGAGTTTCTCTTCAGCTCGTATTAGTCTAAGAACATGCAGTACTGTACAGACAGACGTAAAAATACCACTAAATAAACCCGGTCCTGCTGCGAATCAGAGCGGCTCACAGCTGAGCGGCAGCGTGCCCGTTTACCCACAACCACACACACACAAACACACACACACAGGCACACAAACACACACACAGGCATGCGTGCAGGCACAAAAACACACATACACAGGCACACAACCACAGACACAGGCACAAAAACACACACAGGCACAAAAACACACACGTGCACATACTCTGGCGTGTACCACATGTCCTCTAAGCACCTGCACTCACAGACTTACGCACACACACACACACACACACACACACACCCTTCTCGGCACTTGTGAAGAGTGGACACTGTAAACGGAACATGGGATCGTTTGTAGCAGTGTTTGTAAAAGTTGTGTGGCTGACGGCGATGTTTGCACTAATAATGAAAGTGGATTGGGTTCTGTGTTGGGCCGTGCCAGGTCATTTGGTTTAGTGGTTCAGTGGAGCGTTACCCCCCTCCAGGCATTCTAACGTGCGTTAGTGAATGTGTCGTCTGCCACCGAGGCAAAGCTGATGCGTCTCTTTCAGGGCCTGTCAAAGTGTGCTTTGTGTCCTTACTCTGCTCTTCAACACATTTATTCAGGATCATGATTGACCCCCCCCCACCTAGGCGGCCCACATCTTGTGATTGAGAAGCACCAGTCTATCCCTAAGAGAAAGGAGTGCATGTGAATAATATGGAAATATACGCTGTACAAAATGATTTTTGTTATTATTATTTTTTATTATTGTAATGATTTTTTACATTTTTCCTACCAATTTGGAAAGCCCCCGATCGTATTCTAACCCCTGCTCGCTGCAACTTTCCCTGTCAGTTCGGGGGAGTGTAGACAACAGGGTTCACGCATCGTGGAAAAATTGTGAAACTTATTGAAAATGATTATGTCATGGACATGTCATGGAAATTGATGGAAAAAAACTTGATGTCATGGAAATTTCTGATTCCATGTAACGGTATTTTTTTTCTTCTTTTCTTCCGATAACGTTACGGCAAAATGTCTGTTCCCCTGCCACCGTTGTTGCCACCTGATACGACTGTTCTCACACACACACACACACACACACACACACACACACACATACACACAATGAGATGTGTGTTTGCACTGGCAACAAAACATGTTCAGCACTGCCAGGATCAATACCAGAGCATGGGGCTCATCCACACACTAGAACAGTGTCTTAACAGGATATGCCATCCAGCAGCCCCAACTCAATTATGCCTCCCTTAGTGAATATTAAGTTTGAAGAGTATTTTTTTATTTTTAGAAAAATGTTTTTCAGTGGTTTAAAAACATGTCAGTGTAGATGTAATCTCCTGTGAGGCAGTGACTATTTTACATTCTACAGGCCATAGAGAGAGCTACTGCTGATTGGTGGAGAGGTGCCATAGAGAGAGCTACTGCTGATTGGTGGAGAGGTGCCATAGAGAGAGCTACTGCTGATTGGTGGAGAGGTGCCATAGAGAGAGCTACTGCTGATTGGTGGAGAGGTGCCATACAGAGAGCTACTGCTGATTGGTGGAGAGGTGCCATAGAGAGAGCTACTGCTGATTGGTGGAGAGGTGCCATACAGAGAGCTACTGCTGATTGGTGGAGAGGTGCCATACAGTACTACAGAGAGCTACTGCTGATTGGTGGAGGGTGCCATACAGAGAGCTACTGCTGATTGGTGGAGAGGTGCCATACAGTACTACAGAGAGCTACTGCTGATTGGTGGAGGGGTGCCATACAGAGAGCTACTGCTGATTGGTGGAGGGGTGTACTACAGAGAGCTACTGCTGATTGGTGGAGGGGTGCCCTTCTCACTGATGCCAGTGCAGTGAGAAACAGGAGGCACGATGTCTAGAGGAACTGATTCATGTTATTATTTAGCCATTTGGCAGACGCTCTTATCCAGAGCGACATACACAGTTTACATCTCTTTACATGCAATCAGTTCATTCAGCTGGATACTTACTGAAGCCATTGAGGTTAAGTACCTTTGCTCAAAGGTACTACTGCAGTACCCCCACCTGGGAATCGCACCTGCAACCTCTGAGTTACAAACCCAGTAACCTCAGGAACCCTGAGGATTATCCCAACCCTAACCCTGATGAGACGGGGCCAATCGTGTCCCTTTGCTATGCGGCCTGGCCGGAGTCAGCCAATGATAGAGCTGAGGTCCCAGCCCCAGCGAATCCTGACTGTGGTGAGCAGCTCCACAGGGCAACGACCTCATCACGCAAGAGCGACTCCTCGTCCTGCCTGCACCAGCCGTGAATAAAGTGGCCTTGCAGTGCTGCTAGTAGCTGGGACAGCAATGAGATTGGCCTACAAACATATACAAATATATATACAAATATATACATATATACAGTAGCAGTCAAAAGTTTGAGTATACCTTCCATCTGGATTACGGCTAATCGGACACTCCTTTATTCTTCAGCAAGATAATGACCCGAAACACACCTTGAAGTTGTGCAAGAACTATCTGGTGAAGGAGGAACATGAAGGACAACTCAAACTAAGGACCTGGCCTGCCCAGTGTCCAGACTTCAATCCCATAGAACTTGTATGGGATGAACTGGACAGAAGAGTCAAAGCAAAGCAACCCACAAGTGTCTCTGGAAATTGCTGCAGGAAAGCTGGGAAGACTGGAAAGCTGATTTCCTGCTGAAACGTATTAACCGAATGGCCCGTGTTTGTGAGGCTGTTATCATGCCAAAGGGTGGTTATTTTTTGAACATTGCTTTGCAATCCAAGATTCAATTTTCTCAAATATTTGCAGAAACTTATACAGTGTAAAACATTGTCAGTTATGAGATAAACCTACTTTCCAGCAGGTGTACTCAAACCTTTGACTGGTACTGTGTATAGATATGAGAAGCCCCCCCCCCCTTCCGCCCCCGCCAGCGATGGCCCTGCCAGCCGTCTCGCCCGCAGGCTGACAGAGTCCTGGCACGCGCTGCCCACGGGCCCACAGCTGTGCTGGCACAGGGCTGCCTGGGGGCAGGATCAGAGTGTCTTTAGCATAGCGAGAAGACCCTCAAAAGATCCCACGCACCACTACCCCCATCCCTCTCTCTCCCCCCCCCCATACCAGAAGGATAATAAATATCTATGTAGAAGATTTTTGGCTCGGTCAGAGTTGTAAGTTTAAACAAAAAAAAAAGAAAAACAGTGCCGTTGAAACACTCCCGTGTTTGCCCACATAAATCACGTCCTCACCGCCCACCACCTGAGTTTAGGTGAAAACCCTCCTTCCTGTCACCTTAACCCTCGCACAGGGGGGGCTTTGTGACGGGCTGATTAAAACTTGCACTTTAAAATGTCATCTTTTACAGCCAGAAATGTGTTCCAATTCATAAATTAACAAGTGATCGTATTCACCGGTGGAACTGTTTGAGCCCTTTTGAGATGTCCAGCAGTTGTTTCCTCATCACTGCTCTGCTGGCAGTCTAAAACAGCATGAGAAAGTTCCACGCTTAATTTGTAGTTTTTTAAATTTATTTTATGGTATTGTTTTCTATGATTCTGGAGGCCTTGCATTGCACAGAAGTGGCGCTCAAATTAAACGTGTCAACGTCCCGTCCAACACCAATAAAACGGCAAATTCACATTTGCGAGGAAAATCGTGACATTCTGGTACTCCGTGGGCCTGCCTGACTGACTGACAAATTCCAGAAAAATCATTTTTCTTTACGAAACACGAAACGCTTTCTTCGTTTGGTTTGTGCAACGCACAGCCCTGCGAACAGCGTTTGTGCTCCCTACAAAAACGCTCTTGCACACTGTATTTGTTTCTCTTTTTAAACCTGATTTTTTTGTCCAGTTTTTTAGGACATTTTGGATTTGATCTTGTGACACAAAGCCACAAAAAATACCTAGGTTTAAAACTGAGATTGTCTTTGGATATTTCTTTTAAAAGGCATTTTATGTCCATTACAGGATACTTGCTCTTCCACATCTTGCAGTAGGAAACAAAGTGTGGTTCTCTTCTAATAGAAATATTTCCAAAGATACCCACTCCAAACAGAAGTTTGTTTTGTGCAGTTTTATTTAATCTGCCCACAGAATAATTTTTAATGTCGATACAAGAGCTGTTATCTTTATGCACATAGCTCAATATATTTCTCTGTTTACAACCCAACTGAAAAAGAAGCATTCAATTCCAAAGTGAGTTTGTACTATACTGATGATTCAGTATTTCATATGTCTGTACACTTCAAAGGCACAGCTCTTGTGTGGCACCTGTGGTTCACCTTTGTGTGGTTCACAGCTCAGTAGGTAGAGCGTGGGTCTGTGTGGTTCAGTAGGTAGAGCGTGGTTCTGTGTGGCTCAGTAGGTACAGTGTGGTTCTGTGTGGCTCAGTAGGTAGAGCGTGGTTCTGTGTGGCTCAGTAGGTACAGTGTGGTTCTGTGTGGCTCAGTAGGTAGAGCGTGGTTCTGTGTGGCTCAGTAGGTAGAGCGTGGTTCTGTGTGGCTCAGTAGGTACAGTGTGGTTCTGTGTGGCTCAGTAGGTAGAGCGTGGTTCTGTGTGGCTCAGTAGGTACAGTGTGGTTCTGTGTGTGGCTCAGTAGGTAGAGCGTGGTTCTGTGTGGCTCAGTAGGTAGAGCGTGGTTCTGTGTGGCTCAGTAGGTAGAGCGTGGTTCTGTGTGGCTCAGTAGGTACAGTGTGGTTCTGTGGCTCAGTAGGTAGAGCGTGGTTCTGTGTGGCTCAGTAGGTACAGTGTGGTTCTGTGTGGCTCAGTAGGTAGAGCGTGGTTCTGTGTGGCTCAGTAGGTACAGTGTGGTTCTGTGTGGCTCAGTAGGTAGAGCATGGTTCTGTGTGGCTCAGTAGGTAGAGCATGGTTCTGTGTGGCTCAGTAGGTAGAGCATGGTTCTGTGTGGCTCAGTAGGTAGAGCGTGGTTCTGTGTGGCTCAGTAGGTACAGTGTGGTTCTGTGTGGCTCAGTAGGTAGAGCGTGGTTCTGTGTGGCTCAGTAGGTAGAGCGTGGTTCTGTGTGGCTCAGTAGGTACAGTGTGGTTCTGTGTGGCTCAGTAGGTAGAGCGTGGTTCTGTGTGGCTCAGTAGGTAGAGCGTGGTTCTGTGTGGCTCAGTAGGTAGAGCATGGTTCTGTGTGGCTCAGTAGGTAGAGCGTGGTTCTGTGTGGCTCAGTAGGTACAGTGTGGTTCTGTGTGGCTCAGTAGGTAGAGCGTGGTTCTGTGTGGCTCAGTAGGTAGAGTGTGGTTCTGTGTGGCTCAGTAGGTAGAGCGTGGTTCTGTGTGGCTCAGTAGGTAGTGGGGTGGTTCTGTGTGGCTCAGTAGGTAGAGCGTGGTTCTGTGTGGCTCAGTAGGTAGAGCGTGGTTCTGTGTGGCTCAGTAGGTAGAGCATGGTTCTGTGTGGCTCAGTAGGTAGAGCGTGGTTCTGTGTGGCTCAGTAGGTACAGTGTGGTTCTGTGTGGCTCAGTAGGTAGAGCGTGGTTCTGTGTGGCTCAGTAGGTAGAGCGTGGTTCTGTGTGGCTCAGTAGGTAGAACGTGGTTCTGTGTGGCTCAGTAGGTAGAGCGTGGTTCTGTGTGGCTCAGTAGGTAGAGCGTGGTTCTGTGTGGCTCAGTAGGTACAGTGTGGTTCTGTGTGGCTCAGTAGGTAGAGCGTGGTTCTGTGTGGCTCAGTAGGTAGAGTGTGGTTCTGTGTGGCTCAGTAGGTAGAGCGTGGTTCTGTGTGGCTCAGTAGGTAGAGCGTGGTTCTGTGTGGCTCAGTAGGTAGAGCGTGGTTCTGTGTGGCTCAGTAGGTAGAGCGTGGTTCTGTGTGGCTCAGTAGGTAGAGCGTGGTTCTGTGTGGCTCAGTAGGTAGGCGTGGTTCTGTGTGGCTCAGTAGGTAGAGCGTGGTTCTGTGTGGCTCAGTAGGTACAGTGTGGTTCTGTGTGGCTCAGTAGGTACAGTGTGGTTCTGTGTGTCTCAGTAGGTAGAGCGTGGTTCTGTGTGGCTCAGTAGGTAGAGTGTGGTTCTGTGTGGCTCAGTAGGTACAGTGTGGTTCTGTGTGGCTCAGTAGGTAGAGCGTGGTTCTGTGTGTCTCAGTAGGTAGAGCGTGGTTCTGTGTGGCTCAGTAGGTAGAGCGTGGTTCTGTGTGGCTCAGTAGGTAGAGCGTGGTTCTGTGTGGCTCAGTAGGTAGAGCGTGGTTCTGTGTGGCTCAGTAGGTAGAGCGTGGTTCTGTGTGGCTCAGTAGGTAGAGCGTGGTTCTGTGTGGCTCAGTAGGTACAGTGTGGTTCTGTGTGGCTCAGTAGGTAGAGCGTGGTTCTGTGTGTAGAGCGTGGTTCTGTGTGGCTCAGTAGGTAGAGCGTGGTTCTGTGTGGCTCAGTAGGTAGAGCGTGGTTCTGTGTGGCTCAGTAGGTACGGCGTGGTTCTGTGTGGCTCAGTAGGTACAGTGTGGTTCTGTGTGGCTCAGTAGGTAGAGCGTGGTTCTGTGTGGCTCAGTAGGTAGAGCGTGGTTCTGTGTGGCTCAGTAGGTAGAGCGTGGTTCTGTGTGGCTCAGTAGGTAGAGCGTGGTTCTGTGTGGCTCAGTAGGTACAGTGTGGTTCTGTGTGGCTCAGTAGGTAGAGCGTGGTTCTGTGTGGCTCAGTAGGTAGAGCGTGGTTCTGTGTGGCTCAGTAGGTACAGCGTGGTTCTGTGTGGCTCAGTAGGTAGAGCGTGGTTCTGTGTGGCTCAGTAGGTAGAGCGTGGTTCTGTGTGGCTCAGTAGGTAGAGCGTGGTTCTGTGTGGCTCAGTAGGTAGAGTGTGGTTCTGTGTGGCTCAGTAGGTACAGTGTGGTTCTGTGTGGCTCAGTAGGTACAGTGTGGTTCTGTGTGTCTCAGTAGGTAGAGTGTGGTTCTGTGTGGCTCAGTAGGTAGAGTGTGGTTCTGTGTGGCTCAGTAGGTACAGTGTGGTTCTGTGTGGCTCAGTAGGTAGAGCGTGGTTCTGTGTGGCTCAGTAGGTAGAGTGTGGTTCTGTGTGGCTCAGTAGGTAGAGCGTGGTTCTGTGTGGCTCAGTAGGTAGAGCGTGGTTCTGTGTGGCTCAGTAGGTAGAGCGTGGTTCTGTGTGGCTCAGTAGGTAGAGCGTGGTTCTGTGTGGCTCAGTAGGTAGAGTGTGGTTCTGTGTGGCTCAGTAGGTAGGCGTGGTTCTGTGTGGCTCAGTAGGTAGAGCGTGGTTCTGTGTGGCTCAGTAGGTAGAGCGTGGTTCTGTGTGGCTCAGTAGGTAGAGCGTGGTTCTGTGTGGCTCAGTAGGTAGAGCGTGGTTCTGTGTGGCTCAGTGGGTAGAGCGTGGTTCTGTGTGGCTCAGTAGGTAGAGCGTGGTTCTGTGTGGCTCAGTAGGTAGAGCGTGGTTCTGTGTGGCTCAGTAGGTAGAGCGTGGTTCTGTGTGGCTCAGTAGGTAGAGCGTGGTTCTGTGTGGCTCAGTAGGTAGAGCATGGTTCTGTGTGTCTCAGTAGGTAGAGCGTGGTTCTGTGTGGCTCAGTAGGTAGAGCATGGTTCTGTGTGTCTCAGTAGGTAGAGCATGGTTCTGTATGGCTCAGTAGGTAGAGCGTGGTTCTGTGTGGCTCAGTAGGTAGAGCATGGTTCTGTGTGGCTCAGTAGGTAGAGCGTGGTTCTGTGTGGCTCATTAGGTAGAGCATGGGGCTGACAATGCTTAGGTTGTGGGTTCGATCCCCATTGAGACCACATATACTGAAAAATGTATGCATCCACTACTGTAAGTTGCTTTGGATAAAAGCATCTGCTAAATGGCATATATATAAATATATCTGGTTTTAAAACTTCCGCAAGCTGGTCATTTTGTGCATTTGATATACTGAGAATTTTTGGTACCAGAAATCCTCCTGCCTGTACTCACTGTGCAGTTGTACCAGCAAGCTATAGGGGACACAGTGCCATAGTGAGTTTTAGTGTGTAATGGAATCGTCCATAATGGTTTTTCTCCAAAGCCTGGGTAAATGTGCATGTTAACACATGACTCCCCATCAGAGAGCCTGCTTCATGGTGCCGGCGGATAGCGTAGCGGTCTAACACACCGTGTCTTGGCTGGTCCGATACAGTATTCACTGCCTGTCAGGGACGCAGTTCGAAACCCGACTAAACAAAAAAGAGCCTGCGGCATTGGAGGCAGGTAGGAACAGGAACAGGAAGTCTATCTGTAATGGGATTCAGACCGTAAGCAGTCAACGTTGTTTATCTAAGATCGCCTTCACCTGCTCTGTTTTGCATACGTTTCAGATTCACAATTCTGGGACCTCTGGACGTTGTGCTGGAAAGTTTCGCTCGACCAGAAGGAGCAGCACTAGATGAGTGACCCTGTTAACCTTTACACACACCCACACACACGCGTTATGCTGCGACCGTGAGCCCACGCAAACGCCCAAACAGCGCTGATCACCTGTCTCCATGGCGTGATGATCCGGTCGCATGTTTCCCCGGCGGATGTCTCCTCTGATGACCAGCGGCGTGGGAGCGAGGGGAGCCGGGCGCGGTGGCAGCACACGACACGGCGGCAGTGTAGTGTAATGGTTAGGGGGAACTGGGCTTGTAACTCAGAGGTTGCAGGTTCGATTCCCAGGGAGGGCACTGCCGGTGTACCCCTTGAGCAAGGTACTTAACCTGAATTGCTTCAGTAAATATCCAGCTGTATAAATGGATTGTATATTGAGATGTCAACTGGACAAGAGTGTCTGCTAAGTGCCTGTAAGAAATGCCTAAAAATGCCAAAAATGTCAATGTAAACTGGATAAGAGCGTCTGCTAAATGCCTAAAAATGTGCGACACGGAGGCACCACGTACCCGACCGTCCAGCGGCTAATAAAAGGCACAGGAAGTTTTTTTTATTGGTTTTGTTTTGTTTTGTTTAGTTCTATTATTGGTTTTGTTTTGTTTTGTTTTGCTTTGTCACGCGCAGCTGAGAAAGCGTGGGGGGGGACCAGGAGCTCGCCTCTGGAGGTCCTGGAACAGAGGTTCCCGAACAGCTGCCCCCGTCAGGAGCAAACAGCGGGGGCTACGCTGCATACATCAACCCTGTCACTGGCCCTCAAAGCCCTGGCTACTGGAACAGGGCGCTGGGTTATGGGAAGAGGAGGTTACTGGAGGGGGCTGGAGTTGTGAGGAGGGGTGGGGGGGATGAGGAGGCACAACACCAGAGCTGTGTAGCACACTGAGGCCTTTCGCCGATGGCGACCGCAGGATCGCGCTGTTTGCTTTAGAGCCGGTGCAGAAGATGAACGGGCAGACCACCGGCAGCCACCACCCGCCGGGCCCTGGACTGGTCCGGACCTTGGGCTCAGGGGCCTGCTGCCCTCCTGCTGGGCCGGACCCTATATTTAGCAACAAACCGAGAAAAAAAACCTCACAACCAGTTTTGGTTTCTATTTCGGGGGATTCTGCTGTGTATGTGTGTGTGTGTGTATGTGTCTGTGTGTGTGTGTGTGTATGTGTGTGTGTGTGTGTGTGTGTGTGTGTGTGTGTGTGTGTGTGTGTGTGTGTGTGTGTGTGTGTGTGTGTGTGTGTGTGTGAGAGAGTGTAGTGTTTTGATGGTGCCCTTCTGATTCAACCTAAAGTTTAAATGATCTAACTTCTGCTGAAGTGTGTGTGGGACAGAGAGACCAGTACGTGTAGCTGTGCAGAGAGAAGCCAATCGGATCAGGTGTAGCTGCGTTAGTGTGAGGTGAGCGGATTTTGGTGTAGTAGCCGTCAGGACGCAGGGTAACACAGGGACACCCACGAAACGGAAGACTGAACCACCCAGAGCAGGGGCTAATCGACTCTGGCCTGAAAACCGCTAACACTCAGAAATGCAGGACGGTATCGGTTAAATCAAGATAAACGATGAGTGGAGAGCAGGTGGTTTGAGTGCCTGGCGGGAACACAAAACGCCTGCAGACGTTACTCTGCTGTACTGCGGGGGCCAAGAGCCCCGGTCAACAGGTATTCCGTTAATTCCTTCAATGGGGTCGGCAGTGCACATCTGCACATGCTCAGACAATCAAACTCATCCAACAAAAAGTTGGAATCCCCGGGACGGGAGAAGTTGTTGAGCAGACATCCTGTCTACCCAGGATCCTTTGGTGTAAGGTCGTGCGTACTGTCTGAGTGCTCATTGTTCACGATCCTGAGAAGGGGGTTGCATCAAAAGCTGGGTGGCAGGCAACCATTACCTCATCTGCCGCACACTCTGTTCAAATGCAATTAATCAAAACGCGTCAGTGTTTCTTCTGCTCGTTTTGTTATTCCTCTCTCCTCCTCAGACGAGCCGTAACTGAACCAAGCCAGGTGCTTCTCCCACACTTTCCAAAGGGGTGAAATTAAGTTGCCTGCTGTACCATTACCGCCCCAGAGACGTCCTGCAAATTTCCAAGTCACATTTTAATTCGATGTTGAAATCACCGGTAACAACGGCTGCACATTTTCCAGAAATAATGATGAAATGAAGTAAAATAGCGATTTTAAGTGTGGCGGTTTTGAACTGGCCACTGGTTCTGGTTGTTCATGGTAAAGCAGTTTCTTGTTTTCATAAACCATGTGCTATATGTATATCCCACGTGAACGGTTGGTTGCATCTGGGAGTGCTAGGCATTTGCGTCGCAATTAGTTGGTTTATTCAAACTCCCCCTTGTGGTCAGTCGTCAATATGTTTTGCATCTACAGTTTTCGCATCATTTTTGTTGGTATGTCAGTTTTGAACCTCCTTAGAATGTGCATTTTAGAAAGATAACAGCATTATTCCTTGGTCATGGACGTATATATCTTTGCCACTCATATAATGCTGACAGTATATTCAACAATTCCAAAACTATGTTACCTTTTTTTCCCTTGCCTGTCATTATCCAAGCGCCCTTCAGGAAAAGTGAACGTGCTTGTGTCAAATGTGTAAACCAGGGAGAATTCAGATAGAGCTAAAATCACGGAGACTAAAGTATCCTGAAACCCTTTGCCGAGGCTAAGAAGTCAAATTAAATATTTGTTGCCATTGCCCTTATGACCAGGTGAACTCAGTATCCATTCTACCATCCAGTTTTTTCTATTTGCATTTTTATTAAACATTGCTAAATTGCCATTAATAAATTATCTGGGTTTTATTTTTTTTGTTTTGAAATAAGAGCACTTTATTTCACCGCATATTTCAGATATGCTACAGGAAACAGTGACAGAAATGATGTATTAACAGGGTGAATGCATTGGTTGTATAAATAGTTTTCCGGTGAATGTATTCAAGCTTTGCTGACATATGTATTGATTACAGTTGGAGTTTGTTTTGGTTTTCTGGAATATGTATTGATTTGCTTCGCATAGCCATTGATTTTGATTGTCGTATGTATTGGTTTGTTGCCATATTAGTCTGGTGCACGTGTATTGGCGTGATGTGCTCGTATGTATATATATTTTAATTTCTCAGGAAATATACTGAAAGTCATTCATTATTTTTGCCAAAATACATCTGGCTTCCATATTTCTTCCTCAGAAGTATATATTCACAAATAATATTTTATAACACAAAGAATAATATTTATAACACACAAAAGATGGTAGTGAGGTTTGCAGACATGCAAATAATTATTTGCGTTGAAAAATAAATATTATGATTGCTGTAAGATGGGATGGGATGCTGAGGGCAGGATTTCCAGGGGTGTCCAAATAATTTGGTGTGCACTATTTGATTTACAATATAACATAATCATGAGTTTTTCAGTAAAATGCAATATAGAGAGATTAACTCTTTACCAGTTTGTTTAATTATGTGCAATTGCACAATATCGCTCCTGCAAGATTGGAATCTGTTCCTGCATCAAAAACGGTCAAAAAGGGGACCTTGGGTGGCGTAACGGTCTAAGCATTCGCTTGGGAATGCAAGTTTCCAACTGCAGCCGCAGTTCGAAACCCGACTGTGCCAGCCCGGCTCTGGCTGAGAGCCCCGATTGGGGCGGTGATTGGCTGTCCGCCCCAGGGGGAGGGAGAGCCGGCATGAGCTCTCCGAGGAGCGTGAAGGGTGTCTCTAGAAAGTAGGTGGGCAAGTTCCATCTCAGAGGAGGCGGATCATTGCCGGCCTTGACCCATAGCTTGACCCATAGAGATGGGGAACAAGTTTGTGGGGGAGGGCGAATCAAAAGAAATAGAGGGTATAATTGGCCACCAAATTGGGAGGAAAACTCAAAAAAATCTGAAACAAATAAAAAAACGGTCAAAAAGACATTGATGGCCAGGTCATCTCTTGTACAGTGCAACAGCAGCTCTTTTTCTGAGAATACGTGACAATTGTTGCTGAATTGTTTTCAGCACATTTTACCTTTGCAGTGAAAGGGGTCCATCTGCAAACCTTGCTGGCAGAAGGACAGATTTAATATTACACAACTCCTGAGGTGGTTTGAAGTCGGCTGGGAGCCAGCGATTGTGTGGTTATGACTGGAGCTCATGAGAACTGCTGGGAGCCCTGGAGTACAGAACAGCTCAACGCAAAACAATGAACGGCGTCGGCAACTTTTATCAAGCTTAAGAAAGGCTTGCCCTTCTTCCCTAGCAACCAATAGTTCCTGTTTGCTTTTATTTGTTGCTTTCAAAAACATTTTTGGCAATCTCAACCCAGAAACCGTTAACACCTCCTTCAGACTGATTCAGCCCTGTGCGGAGGAAATGAGTATTACTATACGTTCGGCGGGACGTTTACGTTGCTCTCTCCCTCCCACGCTCTCTCGGCCGTTGCCACATGTTCTGGCTCCGAAATTGTTTTACAATAAGGTTGAACTTGAGAAGCATGACCTAATGTGAGACGCAGCGCTGAAAATGGAAAAGTAATCCGTAACAGGTCATCGATGGCCGATAGTCGTAACATGAGCTGAACGCACACTGTCAACATTGTTCCCCTCAGTCTTCTTGCTCGAACAAAACACCTATTTTATCTGAAGACTTGGCTCACCCCTATCCCGAATACCCATACTTACAATAATATTTAATACAAAATAAATTCAATTTATTCCATCTTAAGAGTGACTTTTTGCGGTCGCAAGCTCCAGAGACCATCACATGTGATGAATGAAACGATATTGTATGCTAAGAGGCAGTGGCCTACATCGGACATTTAGGGCATATCTCTCCTAACCACATTATCCCTGAAGGTGGCAACTGAGAGTTGGCTATAAATCAGCTTTTGGCCACAAGGACAGTACAATAACTACTGTAATGAAAAGTGCACAGATTCTTAGGAGCTGGCATGGGACCACGTACCACTCTATCAGTGCTGTTGCCAAACGCTCCAGGCTGCTCTTGCCGAAAACCTTGTTTGATTCCCTTTCAGCGGAGCCTATGGAGGAGTAACTCAGCAGAATATTTGTTTCCCTTCAATTAAGGTGCACTTAGGCTATTCGCAACGGGACACCTCGGGTTTGTGCTCCTGATTCTCTTTATTGGCAACATCTGCAGTGTTGAAACAAGCACTCTCTCGCTCTCTCTTTCTTTCTCTCGCTCTCCTTCTCTTTCTGTCCCTATCCCTCTCCCATTCTTTCTCTGTCTCTGTTTGTCTCATGTTCTCTCTCTCTCCCCCTCCCTCTCTCTCTCTCTCTCTATCTGTCCCTCTCCCTGTGTCTCTCTCTCCCTCTATCTGTCCCTCTCCCTGTGTCTCTCTCTCCCTCTCTCTGTCCCTCTCTCTCTCTCTCTCTCACTCTCCCTGTCTCTCTCTCTCTATCTGTCCCTCTCCCTGTGTCTCTCTCTCTCCCTCTCCCTGTCCCCCTCTCTCTCTCTGTCCCTCTCCCTGTCTCTCTCTCTCTCTCTCTCTATCTGTCCCTCTCTCTCTCTCTCTCTCTCTCTCTCTCTCTCTATCTGTCCCTCTCCCTGTGTCTCTCTCTCTTCCTCTCGCTGTCCCTCTCTCTTGCTCTCCCTATCTCTCTCTCTCTGTCCCTCTCCCTGTCTCTCTCTCTCCCTGTCCCTCCCCCTGTCTCTCTCTCTCTCTCGCTGTCCCTCTCTCTCTCTCTCTGTCCCTCTCCTCTCTCTCTCTCTCTCTCTCTCTCTCTCTCTCTCTCTCTCTCTCTCTCCTCTCTCTCTCTCTCTCTCTCTCGCTGTCCTCTCTCTCTCTCTCTCTGTCCCTCTCCCTGTGTCTCTCTCTCTCTCTCTCTCTCTCTATCTGTCCCTCTCCCGTTCTGGGAGTGTATATCAGTCAATACGTGTGACTCCCTTTCCTCTCTGTCCCAGGGGCCTTAAAGCTCCTCCACAGACCCAGGAGCTCCTGACTGGCAGTGCCGGTGGAATAACTCATTTGAAAGGTGTAACATCTTAATTTCAGTAGCGAAAGGGACAGGTTGCCGTGCGCCAGAACACACATGGGGAAACCCACTAGGCCTCAAGGGTTTGGCTCCCTCTGAATTCCACCGCTCGTGTTCAAACTGTGCAGTCTATCCTAGGGTCTGCCGCTAACCCAAAACCCCATGTGAAGGCCATCTGTGAAAGCCCCCCGTAACCCACGCAAACCTTCACCCGGTACGCTGTGCAGCTGCGACAGGCACCAATTCACTAGGTCTGAAAAGATGGGTATTTTCTGTTTCCCCCCACCATAAACATGTGTTTTACAGGAAAAATGTGGACTTTACTTAAAACCGAATGGCGACTATTACCATCATCGTCACCATCGGAGAATGTTTGGCTGTTGTTTTTTTGTGCAAGAGTCTAAACTTCAGAGCAGGTTTTTGCGACCGACCAGCTAACTGTGAGAAATCCTTTGAGACCCAAATGGGACCGTTCGGTTCGGGACATGCAACTTGAGTTCATTTTTTTCACTCAGCCTCGTTCCTTCATTCTGTTTCGGTCTCCTGTAGCAGTGCCACAGTGGATCAAAAAATGTGAGGACGAGGTATTGTGTTCCCAGACTTCTGACGGCGAGAGTAGAAAGAGAGAGAGAGGAACGCCCGAGGACGTTAGCAGCGTTGCGCAACGCTGCGCTCCATTTGAAAATGTGTTTTTTTTGGCCGTCCCCACGCAGGGCATGCGTAAGCGATTAGCTGTTTGCGTGGCGATCGCTCTCCCTCTCAATGGTTCCCCCATGTCTGTCAGAGAACACTTGATCTCATTATGATTTTTGTTCTCGGGGAAACAGCGCAAACCGAACGGCCTCCCACGATGCCGTGCGCAGATTGAATTAGAGAGGCATCGTTATGAAGTGTGACGAACACTGGAGATAGGGCGCTGCCAACCCTGGGTTTGGCTCCCGTCGATCAGACAGGGCCGTCGATCAGCGCACAGGAAGCCTCCAATCCCACGTGACAACAGCCAGGCGGCGAGCGCCAACTTCTCTAAAAATACCGATACTTTTATTGATATAGAGCGGGTTAGATAGAGTAGATTACTACAGGGATAGGGGGGGGTTCTTTTCTTTTTTTGGACAGAAGGGGGTTAGTCGTAGTTTAGTGTAGAGATAGATGGGGTAGGGTATGGTAGTCAGAGAGAAAAAAAAGACTGATGAAAGACAGACTTGAACATACAAATGTTTCGATCAAGAGGTCTTGTGCTGATTATCTGTCTTGTGAGTCAACCCCCAAAAAAACCACCAATACTAAGTCAGTTCTATGTGTTTTTTTGTTTTTTGGGGGTGAATGACACATTCTTTATTTTACGCACACACCATTTTGTCCTGGCTTGCCACACTGTATTCAAACTCATGACCCTTCTGGTCCCACTGCTGGTTCTTCTCCCAGCACTCCCTCAATCCCCTGCAGACACCATCATACTGAGCGTTTCACATCAACGTGTGGAAAATCGGCGGCGGCGGCAGATAGCGTAGCTGGTCCGATACGGTGTGCGCTGCCTGTCAGGGACGCGATTCGAAACTCGTCTCTACCAGACCGGCCCTGGCCATCAGCCCTGATCAGGGCCGGTATTTGGCTGTCCGCCCCAGGGGGAGGGGGGAGGGTGAGCCGGCACAAGCTCACCGAGGAGCACGCAAGGATGTCTCCAGAACGTGGGTGGGCGAATTCCGTCTCGAAGGAAGCAGAGTTCGCTACCCTCAGAGCTTGCCTTGTAGAGATCTTGCATAGACCTGCCTATTTACTATGTATATATATATACAGTGCCCTCCAGAATTATTGGCACCCTTGGTGAAGATGAGCAAAAAGGGCTATGAAAAAATGTCTTTGTTGCTAATCAGCTTGATCTTACAGTCAAAATATGAGAGAAATGTAACCTTTAAATTATTTAAAGGAAAAAAATAATCCTTATCAAAAAGTTTTTTCCCTCAAAAGCATGTGTCACGATTATTGGCACCCTTAGAAATTCTTATGAACAAAATCTAAATGAAGTATATTCCCATTTCTATATCTATTTTTCAAATATATATTTTTCTAAGTTCACCCGAGTCTTTAGGATCTCTTAAGTGGTCATCCATGACTTCCTGTTTCACTGGGGTATAAACATGAGGCGACACACAGGCCAAACTCCCGTTTTAGTCATCTCTACTCTCTCTAGTCACATCTACATCTCTACTATGTATACGTAGACTCATATTTTGTGTGCTTCTCTTAAACGGCCATAATTGCAGAAACAGTGCGTGCGCCTGGAGAGAATGGGACGCAGGAGTGTTTCCAGAACAGACCTGACTTTGAGTTCTCCTCTCTTTCGGTCCCGCGCTGTGATTGATCTGTGCTCTGAATCATTTCTCCCAATGCATTTTTTTCGGCTGCTTAATTCCTGGCTTCCATCCACCCCCTCCCCTATACCCCCCACCCCCCACCCACCATCTCTTCAGCACACTCTGTTTTTCCTAAACACAATAATACACTCGCTAAGAGAGCCTTCCTTTCCACTGTCCCCCCACCCAGGCCAGGATTCTGGTTACCCCCCTGCCCCCTCCCGATGAAACCATGGCTCGCTCCCTAATCCGCCCGTCTCCAGTTGCACCTCTTGAAGAGGTCTGCTGGCTCCAGCGTCGTCGATGCTTGAGGGTTTTGCCGAAAGTGTCCTTCCTTGTTTTGATGGTTTCCAGGGCGAGGCTCTCCCTCTGTTTCCCCCGTGTCTCGTGCCTAATCCTCCCCCAGCACCATAATTCTTCTCTCTGTCATTGCCGATCATCCTTCCCCCTTGGATGGCTGGCTCTACTTCACGCAAAGGGGGCAGGTAATATGATATATTTGAATGGGAAACCCAGGGGGGGGGGGTAATATTTGCTGAGCTGGGCAGGTTGTGGAGCACAATGAAGCCAGCTCTGGACTTCATTTCCCATCAGCCACCTCAACAAAATTTTATTATTATTTTTGCACAACTGGCTCACTGGGATGTTCATTCGTTTCAGAAGGAGAGTTGCTGTCCGGTTTTGCGGTTTTCTGCTGTTTGTGGTGGATCCACTTTACAAACATGAATCACACCTGAAATTGTGACTGGCCAGAAAGGAGGAAATAGGTGAGGCATCCTGGTTTTTATCCAATCAGGAGTTGTCCAGGGGAAAGTGTGTGTGTGTGTGTGTGTGTGTGTGTGTGTGTGTGTGTGTGTGTGTGTGTGTGTGTGTGTGTGTGTGTGTGTGTGTGTGTGTGTGTGTGTGTGTGTGTGTGTGTGTGTGTGTGTGTGTGTGTGTGTGTGTGTGTGTGTGTGTTAAACCCCTCACTGACATCCATCACAAATGGCAGAAAACCGAAGCGATGTTGGAATGGAAACGGTGGCCAAAGGGTATTTGTTTTCCCAGCTGCAGGTAAAACACAATCCCCCTGAACTTTGGGTTTTCTCAGCTGCACACTGTGTCCCACACACACATGCCTGTCCGTTCTCCCGCTGGCTGTCTGGCCGACTGTACCACGGCGATATTGAAATGTTCTATTTTGCGTCAGCATCGTGCGATCTGGCGTCAGGAGGCCCACCCGACGCACCTGTTTGAGTCAGACTCCTCGCTGGGGGTGACAGAATCAGCTGGGTTAAACGGAAGCAGATGGCGTTCCTGCCCCAGGTGGGAAGCCCGGCTCTGATCTCTTACAAAAGGATAAAAACGTGTTACTGCATCGCTCCCGGTTTTGGGTTCCAGCTGGTCGAGACGCGAGTTGCCGGAGAACTTACCCCGGTTACCCCGGCGGTTCCCAGCACTGAAGCTGTCCCTCAGCCTGGTAGCGCCAAGCGATGTAAAACGGTGGGAGTTTTAAACCACGTGGTGTCTTATAAATGAAGGGACTAATCGCGCGGCAGGATTCTACAGTGAGTGAATATGACAAGTTTCTTCTTCCGGTGATGTTGTAGCTTTCATTACTGAAAATAATATATACACTGGCCAGATTTGTGATGAGGATGGTCATGCACATTCGGAGTAAGGAGTAGCTATAGAAGCAGAAGACCTGAATGAGCAATGAGTGGAGGCAACTCATAGATACGATGTCTCAAGATAAATGCCTCAAGTGCAGTTCTCGCTTGTGGCCTCTAGAGGGCATTGTCTATAGCAATCAGAATGAATGTGGAAGGAACACAGGGTATACAAATGCACTTATATCGAATTCTAAGCACTGAATTAAGTTATTCCGAAATATGATGATATCAGAGTAAATTAAACTAATTTCGACAGTCTTACACGATTCTGTAAATACAATTGTAATCATATAACATGTAGATAGATGTGCATCAGATTTTATCATTAAAAAAAGATATATAAAAGCATTACATTTATTTTGCTGTGATTGCCCTCCTTAAAGAATATTTTGTGGTTAAAACTTAGTATTAATAAACAAGAGACAACTATTTTCATTTTAAAATGAATTACTCAGACATAAATAGGGTTAGGGTTGGCTATTATCTTTATCTTGATGCCCTTGCTTTAGGCTGTGACATCCTATTTTAAATGATAATTATATTCTCATAGTTAATATATAATTTTTTTTAAATTAGATCAGGTTCATAGCAATGTTATTATAGGCTTGTTGAAAAAACAACTCATGGAATCTATTAAATAATTTGTTGCAACTTCCATGAATGTTCATTGTGCAACACCCAAAAGAGTTAATTTGACATTATTATGGTTTTGGTTATGATTAGACAAAAAAACTCAATCTCACACACATACGCTAACCCACACACACTCTCACTCACGTGCTCCTGCATAAACACACACATACAAACACATATGTCAGAAATGCCTTGAAAGCCTCTCACTTGTTTGAATTTATGGATTATTGCAGTAGGCAATGTGGCATTGGTCTCAAATTACTATTTAAAAATTTAGGAATAAGAAAAAATATGAACTATTTTAATAATGTGACATTTTAAATATTTTGCGTTTTCATCGTAATGTCTGTTTAATTGCTCACAATAATATAGTACAGGCCACTGCCTTCAGCTGCACTAGTATCTTAACCTGACCTCTCTGATTGAACTCACCTGTCTGTGTCCTGCTCTGTATCATTTTGCTCTCTAATATTTCTATCATCATTTGCACTTTAACTAATTATTATTTATTAATAATAATAATAATAATAAAACAAGTATTTTATTTCATTTGCACTTTAATGCACGGAGTTTAATGCTTAATTATTATTTATTAATAATAATAATAATAATAATAAAACAAGTATTTTATTTAGGCCTACTTAATAATTACATTTTTTTAAAATCTTTATTTTTCTTTTTCTTTTCTTTATTTCTATTTTTACTTTTATTCGTATGTTCTAGTTTTTGATTCAGTGTGAAAGTCCTACTCTGATATTCCTTTAAATAATACATATTTCCCTAAAAAATATTGTCACCGTTTAGACGAAGGGGGTTTATAGACCCATGATATCTTTACAGAATAGGTATCAACTTCGTGGTTTAGATGTACATTTGGTTGTGTAGGTAGCCTACTGCTCTCTCCTGACATCTTGGCACCCTATGTACGTATATCAGAAATGGGTTGTGGTCAGGGAGCTAAATTAGCACCCGCCAGAGAGCCACTGTTTGCGGCTGTCTATTGTGAACAGCCGTTGAATTGAGCTGCGTTTCCAAACAGGCAGACCCTCCTTACGGGTAACGTTTCCCACGCTGGAGAATACCGCAGGTCTGTCTGTCTGTCTGTCCGTTCTGTTTTACACGTATTGGCACGGCTTGGGGTACATGTTTCGCGGGCGCTGGCAGCGGGAGGGGAAGCCGGGATTCGAGAGTTCTGGATGAGTTACCCCCGCGAGCCCCCCCCCCGCCCCCTTGTTCTCCGCGCGCGCGCTCTGCGGCTGGGAGCGAGAACAGTGCCCTTCATTCATGGAGAAATTAATAGCGTGCGTGCGCGTTTCAGGTAGCTCAAAGAGCGAGGCCTTCTGCCCGTTCTTGTGCCCGGAAACTTCTGTGGGAGGTGGAGGAGGAGGAGGAGGAGGAAGTGATTCGTCAAGCTTTCATTTCTTTCGTGACAACTGTCTGGGGGCACTTTTGTTTCCCTCAAGACGGGCTGCGTTGTCTTCGCGGCTTTCATCCACAAAAAAAGTCCCGTGACATATCATGAAGGGTAGGAGTGACTGAGCCAGTTCCGCCAAAGGTGTGCGCCCACTTGAAAGAAATATAAACATAAGCCTGTGCCTGTTTCACGCCAGTTTCCTGTTGTGAGCGTAACATTTGGCATGCGTTTAATCATATTCACTTTAGGTGGTATTGTGATTCGATGATAAACAGTGGTGAACTGTGCTTGTTATAGTTACAACTAGGTCAAAAGATGCTGTGCTATACCAAATGCTGAACTCATATTTTAATAATTATATGCGAGCGATAATAATTATAACAAGGATGTAGTGAGTCTCATACGCATAACGCAGTTGTACGTCAGTATCTGTGAATCTGACGTCCTGTCAGAGTCTCGGCCTGGTAAGTTAATCTGCAGAAATGTTCTTAAAAGTGTAAGCAGTTATAGATATATACTTAATCGCTATCATTACTGGGCCTACTAAAATAATCAGCTTTCCTCGAGAACCTGGGCCTGTGATGGGTTCTTGTGCGCGGGACGGGAGAGTGTTAGCAGATCGCCTCGCCCCCGCGCCAGAGACCGCAGCCATCGGGAGAGAAATCGCGCTGCGCCCGTGGAATGTAATGACTGCGGTGTTTGGAGTTTTAAGCTGTCACGGAGTGAGTAGCGAGAGGCCATAGAGGCAGCAGCTCCGGCCGATGGAGCCCGTTAACATCCTGGGTATCGAGGAAGGTTCCCCTGCTGGCCTGCAGCGGTGGTGCTGCAGTGGCTGGTAGATGTGGCGAAGACGACAGCACGGTGCCATTTTTTTTGTTTAGGTGGACTGTCTCGCGTCTCACGTCGGTAATAGGGGAATGTTGCAAAAGATTTTTACATTTTAGACATTTGCAGACACTCTTACGGTAAACATTTTTGCTGTACACCCCACGTGGTCAACTCCCGGTCCTGCAGGCCACAGTGGGCAAGTCCAGTTATCAACCATTAACCACCTGCCGCCTGTTCTAATGAGCTCACCTCTTAAACCCAGGGGGTCTGCTGAGCAGTGATGGCACCTGTAGTCCAAGCTCACCTGGATCAAACACCTGCATCCACTGCAGCCCTCAGGATCGAGAGGTGAGTACCCGAGTGTCTGCCAAATGCCTAAAATGTAAAAATGTACCTATGCTGTAGAAGGACTATAATGCAATGCTTTCCAAACTCGGTCCTGGCGGCCCACTGTGTACATTAGTTTTCATTCCAAACATAATGGTAACCTCTGAATTGTAATGAGCTGTTCATTGTCCTTAGTTAGACACTTTTGCTGTCTTATTGAAGGATAATTGACCCTTTTAAGGCCACATTATATTAGAGAAATAGTAGCTATGTACCATATTCACCTCACAGGGATTTTAATCAGTCGGATCAACTAATGCTTTCATTTTCTGTAATGTGCAATATGGAAAATGATTCATTTTAATTGATTCAATTATAGGCTGGCAGGTGTAATCAGCGGGGTCATAATTGCTGATAAGTGCAGTCACTGAAACGGAACTCTTTATGGAAAATTAAACTTCCAACGAGAGGTGCAAATGTGCATGAGCCCAAACCTGCATTGTGTTTAAATAAGTGTAAAAGGGGAAAGAACGGGCCTCCCGCGTGGTCCAGTGGTTTCAACGTCCGACACTGGCCACGGAGACCGGGGTTCGATTCCCCATCGCGCCAGAGTCGGCTCTGGCCGGGAGTGCCACCGGGGCAGCAATTGGCTGTCCGCCCCAGGGAGGGGGGAGGGAAGCCGACACAGTTTGTTGTGCACAGGAGTGGTTCTGGGGTGCCGGAATTACAGTCGACAACACGACGAGTGCTGTCTCAGAGGAGGCAGTGCTTTGTCATTGTCACTGCCGGTCACAGGACTACGGCAGTGAACTACGAGGGAGGGGATTGAACTAAGCACAGCGGGAGTAATTGGCTACCAAATTGGGAGAAAAACGGGGTAAAATTAAAAAAAAAAAAAAAGGGGGGAAAGAACGATTGGTCAGAATTCAAACACATGTTTTCAACAACCTTTCATTGGTGAAGAGACTTGGCTGCCAGCATCATACCCAGTCGTTCCCAGGACCCGGTTTGAGAGTCACGGCTGTGATGCGATCGTGTTGCGCTAATGGAGGTGACACTGGGATTATGGGGTTAACAGTAAGCAGTTCTGTTGGGGGAATAGTGGAGGCCTGTGGAAGGAAACGTGCAGATCGATGGTTTCAGAGGACGGGGGGGCAGTCTTTCAGCAGGAGCTGGTCTTTGTGTGAGGAGGCGTGTCTGTGTGGGGGGGTCTGGCACCTCACCTGTCAGGAAAAGCAAACAGAAATAAGAAAGATGTTCTGCTCCGCTTTCACTGGGGTTTGAGCTGAGCGGCCGGGCCGTGTTGAGCGGAATCCTTCTTGATAGGCCGTTAAAGTTTGGCACGTCGGCGTTTCCTGGCTCAAGGGATATGACTACTGACAGCGGAACCCGAGGCCAGGTGAACCTTACCTGCGTGTGGCAACGAGCCTGTTCTCCCACTTAGGAGCAGGCAGCCAATGTCACAAAACAAACTTTTTACTCGACGTAGGTGAGCCGGCAAAAATGTTTTAAAGAAATAGATAGCTACCACAAAGCGTGTGTTAAGTCCCCCCCATCGGAAAGTGAGCTTCCAGGGCTGATATGAATACGGCGTGGATGTTGCTGACTGTAATTTTTTATTGCGTTGGAAATACGCAGGAGTATAAAACAAAGCGGTGGTTGTCACGCTACAGGGTCCCGCTGCTTTGGAGGTGTCGAATTATTGTACCTCAGCTGGATATGTGAGAGCCGGCAGCCAGCAGGCGGAGGAGAGAAGCCAAACCCAGTGGACTTTGGCACCGCCGGGGCGCCTCACCGCCGGCGCAGAAGAGCCACGCTGTGAGGTTTGGGAACGGCAGCGGCGATAGGCCTCTCCTGGAGCGCGGGGGGGGCTGGCACGGCCCAAACAAACCGCCATCACTCAAACCCCCCCCCTCCCCCCTCCAGGGGTCAGAGCCTGAGATAAAGAGGAACAGAACGAGACCGAGCAACCACCCCCCCCCAACGCACGTCCCCATCCCATCCAACCACCTGACAGCCCCACCCCCACCCCCTTTTTAAAAATGTTTTTGGGGGCAGTGGATAGCGTAGCGGTCTAACGCACCGTATTTTTGGCTGGTCCGATACGGTGTGCGCTGCCTGTCAGGGACGCGGTTCGAAACCCGGCCCCCGGTCGTCAGCTATCCGCCCCAGGGGGAGGGTGAGCCGGGTTGGGGTCCGCCGTGAAGCACGTCTCCAGAACGTGGGTGGGTGAATCCCATCTCGAAGGAAGCAGAGTTTGCTGCCCTCCGAGAATTAGCTTGTCTCGTAGAGACGAGCGGCAGATTCGTGTAGGGAGGGCAAATCGAAATCAACAGAGGGTGTAATTGGCCACTAAATTGAAAGAAAAACTGTAAAAAATCTGAAACAAATAAAAAAACGGTCAAAAAGACATTGTGGCCAGGTCATCTCTTGTACAGTGCAACAGCAGCTCTTTTTTGAGAATCAGAGAATACATGCTGAATTGTTGCTGAATTGTTTGAATTGTTGCTGAATTGTTTTCAGCGCATTTTACCTTTGCAGTGAAAGGGGTCCATCTGCAAACCTTGCTGGCAGAAGGACAGATTTAATATTACACAACTCCTGAGGTGGTTTGAAGTCGGCTGGGAGCCAGCGATTGTGTGGTTATGACTGGAGCTCATGAGAACTGCTGGCTTTCAAATGACGGGTGCCCTGGAGTACAGAACAGCTCATCGCAAAACAACGAACGGCTTCGGCAACTTTTTATCAAGCTTAAAAAAAGGCTTGCCCCTAAAATAATTTTAAAGTGCCATCAGGACACTTCAGAAACGAGTTGGAAAAGCACCGCGCCCCTGAACGCGAAGGTGTGGAAAAGGGTCTCGGTTTTCAGGGATTAGATAAATATAATAACAGCGGGGAAGTGCTCCGCCGCTCTGCCCGCCCTACGCGTGCCTCAGACACCTCCGAAGGCCCGCTGAATACCGCGCTCGTGGTTACGGACGGCATCGGGTGACCCACGGCCGTCTACGCTAAGCACATTTTCTGTTTGCCGAAAAATTAGCTGCTGCACCCGCATAAAAGGCCACTGTGGCAAAAAAAAACCCTTTTAAATTAAAAGTTTAAATTGTACAGATAAACATACTTTAAAAAAAGATTATTTCTCTTCTCCATTCATTTCTGTTTGCAAAAGTGCAGCTTTTTCCTCTATGTTTTCAGTAATTAAATATAATTTTTACTTTACTTTACATTCATTTAAAAAAAAAAAATATATATATATATATATAAAAGATTTTGTTTCACAGGGAGACTTTTTTATTATTTTTTCCTGTATCCCAATCCCAAACCCAGTTCAAAGTCTTTTCGCTTTTTTTAAAAAAAATGTTTTGTTAGATTTTATTTCTCTGCTTCTCTTCCCCATTTTCCTCCACAATTTAGTGGTCAATTATACCCTCTTTTTTCATGTAAATGATCCCCTCCCTCACATTGAGAACTCACTCCCTTAGTCCTGAGACCGGCAGTGATGAAGACGATGTACCGCCTCCTCCGATCCGGAACACGCCAAGCCGTCGACTGTAACTCCAGTACACACAGAACCTCTCCTATACGCAGCAAGCTCATATCGGCTTCCCTCCCCCCTCCCTGGGGCGGACAGCCAATCGCCACCCCCTAGTGCCACTCCTGACCATAGCCCAAACTGGCGCGACCTGGTGGAATCGAACCCCCTGACGCTCTGCCGTGGCTCCACCACCCGGGAGGCCGCCCAGTTCAAAGTCTTGACGCTTAATTAAAAGAAAGTCGGAGAACAGTTTGTTTTACATCTCAGCACTGGCTTTCCTTCTTCGCAGTGAAAATGGAGAAGCCAAATTGCGAGACTTGTTCTGCCTGCGTGGAATGCGCCCGGGTGACCTGTGAGCGGCCCTGGCCCACATGACAGGGCTCCACTGTGGCTAAGCGTCACGTTCTGCGCTGTCGTGTAATTGGCAGGTCGCTCCACAGACCTCAGCAGAGGCTTCGTTGTCGGGCGTGCTCCGCGACACGTTCCAAATTTCATCTTCTTTATTGTCAATGTGCTTCTGCTTAGAACGGAATATTGTTGACATTTCATGTTTTCTCTGTTGCTTAGCAAACCATATGAGGATGCAATCGAAGCCGTTCCTGTTAAATTGAGCTCTCTCTCGGTCTAGGTGGGCTCTGCTGGTTTAAAGGAATGTGTGTCAGGGTTTAATTTTTTTTTTTTTTTATTGGATAGGAGGATGTTTATTGTCTTTTGAGATTTTGTTTGTAACGCATCAGCACGTTTTCTGTTGTCAGTCAATGTTTGCTGACTGTGCTATTGCCATATGAATATTTTTGTGCTGAACCATTTAAATAATTTATGCCTGTAGATTTGTTTGCCAACTGACAGAATTGACAGAGTTGTCATGGATACTGAGGTCAAATACAATGATGGAGGTCATTGCGCTGGCGTATTGAATTATGCTTATACACTACACAACCCAATTGTAATTCCACTGAGGCGAATTTGAGAGAAATAAAGAACCAATGGAAGAAAGCAGAAACTGTATTAAAAACAATGATTAGACTTTCTTCGTTCATCTGTGTATCAATTTAGATCATGTAAGAGATTATTGATTGAGTTAAAGCAGAAAATTATAGCAAACACAATTTTGTAAATTAAAGCTATACGTATTATTACATTTATAATAAAAACGATTAATTATATCCCTGCACTGTCTATGTGTGACAGTGGCCATGCATGGCTTGTAGCAACCAAATATTGTAATAAAGCATTACATTGCAAGTTACATTATACTACATTGAAACAGTTACAGTTAAGCACATATACAGAGTGTGTATGAACAAGGCATCTGTGTGTTTGTACTGGGTACCATTCAGCCAGTGTGGTGATGTGTGTAGTTTTGTGTGTACGCTTCCCGTCATGTACACACACACACTTTCTCTCAAAGACGTGTACAGGTAGGTCGTCCTCATTTTGCCAAGATTATTATTGAAACGGGGGCAGGTGATGGATAGTGTAGTATTTTGGCTGGTCCGATACTGTGTGCGCTGCCTGTCAGGGCCATATTTACCAGACTGGCCCTGGTCGTCAGCCCCGATTGGGAGCTGTATTTGGCTGTCCGCCCCAGGGGGAGGGGGGAGGGTGGAGGGCGAGCCGTTTTGGGTCCGCCATGAAGCACGTAAGGGAGTCTCCAGAATGTGGGCGAGTGAATTCCGTCTTGAAGAAACGGAGTTTGCTGCCCTCGGAGAATTAGCTTGCCTCGTAGAGATGAGCGGCGGACCCATGTGGGGAGGGTGATTGGCTACTAAATTGGGTGAAAACAGAAAAGACGTATACAGGTAGTCCTCATTTTGCCAAGATTATTGGTGAAACGGGGGCACAGGCTGTGAGATATTCCTAATGAGGAATGATGGAATTTTGTCCTCGGGAAGAGCGCAGGGAAAAACGATCGGAGCACAGCTGTGCTGACATGCTCTAAAGCCATTGTGGTCGGAGTGTGGCGATGCTCTGTTCACCATTAGGAGCTGTTGAAACGGTAATCATAAAAACACATTATTTCCTTATTTTCTGTCCAAAGGTCAAGTGCTGTGAATCAAATTTGCCGAAACCCCCAAGCGCCTCTCTCTCTCTCTCTCTCTCTCTTTCTCTCTCTCGCGCTCATATGTCGGTGATTACAGTTTAATTGTTTCCAAATCCTGAAGAAAGAAAAATAATTGAGAATAATCGGTAAGGGGGGGGGGGTTTGCAAATAACAAATTCGACAAATCACTTTCTTGGTCCACAGATATGTTAAGTGCAACAGGACAGGGTACAGTTAGAGTTGGTAATGGCGGGAAAAAAAAAAGAAAATAAACTTTTCTTTTAATCTTTTTTTTGTGTCCTCGAAAGCGCACCTTCATTTGCAGGCGCATAAATAAAGGCCTCGGGAACAAGTCTGGTATTGTCAGCGCCGGCTGATCTTCCGCCAGCTCCTTTTGCTGCTTTTTTTTTTTTTTTTTTTTTTTTTCATTACTTAATTGAAAAATTGAGCCCCCGGGCGTGGGCCAAGAATGACAGAGAAATGCTAAATACATTGAGGTGTTGGCATGTCCCCCTCTCTCTCTCTGGCACATGCGACCGTGAGCGCTGCTGAGGTTCTGCGGAATGTCTGCTTTTGATTTATTAGGTAGGGTTAACGGAGTGGCTCCGGGACGTCGACCTGCGCCCCGTGAAAGGCGATGAGCTCAGACCCCTGGCATCCGGAGGGGTGGGGGGGGGCATCGAGGGCATGCTGGTGCCACCAGGTTTAGGGGGTGGGGGGGGGGGGGTTCGCTCAGGAAGGGTGCTCCATCGGATGTTGGGAGCAGGAGTGAGTGAACGCAGGGCCCGGGAGAGGCACAAGCCAAGCTAAGCACGGAAATATTTTTTGCCCTGTTAATTCCAGTGCCTGGCGGCCACCCGGACAAGGTTGACTTTTTCCTCCAGACCCCCTATCCCGAACCACCCGCCCCTCCCTTTTTTTTTCCTCACAGAGAACCACCGGTCCAAAGGGTGGACCTGATTGGATTGATGAGGCCAAGTTCTAGGATAACATAACATAACAGATAATTTCATTGTTGTGCAAAAGCTATTTGAAGATGGGATTCACAGTGCACCTCCAAAATCATCAGCTTGGAGGAAAACAGCCACTGGGGAAGGGAAACAGGGGTACGAGCCACTGCTTGCAAAACTTTGTCGGTTGTTCTTTGGGACATCTCCTCAAATGTCCCTTAAAACCCTCCTCAGAAGTCCTTCCCACCCTCTCTCCCTGGACCCGGGTCTCTTGGTATGCTAAACGCCTGGCCCGGTGTGTGCCGGAGTGTACGTGAGCTCCGTGTTATTTCACTGCGCTCTTAAGAGGATCGAGGCTCTCTGAGAAACGGCCAGTCTCTACGGCACGGGCCTGTGCCAGGGTGCCGCTTCAGTGACTCGCGATTAGCCCGTTTGTTTTCTCTGAAAAGAGCGTCGGAGAGAAAATGAACCAGATTTTCCTGGTCAAATGACCCGTGGCAATGAAAGGACCCTCACTGATACAAAATGATTAGTGAATTACAAGGTTGGTTTCATGCACCCCCACCTATGCTCATTAGCCACCACCCATACCCTGAATCAACAAGCTCTGGGTAACCACGGCGACCTGTGTTTGTGGTGCTCGTCTCCGTGGTTCCCTGTGACGGCTTTCATTCGTCCCTCTCATTGGACTGTAGCGAGGGCTGTAAATTAGTGGTCTCCATTTTTTTGAAATGGCAAATTGTCTCGTTGGACCGTAAAGCGCTCGCTCAACTGTGGGAAGGGCACAATCAGGCTTTTGGAAGGATTAAGTATCAGGTTGATTCCTTGGTTTGTAGGATGGGGGGCTGAGGGGTGGGCCTTCTAGGTGGATCTAAAATGGCCACTGGCTGCAGTGGAATTCCCCAACACGGAGGGCATTTCACGTACTGAACAGGACCAATCGCTATTGTAATTAATTAATTTATTTATTTATTTTTACATTTATAGTTCCAGATTTTTCCCCGTTTTTCTCCAAATTTGGTGGTCAATTATACCCTATATTTATCTCAGTTCACCCTCCCCCACGAGTCCGCCACCCATCCTCTGGGGAAGTTTGTGTGGGGAGGGCAAATCAAAATAAATAGAGGGTGTAATTGGCCACTAAATTGGGAGAAAAATGGGAAAAAATCTGAAACAAATAAAAACATTTACATTTTTTAAAAACAAAAAATTCAGCATTCATAGTCCTAACTGCTGAGCAGTTCAACAACAGAAATCTTTCATTTTTGTAGTATGCGTAATAAGTGTGCAGTGTAATAAATATTAAAATCACATTATGATAATATCTATGTGGGTTTATTTTTACAATGGAAGTGAAATACATGTTACAGCGTGGGGCGGGCGACTGCTCAAAAGTAATCGTGATAATTATGACGGTTCAAAGATCATTTTCAGTAATGCGATGGTAAATTACCCGCGTGTATTTCTGCTCTCCGGGATTGAATGGTAATGTGAGAGTGGAGAGATGCCTCCCTCTGTGGGGAAAAACACAGTTCGACTCCGTCCTCTGTGAATTAGTTAGAAAAACAGCCCTTTATTTTAAAACAACCTAATTGAATAATACTGTTTAATTTGCTGCATAAACATACACTTTCACGCAAAGTTAATAGGATTAACGACTTGCACTTAACCTTCTGTTTATATTTTAGAGGATATTTATATTTCCATCTCTAAATCAACATCCTCCACCTTCCGCAGCGGTTGTCTGTGCCAGGGCTGTCGCCGGGCAGATTAATACACAATGACAGGAGCTCGGACCCTGACCCCCGGCGACCTTGATGTGGCCGGAGGCGGCTTTCCCGAAACATCCTGCGCCTTGGCGTGTGGAAACAATCCAGTCAGCTCGGCGATCAAAGCATCTTTGAACAAGCCCAGGCCCACCGAGGATGGCTGCAGTGTTACGATCTCCAGACCCGGGGCCCTGTTTGGGTCAGATGCTTGCTTGGAACAGTCATTTCGCTTGTATGAGTCCCAGGTACTTTTTCCAAAAAGTGTTTAAAAAATAAAATAAAAATGTAATTGCGCCCTTGGATAGCGTAGCGGTCTAAGCATTCGCTTTGAATTGTCATGCATAAATTGTCATGAATGCAAGCTGCCTATTACAGCCGTGGTTCGAAACCCGACTGTGCAAGACCGACTCTGTCTGCCCCAGGGGGAGGAGGGAGAGTGAGCTGGCACAAGCTCTCCGAGAAGCGTGAAGGGTGTCTCCAGAAAGAGGGGCGAGTTCCGTCTTGGAGGAGGCGGATCATCGCCGGCCTCGGGGAATTAACTTGTCCTGTAGTGAAGGGCGGTGAGTCCAAGGGGGAGGGCGAATCAAAAGAAGTAGAGGGTATAATTGGCCACCAAATTGGGAGAGAAACGGGGAAGAAATCTGAAACAAAATTTAAGAAAGAAAAAAATGTTGATGCTGAACAACTTATTTTTTTTAACCTTATGTTGAATATTTAGCCTCATGTTGAAATAGTATCTCTGTTAAGAGAATGAGATCATCTGTGGATCAGAAGGAAACTTCCAGGATAATCAGCAAAAAAAATAAACCCGAGCTTGAATTTTACAGGTGTAATAAATATAATGGTTTATAATTTAGTGTCAAAATCGATGTCTTTACAACCCACTAACAGACTTCATCAGGGAAGAATTTGTTTGAGTTTGTGAACCTCATTCCAGCTGTCTAGGTATATTGCCTTTCCATGATTTCAGAACTGGCATTCCCTCCTCTTTTTTCTACATGATCAGGTTTAATGGCAAATGAGTGAATTGGCCTTTCGAAACACAGGCTGCCCAACGCGTAACTGACCTGTTTGCACTCAGCTCCTGTCATTTCTTGGGAGTGTGGGTATCCTACAGGGAATTTGAGAGACCTTTTGCACATTTTCGCGTCCAAACAAAGTTTTGCTTCAGTTTCCAACTGTACATGAAATAACAGGAGGAGGTTTGTCAAACTGTGCAACGATATGTCTTGCTGGCTTAATCGCTGTGGGTGCTTATTGGCTGTGATAGGTCCTGCCTGTGTGTTCCTCTCTGTGGCCTGTGAGATCTGGCCTTCTCCTGCTGGCTTTTGAGTCTACTCCCCCAGGCCCAGACTTCATTCTCACGTACTTTGCGGTGATCAACCTCCCTTGTTCCAAGCGCTAACGCTCCCGAGCACGAGGCCTTCGAAGGCCACAAACAGCATCTTGGAACTGCCTGGACAGCTTCGAGAGTCTAGGAGGGAACGTGTGAGGAAGAGCAGTGCTCATAATTACCCAGAAATCAATTTTCTGGAAAGTGCTCAGTGCATAGAAAGTTCAGTTCATTCTTCTTCCCTCTGTCTTGTTCTCTCTCTCTTGTTCTCTCTCTTGTTCTCTCTTCTTGTTCTCTCTCTCTCTCTACCTCCAAACAGCTCTTGGTCCTGAGAGAATGTCAGACTACTGAGTTAAGCACTTTCTTCCAACAAGCCACATATTGCGGTGGTTTAACATCTGAGTAAATCATGGGACTCTCAAAAGAATATGTAAAATGTCCTGCAGGTCAAAAGTAAGAGACAGTGTCTCAAAAGGCCACACAGTGAATGTCTTAATCCTTTGGCATTGCAGCGGCGCATCTCTCATTTCCTGCCCACAGAAATCTGGTCAAAGAAGCGGTCTAACGTGGGTGTGGTGCGGCGGATAGCGTAGCGGTCTAACACACCGTATTTTGGCTGGTCCGATACGGTGTGCGCTGCCTGTCAGGGACGTGGTTCCAAACCTGTCTCTACCTGACCGGTCCTGGTTGTTAGCCCCGATCAGGGGGAGGGGGGAGGTTGAGCCGGCTCGGGTCCACTGTGAAGCATGTAAGGAGTCTCCAGAACGTGGGTGGGTGAATTCCGTCTCAAAGAAGGCGGATCATCGCCGGCCTCTGAGAATTAGCTTGCCCTGTAGAAGCAGGCAACGAGTTTGTGGGGGAGGGCTAATTGAAATAAATAGGGTATAAGTGGCTACTAAATTGGGAGAAAAATTGGGAAAAATCTGAAACAAAAATGTCAAAAATCTGGTCAAAGACATTGATTGATTCAAATGGTCCAAAGACCCCGTGGAGCAATATGTCTTCATTACATTGCCCTTCTCCAGTAGAAAGCCACTGTCGCTGTGGTTGAAAATCATGGCATGCCGTCTCCTGGCAGTGATGGTAGCTCCCAGATCATTACTGCCAGGTCTAGTGATAAGAGCGCTCACTGCTAGCCACGGCGACCGGGTTCGCTTCCACTGGTCGCGCCAGTTTTGGCTCTGGCCAAATTGGCTGCCCACCCTTGGGGGAGGGATAAAGGCTGTAGGAATAATTCGCTGCATATATGAGTGGTCGTGCTTCGGTGACAGGCTTCGGTGTAGGCGGGTGCCAGCTCGGAGGAGGCAGTACAGTGCTCGCTACCGGCTGGACTACGACAGCGAGTTCTCATACGAGGGAAGGGATGATTGGCATGGAAAAGAGAGGGGTATAATTGGATACTAACAGTGGGGGAAAAATTGGGAAAAAACAGCAAAAATGATAAATAATATAAACTATCCATTTGATTTGCACGGTGGTGCAAAATACATACAATATAGTTTAAATACGGTTTCCTCCCACAGTCCAAAGACATTTAGGCTAAAAGTCTAAATTGCCTGTAGGTATGAGTGTGTGAGTGAATGGTGAAGTGCCCTGCTGGATTCACTGTCCAGGGTGTATTCCTTTCCTAATGCATGCTGGGATAGGCTCCAGCCCCCCGACCCTGACCAGGAATAAGCGGTTGAAGATGAGAGAGAGATTTGATTTCCCTTCCCACCCTACTTTAATTTAATTAGATTTTATTTAACCTTTATTTAACCAGGAAAAAAGCCCATTGCGATACAATCTCATTTTCAAGGGAGACCTGGCCAAGAAAGGCAACAGAACAGCATTTAAGAGTTACATTGACACACATATGACAATACAGTACATTAAAACATCTTACAAGACACCTATATATATACTTAAAGAATCCAAACCTACGCTCCAAACCTCTTGCTTTCAAACCAAGTGGCTATGCGTTTCGTGTCCCGGGATATGCAGAAACGTTGGGGCCGAAAAAAAAAAGAGAAAACACATGTCGGCAGAAAGCTTGGCTCAGGATTTCCTTGATTCTACCGGTAATGATCTGCAGTCCGTTCAGGAGATACTAGACAGACCATAACCGAACGAACCCCCTTTTCTGGATTTCGGGCCTAATGTTGCTCCGGCACTCAATACATACACAAGATATTGTTCATTTGTGTTTGTTGTGCAGATATAATGTCAATCAACATGATTTACTAAATTCATCCACACTCGTGGTTCTCCAAAACAATGGCATAGGCCACAGGGGGCTGTTGTTACACAAACTTTCTAAGACTAAAAGTTTGCGTAAGAGATGATTGACATAGGACATTTTAAATAGAAAAATATTGAATAACTGTCCATCATAAGTACTGTATTCATTTCCTTCTCTTCATTGCCAAATTCTACATTGAAATGTACCAGTCTTTTGTTAGTGTGCTTTGAATTTTAGCCAGAATTAGTTCCCATAATATATATGATAACTCAGTAAGCACACTTTTGTTTTACATGTTGAGAAGTAGGAGAGTGTGGTCAAGTTTCAGATGCAGAGAAAATAAGATGGATCTTATTGGAAGACAACAACAGGTTTTTTTGCCTGATTTCCGTACAAAATGTATGAGCATCATGCAATGATTATCGAAGATGAGGAGCTGATATTGAACCAGATACATCCACCTGGGTCGATAGTGATAAGCACAAACCATTTTTTTAAATTATAATTGCAATTTCAGAATAAATACATCATTTTTCATTAGCACAATGTTGCCCAATTTATTTGAATTGATCACTTAAGCTTAAGCTCAAAGAATGTGAGCATACTAACATTTTTCCATTCAGTTTATATTTATTTCCATTGAAGTTCTAGTATGTCTAGTACAAATATTAGAAAGGATGGCCACATTTATTCACCTGTTTTCCTTATTTTCCTGCCAGTTTATTATGACTTGATGGTTGAAATGGTGTGAAGTCTGGAACGACTTTGCTTCGATGACGGACGTGTGCAGTGACTGCATTTCAGCCTCCATTTCCTTCACGGCGAGGGTCAACCCGATCCGCAGGTAAACCGAGCCACGCACCGTCACTACACGGAACGCTGTTTTGATTTTCTCTTAAAAAAAAACTCCCAAAAGGGCCTCTCGGGTGGTCTAGCGGTTATAACATTTGACGCTGGCCACTCCACCGGCCGCACCAGTATCGACTCTGGTCGGGAGTGCCACTAGGGGGCGGCAGTTGGCTGTCCACCCTAGGGAGGGGGGAGGGAAGCTGACATTAGTACCGGAGTTACAGTCGATGGCTTGGTGAGTGCCGGCTCGGAGGAGGCGGTACATCGCCTTTGTCACTGCCGGTCTTAGGGCTACAGCAGCAAACTCACAATACAAGGGGGGGGATTGACCTGAAAAGAGAGGGTGTAATTGGCTACTAAACTGGGAAAAAATGGGATAAAATCAGAAACAAAATCTTTAAAAAAATATATTTAAAAACTCCCAAAAGACAGCGGTTGTGGGATTTCTGACCCCCTTGGTGCTTTTCTGCCCAGGGGTTTTGTGTGTTTTGGTCCAGATGGTGTTACATGCGCTCTACCGGCTAGTTTATCCGTCTCTGACTCTGCCCCGGCAGTGCTGTGGGTGGCAAGAGAACTGGCTTCATACGGTGACACTTGCAGCACACAGACATGCCACTGCTGCCACCCCTCCCACCCCCCCCACCACCACCACCTGATTGAAGTGACCAGTTGGCCTGGCACGTGACAGTGCAGTCGTGGGACGAATCACTTTCCTGATGGACGTTCCATCCCCTTTGTTCCGTGCAGTTGGAGAGAGACAGCTGACTTCGCATTGCGTCACAAACACTGTTAGGAGGCCCAGAAGGAAGTGTTAGTTTGGGGTTGCGTGTAACAATACAATTAGCCCGTCACTGTAAGGAGTGTGGTTTGCATTAGACAAATAAGATAGATCTTAATTGCTGAGGCATTGGATCGCCGAGCAGTGTTGTACGGCTGTCTCTCGGCGAGCCAGGTTTGCACTTAGGGACAGCGGATGGATTTCGACTTGGGCAGGACCGGTGATTGTGCTTGGCTTGGTCCGCTGGCACAGTGGAGCGCGTAGCTTGTGCACGTAGAGGCTGCGCTCTCACTACGGGGGATAAAGGACCTACAGTGTCGAAGCCCTTGCAATAACACACGGAGCCCACCGGGGGAGCCATTCCCTGAAGCCTCAGGTTTTCCAGTGTGTGCGGGGGAAGTTCACAACGCCGTTCAGGGTGTAAAACCCCTGCGCTGCCTTCGCCCTCCATTCAGGAATGTTGCTGCTGTTACTGGAAGGTGTTACCAAATGACGGGACCGGGGTTCGGGAAACAAAGATGATCCCTGTGACTTTTTCCCCCAAATGCAATACCTGGGCGATGTAATGTGTGAGGGGGACAGGAAAGGCTGACAAAGATCACACTGCACATGTCTGAACCAGCGTGAACATATATGGGCTTCTCTCTCACCCCCCCAACCCACTCACTCACCCACCCACTCGCCCACCAACTTACCCACCCACCCACTTGAGAGCACTTCTGTGCGTATACATGCCAGAAATTTGAAGTGGAACGAATACAAACTCGAAGAATAAATAATTCAAATATATGATGGAGTCACCTGGCACCTCACCAACAAGAGCCTCCATTTCAGGAGTCAGGTGGGGATGGCATGGGGGGGGGACAGCCCTGCTTGCTGCAAGAACAAAGTGTGTGTGTGTGTGTGTGTGTGTGTGTGTGTGTGTGTGTGTGTGTGTGTGTGTGTGTGTGTGTGTGTGTCTGTGTGTGTGTGTGTGTGTGTGTGTGTCCTTTAAGTACAGAGTTGGGATTGTCAACGGCGGAAAATATAGTGTGTGAGCGCTGTGGCAGGGGTCTCTCTCCACGCCCGCCAGGACACACATCTCATCCACCCGTCCGGGAAAAAGAAAAGCAGAAAAACCTTGGCATCCTCCCCTCCTCCCTCTCTGGCACTGGGGAGAGAGAGAGAGACAGAGACAGAGTGAGAGAGAGAGAGTGCAGAGAAGCCTGATTTTAATTAGCAAGGCATTTATGAATAACATCCTCAGAGGATTAGAGATTGTTGTTGTTGGGTTTTTGCGCAAGGAGAACGACTTAACCCCTCTGCACATTTCGCACAGTGACGCACCTTGTTTTTATTTTGGATTTTTTTATTTGTTTCAGATTTTTTCCCGCTTTTCTCCCAATTTGGTAGCCGGCTCACCCTCCCCCCTCCCCCTGGGGCGGGCAGCCAAATGCCGCCCTCGACCGGGGCTGATGGCCAGGGCCGGTCTGGTAGAGACACACAGCATGGCGTGGATTACAGTGTTCTGAATCTCGAACACGACTCTCGTTTACTGCGAAATACCCTGGTCAGGGCGGCGGATAGCCTAGCGGTCTAACGCACCATATCAAGGCTGGTCCAATATGGTGTGCGCTGCCTGTCAGGGACGCGGTTCGAAACCCGTCTCTACCAGACCGGCCCTGCTCATCAGCCCCGATCGGGGGTGGCATTTGGCCGCCCGCCCCAGGGGGAGGGGAGAGGGTGAGCCGGCTCAGGTCCGCCGTGAAACATGTAAGGGAGTCTCCAGAATGTGGGTGGGCGAATTCCATCTCGAAGGAAGCGCAGTTCGCTGCCCTCAGAGAATTATCTTGCTTCGTAGAAACAAGCAGCCCAAATTTCCACCCAAGCCCTGGTCTTCTCTGCAGCTGAATACTGTGCCCCAGTCTGGAGCAGAAGCCCACACACCAAGAAGGTGGACATTGCCATTAACAGCGCCCTCCGGGTCATAACTGGCTGTCTTAAGCCCACCCCTGTCTCCTACCTGCCAGTCCTCGCAGGAATTGCCCCAGCCAGCCTCCGACGAGAGGCTGCTACACTCGCACTCGCAAGGAAAGCCAAAAAACACGAATGGCACATCCTGCACAACACCACCACGACAGAGCTGCCCCCAAAAAGGCTCAGGTCCCGCCACCCCTGTACTAAAGGGTGGCACAGGAGATGCTTAGATCCACCCCTGAGGACCTGTCTATGGGAGCATGGCTGGCGGCATCCTGGAAGCAGGGATGGGAGTCTGCTGGAACCGCACGTATCCACCACTACATCCGGGACCCTGGAGATGGCACTGCAGGAGAAGATCTACCACGCCGTCAATGGACCCTATTGAACCGCCTGCGCACTGGGATCGGCTGTTTCAAAGCGTCCATGAGGAAGTGGGGCCTTGCGGACAGCGCAGCATGCAATTGCGGGGAGCCTGAGCAGACTGCCGACCACATAACCCACACCTGTCCCCTGTTTAGACCACCTTCAGAGGAGGGGCTCTTTCTAGTGGGTCCAGAGACGAGGACGTGGCTGAGCGACACCAAGTTGGACATCTGAAGCCAATACACGAAAGAAGAAGAAGAAACAAGCAGCGGACCCATGTGGGGAGGGTAAATCTAAATAAATTGAGGGTATAATTGGCTACTAAATTGGGAGAAAAATGGGAAAAAATCTTAAACAAATTTTCAAAAATACCCTGGTTTGATGAGGATGAGATTAACTGTGTGTATTGACTGGTGTGAACGTCATGTCTATAATGTACTGAACAGTGAGTTTAGCTGTGAGGGTCTGTTCAGTACTAATCTGCAAGCCTCAAAGCTTCACATTGCCAGGACCTATTTTAGACTATAAATATAAGTTGTTACATGACATTGAAAGTCACATGACTTTCAACTTTAAAAGCATTAGTGTGTGTGTGTGTGTATATATATATATATATATAATGACTCTATGATTTCTAAATTAGGTGCATATGGAATCCCCAAAGTGCCTTGAATAGCCTAAATACTTTCACACATTTTGGTCACAGAGGGGAAGTGAGCACAATTGAAACGCTTTTCTTAAGGTTTCCCATATTTGCTCCCTGTGGTTCAGATGTGACCTTTTATAGTGTGATATATGGACAGATCCATAAAACCTCTTCCCCTTCACTTATATTTGTATTTTCTGCTCTATTTTTCCTCCCTGTCCACGTTGCCATAGCAACGAGAGCCGCACAGTTCAAAAAAAAATTAAGAAAATCCTCAGATGTTTCGAGGGCCATAACGTTTCCATTGCATTTCCACGACATTTCTGCTGCGTTTTTTCTACTGCGTTGCCAGCAGCTATGTGAAATTCCTCTTCACAGCGACTGTGGGATTCCAAAAAGTGTTTGAAAAAAATATATAATTGAATCGCAATCTGCTCAATCGCTCAATAAATTGAAAAGTCTGTCTCTTGTTTGTAAGTTCAGTCCTCTTTCGTTTCATGGTAATGTCTGTTCGGGGGCAGGGGTGTTTCTGGGCCTACGGTCTGATCCCCAGCGTAATGCCACAATTCAGGATGGCTTAAATAGCACATTGTACGGACTTAATTTAATCCTCAATCTCCTCTGTGCAATGTGCCAGATGTCATGAGTGTGAATGTCACTCAGGTTCGGTTGGACCCGAGTTGAGTTTCGTCTGGCAGAGGTTTCCGTTTCTCCCAGTATCACAAACTCCTTTGTCCTCAGCCGGATAGTGAGATTGAGCGCCCAAGCGATGTTGACAGGATCGCATATTTGAGAGCGCCTCAATTTGACGCGGGTGAAAACAGCCCATGGGGACAGTTTAGATTCTGTGTGTTTTGGCAAAACAATGCAGGGCAGGCATTCGCTTTCGAGGTGACTACGGAACCGAAAATCCTTCGAAGGCCCTCAATGCATGTTGAGAACAGTACCTGTTAATTCACCCAGTAATGAAGTTTGAAAGAACTTCATTTATATTGAAGGTCATTTGTAACCATTAGTAAAGAAGTTGAAAATCTAAAATAAGGGGGCATACATTTCTCTGGACAGTGTTGTTTCTGTCTCCTTTCTGTCCTACATATGAAGTAATTATTGTAGATATGGTGCCATATGGTATTGCAAGTAGTTATAAAGGGTCTATAAAGGGTTAATATATAGTTAAATATTTCACCATTTTCTAAATGCTTTCCTTCACCTGTATTATTAGTAAAATAACATGATGGAATGGAGGTAAATATGTGAGTGGGCACCTAAAGCCAGAATGTATACAATAAATGATATGTCTTAAAGTGGATTATGCCGTATTGGCTGGTGCTTTACGAGTGAAACCAAGGAAGCAGAGTTAGCTTGCCTTATGGAGACGAGCGGCGGACTCGTGTGGGGAGGGTAAATCAAAACACATAGAGGGTGTAATTGGCTACCAAAGTGGGAGAAAAACAGGAACAAATCTGAAACAAATGTATAAAAAAAATCTGAAACACATTTATAAACAAAAACATTTAAAAAACGATTAAGTTGACAAATGCTAGTTTTTCATTTATTCCACAGCATTATGATTTCAGTATGGCAAAAAAAGAGGAAAATTTGTTGTGTACGAATCTTAGAAACAGCACTTCTTTGTTTTCCTTACTCAAAGCTGAAGAAAAAGCGCATTGGACACAGACTGAATACAAGGCTTTTTTAGTGTTTAAGTTGCTGTGGGCAGTTTGTTCATTGACAATCCATGACCCTAAATTCAACCTTGCTGATCTTATTATTGGTTCTGTTGTGCTGTACTGCTCTAACATGGTAGTTCAAATGCGCTTGCAAGTCTTTTGCCTCCCCGAATTTATCTGGGCTATTTACATGTGGAACGTTTGAGTTTGAGAGAGATCTGCTTTTAATTCTTGGTTGACCGTTCACATTTGTTTCAAGTTTAAAATATTAAAGTAACTATGTTCCCTTTCCTTTATTCCTTTGTTTTTGTTTTTATATTTTTTGGTCTGGCTTTTCTCTATCTATCCTGTCATTTTCCAAAGCTCTGGATTTTATCCTGGTTCTCATAAGTTCTCTTAACCCATATCCACACTTTTATTTGGTACAATATATTAATTTATTGTCTTGTTACAATATCTGACTGCAGTTACAGGGAGGGGGAGTGTTTTACTGTTTTTGAAGTCAGAATTAATTTGCTCTTCTCTTTTTTACAACTTTTATATTCCCTGTTTTTCTTTGTCCTACAGTTTTGAAATGCCAAGTTGTAAGTGTGTGACTGTCCCATCACTGCAGCATCCTTTGGGACGTCCTACACTAGCACGTGCATTCCTCTGTAACGTATACAGTCTGCCAGCGCTTCTCACCACCCTGCAGTGCACCAGCTGGACTGGATCGATTACCGTGGCCACAGTTGGCGCTGTCAGCACTAATGCGTTAGATTTTTTTTCATTTTTATTCGATTTAATTTTATCCCCTTGTTTTCTCACAATTCGGGGATGCCCGATTTGTGCGTGTTCGTGCTCACCGCTGCACCCTCCCCTGTGAGTCTGGGAGAGCGCAGACGAGTGCACGCTCTCCTCTGAAACGCAGCGATGTTGAGGCGCTGCCCACTTTCACACCGCAGTCCATCGGTTAATCTCGCCTGGACACTGAGCTCGGAGGAGGAGGAGGAGGAGGAGGAGGACACGTCATGTGCAGCTTGTGCAGGCAGGCTGAGGACACCCGGTTGATCGGAAACGGGTCGGTGGGGCAGCGGATAGCGTAGCGGTCTAACACACCGTATTTTGGCTGGTCTGATACGGTGTGCGCTGCCTGTCATATTTAATATACTTTACTAGTGCTTGTTTTGTGTTAGCACAATGGTGGGCATACTGAGTGTACACAGTACTCTTTACTCACTAGATTAGGACATGACGAGCCTAGATGGGTGGAAAGGGCCCGTTTTCATCATTATGTATTCTTATATTCTTATTCTTAGTTAACGAGTAGTGTCAATGAGTCTGTCATTCAACTGGTTTGTTTGGCACCATCTTCAAGACTATTTTCACATCACCATTTCCACTGCTTAAAAAATGGCAGATCGCGGGGCGGTGGATATTGTAGCGGTCTAACGCACTGTATTTTGGCTGGTCCGATATGATGTGAGGAGCTGCCTGTGAGGGACGCGGTTTGAAACCCGTCTCTACCAGACCGGCCCTGGTCATCAGCCCCGGTCGGGGGCGGTGTTTGGCTGTCCGCCCCAGGGGGAGGGGGGAGGGTGAGCCGGCTCAGGTGCACCATGAAGCACGTAAGGGAGTCTCCAGAACGTGGGTGGGTGAATTCCATCTCGAAGGAGGCAGAGTTTGCTGCCCTCTGAGAATTAGCTTGCCTCATAGAGACGAGTGGTGAACCTGTGTGGGGAGGGTAAATCAAGATAAGGGTGTAATTGGCTACCAAATTGGGAGAAAAACGGGAAAAAATCTGAAACAAGATTTGTTTTAAAGTAAAAAAATTAATAAAGGGGTCGGTGGTGCACTATGAGGCATGGGACGACTGACATCCCTCCCTCCCTGGCTCCATCCTGCAGGGGAATTTATGCAGCTTCTACTCGATGTGTGTTCTTGACCACGTCCTTCAAGGTGGGGTGATGTGTTGTGATGTTGTGATGACACAATGGGGGTTTCATATCATCTAAGTTATATCATACAGGCCTACAGTTTCATATCATCCCAAGTTTCATATCATACAGGCCTACAGTTTCATATCATCCATAGACCTGTCATTGGCCTACATTGTTGGCCAATGACAGGCCACGATCTGGGATGTCTGGGATGTGCCCTTTTTACCTTATCTTATTTATGTTGTAGTCTATGCATCTCTCTCAGTATCGTTTATACTGTGACTTAGCTAATGTTATAATGTTGCATATCCATACATAAAATGTTAAAAATATGTGTGTATATATATATATATTTAATGCCCGACCCCTGTGTTGCCTTTCCATTGTGATCAAACAGGTTTGTTTACCATGCCTTGGTTGCCCTGGTCACAGGGGTGGAGTGGTAGAGCTGTGCACGTGTGCTGATCTCTCTCAGTACGCCGTGTCTGGCACTCGGTGTCCCGCAGGCCGAAACGGCCATGAAAGCACGGAGAACCGATATCGCCACCGCAGATCTGAGGTAACCCGACTGCCCAGCTCTTCCTGAAGGCCCAGCACAATATCTCCTTTGTGAAATGCGTTTGGGCCGAGAGCATGAAAAACTCCCCACACATGTGGAAATATTGATAAATTACTGCTACTGCTACAGTTGGATTTACATGCTAAACACCGCCGAGTCACCCAAAGGACTCAGTGAGGAATTTGATATAAGAGGTTTTTTTTTTTTTTTAAAGCAAAACTGTCAAACTGTCTTCCCCCCTTTTTTTTTTGAAATAACATTGCTTTAAATCCCACAAGTATTGTCTACTGCACTGCCCAATGTGGAGTTTAATGCATTGATTGTATTATAAAAATAGAATTTTGGGGTCTTTAAAATGTCAGTATGAATGTGGAATGAGAGACCCCTTGAATGTAAATATTGTACATGTGTTTTTGGTGATAAAGTTGTGCAACTGTTAAGATATAACATCCACATGACATGTTTATGGAGGCCGGATGTTTTCTGTGTGTACGGGTGTTTTTGAGCCGCCTGTCCTGACAAAGTCCACGATGGTGGATGGTGGAGGCCCTGTTGCTCAGCGCAGTAGAACTCATCAACCATTGGTGGCTACTTTGGGATTGCAGGTACTATGATTGTTATTGAAAAACTTTGTTTCTGAATTTTTCCCAAATTGGTGGCCAATTGTACCCTCTGTTTCTTTCGATTCCCCCTCCCCCATGAGCCCGCCGCCCACCTCCATGGGCAAGCCAATATCCCAAGGCAATGATCTGCCTCCTCCAAGACAGAACTGCCTCTTTCCAGGGACGCCCTTCTGCTCCTCAGCAAACTTGTGCCGGCTCTCCCTCCCCCTCTCCCGGTGGTGGACAGCCAAACGCCGCCCCACATCGGGGCTGATGACCAGGGCCGGTTTGGTCGAGACGGGTTTCGAACCGCGTCCCTGACAGGCAGCTTCTCACACCGTATCGGACCAGCCAGAATACAGTGCGTTAGACCGCTACGCTATCCACCGCCCCACGATCTGCCATTTTTGAAGCAGTGGAAATGGCGATGTGAAAATAGTCTTGAAGATGGTGCCAAACAAACCAGTTGAATGACAGACTCATTGACACTGCTCGTTAACAAGCATCTTGTAAGTCGCTCTGGATAAGAGCGTCTGCTAAATGCTTAAAATGTAAAATGTAAAAAATGTGTACACTCAGTATGCCCACCGTTGTGCTAACACAAAACAAGCACTCGTAAAGTATATTAAATATGAAAGTATTAAGGGTGATGCACGTTAGTTTGACGGTTGAAAAACAGCGTTACCCTGCAGGTTGTTGATTTAGCAGGGCATTTATTACATTAATTATGTAAATGAGCACAGGCACAAAAATAAGCATTGACATTTTGGACCATGAGAGGGCAGCATCACAGTGAAGTTGAACGAGCCGGAAATGAGAAGCAAGGACGTCTTGTCCACATTCTTCTTCAGTTCCAGGTAATCTTTCATCAGATGAAATACATGCAGTGTCTCCTAACATAGGAGCCCATAGGTTTTGATTTCTTGTTTTTGTTTGTTCCCCACCCCCCCCCCAGAAATCTCAAAGAGGGATGAAAAAACGCTCCCTGTTCAAATCTGTAATCTAATGCCAACGAGATCTCCTCCTTGCAACAATTACAGCAGCCCTGTTGATCCAAAGTTAAAAGATGCTTTCCCCAGGCGGTAAGAAACGCACAATGAGCTCCTTTCAGCATGTGGTGATAGTTTTACGCCCACCGCAGAGCCTTCATAAACCCGTATCAATATCGAGATCAATATCAGCCATGGCTACAGGTGATGTGTGCAGAGCATGGGTGTAATTGGGTAACAATTGTGACAGTGCTTGTGGTGGGAAATATGAAGGAATAGAAACAGATACGGATCTTGTTTTTCTTTTGAAGACACGTCTTTTTCTTTTTTTCTTTACCCTGTTCTAAGCCAGACTTTTGTGTCTGTGGATGATCATTTGTTTGTTTGTTTGAGGTTTTCTGGCATCCCGGGACAGTCCCGTCTTTGAAGAATAAAAGGGGCCTTTCTTTTTTCATGGGCTGCCTTACCAGCTGCTTTGGATATTGGTGAAATTCTCACGCAGTGAGTCCTTTCTCATTTGTTTTTAAAATACGTTCTTTTTTTTTTTTTTTTTTCTTCTTGTCAATGGAAATTGATCGGCAGACATATTTTCTGCGGGTGGTAAAAGTTCGTCTAAGGCTGGGTTTTCCTATGTTTCTACTGCGGTCACCTCCAGTATGTATTCAGCATCGCTGGGCAGGTTTCTGCTAAAGTTTCTTTTCCAAGATCAACCTGACTTGGGGGAGTTCAACAATTTTTTTCGCAGCAGCAGTTCAAAAATTCATTCTTGAAAGGATCTTGGACCTCTGAAACATCAGAGTTCATGGAGGCGGTGGACATTTCCCGCTTGTTACAGATCACCGGGAAAGCTGAAGCTGATAGTGAGGCTTCATTTTAGGAAGATGGGGGGGGGGGGGGGTTACACCCTTCATTGTGTTTTCTGAAGACTGTTATATTCATATAGAAGACAGTTTGAGACATTCATACTTGTCCTAAAAGGCTTGGTGAGGATTAATCTTTCCAACCACAGAAATGTGATGATCTGCCTGAAGTCTAAAATGGATGACATTTTGGGGACTGTGAGACATTAAAAAGTTGATTACAGTAAACAACAGAGATTCACCAAAACACTGGGAAAGACAAGACACGAATGTTGTACAATGTTGTTCAATTGTTCAGACTCCCTGAACAATCATTTTTCTCTCTAAGTTTTCAACCCCCCCTGTGAGATAAAGGGAGAGAGACCTGGTTTAGAGAGAGCTGGTTTGGAGAGAGCTGGTTAAGAGAGCTGGTTTGGAGAGAGCTGGTTTGGAGAGAGCTGGTTTAGAGAGAGCTGGTTTGGAGAGAGCTGGTTTGGAGAGAGTTAGTTGAGAGAGCTGGTTTGGAGAGAGTTAGTTGAGAGAGCTGGTTTGGAGAGAGTTAGTTGAGAGAGCTGGTTTGGAGAGAGTTAGTTGAGAGCTGGTTTGGAGAGAGTTAGTTGGAGAGCTGGTTTGGAGAGAGCTGGTTTGGAGAGAGCTGGTTTGGAGAGAGCTGGTTTAGAGAGAGCTGGTTTGGAGAGAGCTGGTTTGGAGAGAGCTGGTTGAGAGAGCTGGTTTGGAGAGAGCTGGTTTGCTGGTTTAGAGAGAGCTGGTTTGGAGAGAGTTAGTTGAGAGAGCTGGTTTGGGGAGAGTTAGTTGAGAGAGCTGGTTTGGAGAGAGCTGGTTTGGAGAGAGCTGGTTTAGAGAGCTGGTTGAGAGAGCTTGGAGAGAGCTGGTTTAGAGAGCTGGTTTGGAGAGAGCTGGTTTGGAGAGAACTGGTTTGGAGAGAGCTGGTTTGGAGAGAGCTGATTGAGAGAGCTGGTTTAGAGAGAGCTAGTTTGGAGAGAGCTGGTTTAGAGAGAGCTAGTTTGGAGAGAGCTGGTTGACTCACTGCGAGAGATGGAGTTGGTACTGATGAGTCAGTTCCTGTCCCCTGTCTTCCTTTTTGGCTCTTCTGTCCTGTGGCCCTGAAGCTACAAAGGTTCACAGCCCCAAACAAATGAGAACGTTTACCAGACGCACAGGTACACACCTGAGGCCGCTCTTTCTAGATAGTATACACACACTACACAGGGAGAGAATGGGGTGCATATCCATCCATATAATAATCGATTAACTATACCATTTATGTAATAACATATAATAACATTTTCCTTACAGTTTTATCAATCAAAAGTTATAAAGTTTGGCTTATGATTTGGAGTGATGCTAAATTTGTCTACATAGGGTGGGGCTTGTTGTATACCTCAGAGAAGGAGCTGGTTTGCTATTGCTTGGCTTGGATTAGCTTAGCCGTCTAAGCAGCAAGATAGGGTTTGATGCCCAATCGAGCAACCGTAGACCTCGTTGCAGAATTATCACGATGCATCCAATCACATTTAGATTTTACTTGATTTGGGAGGGAATATGTTACAAGTGATTTATGTATATATGCCATTTAGCAGGCGCTTTTATCCAAAGCAACTTACAGTAATGAATGCATATATCTTTTCAGTATACGTGGTCCCAATGGGAATTGAACCCACACCCTAAGCATTGTCAACGCCGTGCTCTACATACTGAGCCACACACAAGATCCACAAGTGTATAGAGATGCTATAGGAAGCACATATTTGCACATTTTACACTGGGGCCAAGACAGTCACAGTGATGGATTGATTCTAAAAATAGAGATTTAGAGATTGCGTTGGGAAAAGACACTGTTGCAGAGTTGTTATAGGTGTCATTTTCTAGGGGTATGTTGTAAACTGGGGAATAGGGTCGTCCCAGCAGTTAAAGTATATGTACCTTCCCAGGAAGGCCATCTTAGGCTAACTTATATTACTTAGGCTATAACTTATATTAGTACATATATATATACAGTACCAGTCAAAAGGTTGAGTACACCTGCTGGAAACTAGGTTTATCTCATAATTGACAATGTTTTACACCGTATAAGTTTCTGTAAATACTTGAAAATGACAAAAAAAACACAGCAATGTTCAAGAAAATTGAATTGAAAATGGAATCTTGGATTCCTCAAAATAGCCACCCTTTGCCTTGATAACAGCCTCACAAACAGGGGCCATTCGGTTAATACGTTTCAGCAGAAATCACCTGACATGTCTTCCCAGCTCTCCTGCAGCAATTCCCAGAAACACTTCGTCCCATATAAGTTTTATGGGATTGAGGTCTGGTCACTGGGCCGGCCAGGTCATTAGTTTGAGTTGTCCTTCACGTTCCTCCTTCACCAGGTAGTTCTTGCACAACTTCAAGGTGTGTTTCGGGTCATTATCTGGCTGAAGAATGAAGGAGTGCCCGATTAGCCATAATCCTCAAAAACTGTACTCAAACTTTTGACTGGTACTGCCCAATAACCGTAATATAATGGAAATCTTGTCAGCACATATACTTATAGGTTGTACAGCTTAAACCGTGTTCCCTGGGAATTATGAATACTTTTGCGTTGGGAGTATAAGGGCTTTATTTTAAGTGCGGTGCAAAACAAGCAGCTATGATTAACTGCACAGAACAGAATTTCACACGTGAAGCACACCGGCTGAAGCGCTTCTGTGGAGACCTCTCAGAATGTGTGTCTCCTCCAGGGAGAAGCGCTCCAGCCGGCCTGTCGTTTGACAAGCGCAAATTCCACATTTTTTAAAGGAGGGGGAAAAAATGTACAATCTGATTGGATATTGTATAGTCACACCCTTGCCACGCCTACAAGTAATACAATCTGTTCAACCAACTGTTTTTTTTATGGTAGTGCTGTGCTTTCCCGCTGTGAAATTAGATGCGCTTTGGCCTTGGGCCTCTCTATAGCATTATGATCAACCACAGTGTTTGCATTGTCAAAATATAATATAATATTATTATATATTATATTATATTATAGTCTGTTATTCATATGTGCTCCTCTGTGTGTTCCTGAATGTACATTTATATATTTCAAAATGTCTTTTGTAAGTTAATCTCATGAGATTTGTTTGTATAGCAAATGTTTCAACACATAAAATATGTAACCCAAAATATAAATACAACATTTTAATTCGGGTCAGAAATTACTGTAATTACCAAATGTATTTCATATTTTTTTCTGCCTTTGGAAAGTTTGGGTGTGGGGGTCATTTACCTTTCTGTCTAACCCTTTCCTTCCAGGTGTTACAGGTATGGTATTCAGCTGCCAACAATGATGTCTATTGCTGTATTACTGCACTGATCTCTAGCGTGAACAATGATTGATCTTACCGTGTATTAATGCACATCTTGTAAGTCGCTCTGGATAAGATGTAAAATGTCTGTGGATCAAGGTGCAGAATCATAAATCTGTGTCAGTGTGTGAAATTATCATCCCAAGATCATCATTGTCTGGTAGGCCTCCCGGGTGGTCTAGCAGTTACAACATTCAATGCTGGCCACTGCAACCGGGGTTTGATTCCACTGGCCACACCAGTATCGGCTCTGTCGAGAGTGCCACTAGGGGGTGGCAATTGGCTGTCCAGCCCAGGGAGGGGGGAGGGAAGCCGATATGAGATCACTGCGTATAGGAGTGGCTCTGTGTACCAGAGTTACAGTCGACGGCTTAGCAAGTGCCGGCTCGGAGGAGGCGGTACATCGCCTTTATCACAGAACAGGCAAAGGATTTTGGCCTATGTAGGCATTGACCCCTCTCTGCATTCTGTGGACAATCATCCCCAACATCCACCAGACAGATACAAATGGCACTGTATGTGTACAGGACAATTTCACAGGCACAGATGAACGCTGAATAGACTTTAATATCTATGTCTGTCTTTTTTTCCTTTTTGTACTTTTTGTCTCTCTGGTACTGGAGTCACCGCATTGCAAGGGCATCGTGGAATAATGCTTTGTGTAGTCAAACCGAAGCATTTCTGATAAATGCTTCCCTTTTTTGAGTTTTCCATGGTCCTCTATCTGATTCAGTTTTGCTTTTCTTTCCCAAGCATCCCGGCGCCACGGTTTAAGGCCGAAACTTGTCTCCCCCGCCTCAGCCAAAGCCCCCCACTTCAGGCCTGTGAAGTGGATCATTGTAACAGATACCAATGGGCAGCAAGTTCAAAGTAATTTCATCTTTTTTTTTTTCAGAATTTTATGATTGCCTTTCCTGCCTCCTCTCAGAATAATGGCCCCTCTGTGGAACCTGCCGGCCCCCGGTTCCCTACGCCTTTTACGAGTTTCACCGTTTCAGCAAAAAAATAAAATGAATGTAATTCACAAAAGACAGCAGAGGCAAGGTGGGCTAAACACGGAGTATGGGACCCAGGCCATACGTCTGGCATTATGCCGGACAGTCCGGTTTTCAAATGCTCTGTCCTCCATCCGGCACAATCCTCTGCCAGACGCCCATTTGTCCTCCTTTTGAAGTCTAGACTAGAAAAACACTCAATTCTACATTAAATCACGTTTGAAGATTCGAACGTACTTCTTATTGGTTTATGTATTTGTCAAATAACTAATCACCTGTGTCATTGGTCTAATAAATGTCAACAAATACCACACTTTAATATGATGTTCTTACGTACACTATGGGCGTGAGCGGCAAGCCACGCTAACTCAGAGCACTGTAGGGGTGTGCGTTTGTTTCAACCACTGATTCTAGATCAGTTTCAGATTTTTGTCACATAATGGTTTTGGAACTGAACAGTAGTTAGCTGATTCTGGATCAGAGCTAATGAATATTGTGGAGAAATAGCATTGAAAGACCATCCATCCATCCATCCATCCATCCATTGTCTAAGCCGCTTATTCCTGGTCAGGGTGCCAGGTGGTTCCGGGCGAGAGGCAGGAAAAAACAAATCGGAGACCATTTACATTAATTAAAGTACTTGGGAAGAAAATGAACGGGGAGAATAAATGTGACCTTCTTTGAAGTCATTGACCATTTACATTAATTAAAGTACTTAATGAATATAAATTTGTTGAAGTCATTGTGTTGATTTCTTTGTTATTTTTTACTTTTATTTATTTTTTACATTTATTGTTTCAGATATTTTCCCCGTTTCTCTCTCCCAATTTGGTGGCCAATTATACCCTCTGTTTCTTTCGATTCGCCCTCCCCCACGAACTCGCCGCTCGTCACTATGGGGCAAGATATTTCCCTGAGGCTGGCGATGATCCACCTCCTCTGAGACGGAACACGCCCACCTACTTTCTGGAGACTCCCTTTCGCACTTCTCGGCGAGCTCGTGCCAGCTCTCCCTCCCCCCCCCCCCTGGGGCGGACAGCCAATCGCCGCCCCCGATCAGGGCTCCCAGGCCAGTAGCTGGACTGGTGCAGCCGGGTTTTGAACCGCTCCTGCAGTAGGCAACTTGCATTCCGGGCGAATGCTTTGACCGGTACACTGCCTGAGGCCCGTCATTGTGTTGATTTACAGTACTAATAATTTCAACTTTCAATAAGATATATTTGTTATATTTTATATTTGTTATAGTAGCTCATGCTGCTTGTGCACTGCCCCTACAGCTATGATAACTCTTCCCAGATCCATAGTCTCCCATAGATTAGGATATATGTACACTACCGTTCAAAGGTTTGGGGTCACCTGCTGGAAACTATTTTTATCTCATAATTGACAATGCTTTACACCGTATACATTTCTGTAAATACTTTAAAATGACAAAAAACACATGTAACAATGAACAAAATGAACATCAAAGAAATGTTCAAGAAAATTATATTGAAAATTGAATCTTGAATTCCTCAAAATAGTCACCCTTTGGCGTGAGAACAGCCTCACAAACAGTGGCCATTCGGTTAATACGTTTTAGCAGGAAATCACCCGACATGTTTTCCCAGCTATCCTGCAGCAATTCCCAGAGAAACTTGTGGGTTGCTTTGCTTTGAATCTTCCTTTCCAGTTTGTCCCATACAAGTTCTATGGAATTGAGGTCTGGACACTGGGCAGGCCAGGTCTTTAGTTTGAGTTGTTGTTCACATTCCTCCTTCACCAGATAGTTCTTGCACAACTTCAAGGTGTGTTTCAGGTTATTATCATGCTCAAGAATAAAGGAATTAGCCATAGTCCAGATGGAAGGTGACCCCAAACTTTTGAACGGTAGTGTACATTGTAATCTACGTGCTTTAAGCTCAGAGATGGCTGGCAGAATGTGCCTGTGTGCGCTTGTCTGCATTCTGTGAATACATCTGGACTTGGGAGAACGAGGAGAAACCGCGGTTAAAAACGTATCCCACAAGAGAGACAAAAACTGCGGCTACAGTTGCATCCTGAGTGGCGTGAGCTGAATTGAACATGTTTTGATGATGATGGAGAACTTCTGGAGGAATATTAGAAATGGCTCATGGACACAAGCTCTGAATCAGCAGATTCAGTATTTACCAGCGATCAATAATAATGATAATAATAATAACCCTCATCATCATCATCATCATCATCATCATTTCATGGGTGTACCTGCCAGATTTATTACATTTTATTCCTCTAAATCAGATCAAGGGCAACACAAAAATAAGTACAAACAGCAGTTTCCTTCAGCATACAACCTTTAGTTAGAAATAATATAAGCCGTTTAAAAGAAGAAAAAAAAAAGATAAAGCTGGTTAAAAAACTCAGTAATTATCTACAGTTTTTGTTTTGTTCGTTTTTTTAAATTTTCTATTCTTATTATTTATTCCCATTTGTTTCTCCCAATTTAGTATCCAATTATACACTCTCTTTTTCATGTCAATTATCTCCTCCCTCGTATGAGAACTCACTGCCGTAGTCCCAAGACCGGTAGTGGGCGCTGCACCGCCTCCTCCGAGCCGGCACCCACCACGGTCACCGTAACACACAGGACCACTCCTATATGCAGTGAGCTCATTTGGCTTTTATCCCTCCCCCCTCCCTGGGGCGGACAGCCAATTGCCACACCCTAGTGGCACTCCTGGCCAGAGGCAAAACTGGTGCGACCTGGTGGAATCAAACCCCGGTCGCAGTGGGCAGCGTCGGACGTTATACTGCTACACCACCCAGGAGGCCCCATCTGCTGTTTTAAATAGTTCTGAACTTGAGATTTGAAAGGACAACAGGTCAGGTACCTGTATCTGCACCTACCTCTCTCATCTGAAAGTAATGACGTTATCAGTTATTTGCATCTTGTAAATATACTTATGTTGAACTCACAGGCGCTTATGTGGTTCTGTAGAGTGATGAGAACACTGGGCAAAGGCAGGGTGGTATCATTGATCCACACAGATGCTCAACTCTGTTTGGCACACTGAGATAACCATGAGACAAGGGGGAGGGGAGGAGGGGGGGTATAGGTTGAACTGGTATAATAGTTTATATAGCTGGAAGTATATAGACTCAGAAGTAAATCATTTAGACTTGCGCTGTTCAAAGAATGTGTTGGCTACATCTTGGGTACATCTTGTAAGTCGCTCTGGATAGGAGCGTCTGCTAAATGCCTAAAATGTACAAATATAAATGTAATGTTGGCTGCTTTGTCTCCCTATGCACATGTTCAGTAACTGTGGTCGATCTGAAGACCTGTGTCTGCCTGAATCCCTCAGCTCTCATTCATCGAACCTCCTCGGAGGTTTTTCCCCCTAAAGCAGTTAGGATGGATGCTCTTTGCGGTTGGTTATGTATTGGCACTGGAAGATGTATGTTAACAGTTTCAGTAGACCTACTGAGAGAGAGAGAGAGCACTGCACAGCCTTCATGCACTAAGCAAGACTCCTACCCAAGTCCTTTCAAACTGTTCCTCACTATACGAAACAGTCCTATGAATCCTAGTAACTTCTGACTAAATATTCTGGAGAAGCTTTTTAATGGGTACATTAAATCAATTTTCTCCTTTTCCAAAAAGTTTATGCATCTAGCCCTTTGATCACAAATGGCATGCGTTATGCTGTGTTTGACCTTTTAGAAAATTCATTATCGTGTGGTTTGAATAAGGGGAGGTGAATTTTCAAAAATTATAAACGGGCAAATAAGATATAACCGACCCATCAGGTCTGGTTCCACTTTATGTTGAATGTATTCATCTTTTTTTCACGACTTAGTCATAGAGGCTATAAAATGTGCTATATTCTCTTTGACTGTACAGCATACGCTGGTTGGAGATGGGACTAACAGTAGAGTTTGTATTGTGGCTAGACATGTTATGATTATGAATAACGAAAGGTTTATGTTATGCAATATTATTTGGCATTACACTATGACAACAAACGTAAATAAGAACGTAGTCTCTGTTATGGTTTGTTTTATCAAGCCAACAACCGAAATGATCACATCTGGGAAATAAATTATTTCATTTCTTTGATGGCTGAGGAATCAGTGACGACCCAATACCACCCACCCCCACCCCCACCCCCAGTCAACAAAATGTCTTGGCTCCACTTGACAAAATGTTCCACTCCCAACCCCCTCCCTCCCTACCCTCCGACAAAACATCTCTGCCACCCGTCACATGGTGAGGGACAGGAGAGAATGTGTGGATCCATGTCCAATTTGCTCAATGAACAGACCTGTAATGATCGCAGGACTGGCTATTTTCAGCCTTCACTTGAACCTGCGAGCTGTGCCAGGGGGGCATTGTGCATTTTGATGGTTGTTTTTGAAAGTCGCCTATGCCCCAATGTTTTCCTTCCCGTGTTACTGGCAGGGAGTCGCCGGTCCTCATACAGTCCCGCCACTGAGTAAGTCCGTAAAACGTAGGTTTCGTCTTACTGAATCATCTGGAAAATAAATAGGAGTGACTTGTAAAAACGTTGTTTTCGGTCATTTTTAAATCCAGGTAGCTTAAATATAATTAATCAAATCACCTGCCTTTGAGGTGAAATAGCTGAGGCAGCGAGTTGTGACTCGGTCCGACACAACCGAGCCAGTGTGAGCTCTGCCATGCTGCTGATAGTTCACTACGGTTCTTGGCCGTTTTTCGCTTGCCGCAAGACCAAGAAAGGCATTTTTGTCTTGAAATATATTCTTTTAGGGTAGGAGACCTTGGAAAATACTCTCAAGCTCCTTTTTTGGAGCGGTCACAAAGCACTTTTTCTAAAAAGTCAATTTTCAGATTAAAGGACCACTGTAGCTCTCAGAGAAAGAGAGAGAGAGACAGAGAGAGAGGTACTTTCGCTCAGAGCTCGTCTAATTGCCTTTTTGGATCCTCGGTGGCTGCTCACCTGCCCAGTGCTGACAGCTTGTTGTCTCAGGTGAAGCCACAGCCAAGTGGCTTTTTAGCTGTGCACTGTGGACTTCAAATACCCCTGCCAGAGCATCCTCACGGCAGAGCAGAACTGACTAAATTACTATTACAATTGATCTTCTTTTTAACACATAATTAGCAATTACCGTCGCTTGTAGCATTTCTAACACAAAACAAAACTAAAACTAAAATGACTATTTATTTAAGAATATAAATCTATATTATTTTCTCAATTTTGATCTCTTACTAGATGAAAAGAGAACATCTAAAGAGTTCTGAAAACCAGGATGTTTTATTTGTTTGATTTCCGGAAGCGTCACGTGAAATATTGTGCCAGAAAAAATGGGAGTCAAGCAAGACAGTTTTTATTTCCTTAGGAAATAGTTATTGCCTTAAGAGGAATGAAAAATCGTTTTGATCCATGAACCAGTTCACACCAAATCACAGTACACAGGGACCACCTGACATTACAGGTCCTGTCGAAGAAAAGAACAAATACCACATCAACCATATAAACCGTATTATTGCCATCTCACTTCTTTGGTTTGATTTGTTTTGGTTCCCTAGTGGAAAGACCTAAAGCAGCAGCGACCACAGTATATCACTTTTTTGTGGCTTTTCATCAAGACCCTGTTGCCTCGATAAATTTCAAAACTGCAGTGCGTACGATGAGGCCTCGGGAGGGTTTCAAATTGGCTCCACTCTTTTAGAACTACCTCCGTCCACCTACACCCTCCTTAAAGTCATTACCAGTCACGCTGAAAAGCTGAACTAAGATCCTGTACACGTTTTGTTTTTCTTCCGCGGCTTGAGGTAGAGTGTGTGTATGTGTATGTGTATGTGTATGTGTGTGAGGGTGCGGGTGTGTGTGTGTGTGTGTGTATGTGTGTGTATGTGTGTGTGCGTGTGTGTGTGAGGGTGCGGGTGTGTGTGTATGTGTGTGTGTGTGTGTGTGAGGGTGCAGGTGTGTGTGTGAGGGTGCAGGTGTGTGTGTGTGTGTGTGTGTGTGTGTGTGTGTGTGTGAGGGTGCAGGTGTGTAGGTGTGTGTGTGTATGTGTGTGAGGGTCCAGGTGTGTGGGTGTGTGTTGGGGCTGGGGGGTGGGGTTAACGGAGAGGTGTCCCAGTATTCCTAATCAACAGAAGAACTCCCCACACACACACCCCAACCCAAACTAATGTTGCTATGGTGCCCCATTGCAATTCGGCAGAGAAACAGACCGTGATCAGAGTTACATGCAGCAAGTTCCCTTATTGTGGTGTTATTCCCACCTTTATGGTGTTTGTGCTGGAGGTCTTGTAGAACAGTATATTTTAATCACCTGAAAGCTACATTTTTATAATATTACGAATTCAGTTTTGTAGCATGTTGTCCTTCACCCTTCTTATTATATATTATGAGTAGGGCCAATGTGACATTTCTCAGTTCTCTCATTGACCTGCAGTTCCGTCCTCCAACACCTAGAGGTCAGTGGCCCACTTTCTGAAGTGCTTTGAAGCTCTCTCTCTCAGGTTTGGGAGAGGAGGAAAGGACCCCCCGTCTCCACCAAAATCTGCGCCTGCACCAACAAGCACCCAATATCCAAGTAGACCACCCATTCAAAATGTATCAAATTTGTACCTCTTTGCTGGCTTGAAGGGTGGCAATGATGCATTTCTTATTTAAATTGGGAACTTGCTAATGTGATATCCATATGTTGTATGGTGGGTTAAATGGGTCTGTTCCTAATACATGCATTGTGGACTGATGAAAAAACGCACCTTTTCAGCTGAAGTATAAACCAAAGGCCTCAAATCTCCTCAGATCTTACCTGCATAAAGGTTTCCACTGATTAGAATCTGTTGTACTTTATGAATGTGGAAAAAGTGCAACAGCTCCCTAGAAATTGGAAAGGGGGAATGTGTCTGTAAATGTTTAATTTTGATCACAGATCATTTAAATAATCCTCTCCTTTGTATATTGTTCAGTTACAATGCATCTACTCAACTCATCTTTAATCTTGATGTCTCTTGTCCCATTTGACTGGAGTGTGTCTTGGGATATGGGGTATGTGAAGTTCGATAGTTTGTTATTTTGGTTTGTTGGTTTTTGTAGTGATGGTGTCAGAAGGCGAAACCAGGGTGAGTGAGATGATTGGGGATCCACAGGGGGAATGTAAGAATGATTGGACCTGTGTGTAGTTGTGAGTTGAAGCTGTGGATGTGATTGGTTGAGTTGGGTGTGGGCATAGATTAGGGGTGGAGGGGGAGGTTAATAAGACAGATAGGGAAAAATGAAGGCGGACAATATAGCATTGTTTTTAATGCGTGTGGTGCTACTGAAAATGTATGCATTCACTACTGTAAGTCGCTTTGGATAAAAGCATCTGCTAAATGGCGTATACTAGTGGGGAGCAGAAGAAAGCTCCCCGGTGAAAATTTCCCTGCCAAGATCGCATGGAGGTGCAGTTAGTTGAGCATAGGAAAACGTGTGTGTGTGTGTGTGTGTGTGTGTGTGTGTGTGTGTGTGTGTGTGTGTAAACGCCTGTGTGTGTGTGTGTGTGTGTGTGTGTGCCCTCAAAGTGTGTGACGATGGGGACGTGTGCTGTGTAGAGTGCGGTGTGCCTACGATGTTAAGCGGTTGCCACCATGGCGGTGAGGGTGTGGTGACGTTTACCAGCCCTGCTTCTACGGCTCACGGGCATACAGTACACGGAGCGTGAACCAACTGCAGGGCAAAGCTATGAAGTCTCGGTGCATGCGCTTTCTCTGCATTCATTCTCACTAAAAGTGAGTTCTCACACACATCATTTATAACATTTTTATTGACATTAACAGAGATGTGTGTCCAGTGTGTGTCCAGAATGGCTCCATGATGAATCCTTCAGCTTTCAGGGTGACATAGGCTAGGTTGTTGACTGTCGTTTCACTGACAGGACAACGCATTGTTGGATGAGACTGGAGCACTGACCTAGTGAGCTAATTAACGTTAGTAGCCTAATAACCATGCAGCAATTGGCTGCTGCCGGCCAGCTTAGTTACCTCCACAGTAGGCACTGGATTGAGTGAGCTAACTCCACCTCAAATCGCTAGCATTTGTATTTAATTGTAAACATAAATTGCCATGCCCATGGCCAGGGGAAGGCTAAGCTTCCCCCAGCCTTCCACACCCTCTGCCTATGAGGGGGAGGGTTGGGTTGTAAGGGAACCCAAGGGGATCAGGGTTAGGGTATGAGTAAACTGTCAGTCCTCATTTTATGAGTTTTTAAATAAATAAAGTGTACCTTTTACCTGCCTGTCTGCATGCTGTTTGGATCGTCCCAGGAGGTAGAATCCTTAAATGAAAGGAAAGGGAAATCTTGGTGAAGGGCGGCTGTTAGGCTCAGGTGCTTTTCACAGAAAATCTCAGAATAATTTCAACTTTCAATAAGATATATTTGTTATATTTTCTATTTGTTATAGTAGCTCATGCTGCTTGTGCACTGCCCCTACAGCTATGAGAACTCTTCCCAGGTTGGTAAAACGTACGGCACCTGAGGCTTGTGTGTTCAAATTAAAGATCCATAGTCTCCCATAGATTAGGATATATGTATATATAATAGTCTGTGGGAGACTATAATATATACATATATATATAGTATGTATACTGTGTATTATGTATAATAGGTATACATGTTGAATGGCCTGTTCTTATTCTAACAATTTCCATATCGATTTGTTTATAATATAATATATTTAGATTTGACCCTTTTCTGCTAGTTTTTGGAGTGGGCAAATGTACCGCTCTCTTAAACGCTTGCCGGTGGATATTGTGACTGGTCCGATACGGTGTGTGCGCTGCCTGTCAGGGATGTGGTTTGAAACCTGTCTCTACCAGACCGGCCCTGGCCGTCATAACCGATCGGGGGCGGCATTTGGCTGTCCACCCCAGGGGGGGGGGAGGGTGAGCCGGCTCGGGTTCGCCGTGAAGCATGTAAGGGAGTCTCCAGGACGTGGGTGGACAAATTCCATCTCGAAGAAAGTGGAGTTCACTGCCCTCAGAGAATTAGCTTGCCTCATAGAGACAGGCGTCGGACTTGTGTGGGGAGGGTAAATCGAAATAAATAGAGGGTGTAATTAGCTACCAAAATCAGAAAACGGGAAAAAAATCTGAAAAAATAAAAGAAAATCTCCACTTGCCACCCACACAGGGAGCAACACCAGCTGAGCGCATGCACTCCCCTGACACGCTCAGCCATGAGCCCGTGAATATGTTCTACACTACAGACCACAGAGTCTACAGAGTCACATCTCTCACCAGCTGCTCACCTGATGAGAACCTTCTAGGCAGTGCTTACCTGAAGGAACCGTGACCAACTCAAACCCAGCCTACCATCGCAGAACAAAGTCGACTGTGGCCCACTGCTGCAGACTCACGCTCGTACTCAGTTAATTAAAGAGGTCATTCTCGAACTAGCCATGTCTGGGAACTAGTAACTACACAGACAAGGAGCCACTTGGGAGTCCACTAACAATTTTAATAGGCTTGTCGTATTTTCTTAAAACCAGTGAGGCCTATAATGTTTGGCTTCATGTCTGCCATGATAAAATGGGTTTAATGTATTTTTAAAAAAGAATTATATGTTTAGGGGGCCTCGGATAGCGTAGCGGTCTAACACATTCACATTGACTGCTGCTTTGCCAGTGTGAGCTGCCTTTTGCAGTTCAAAACCCGACTGGGCTAGACCAGCTCTGGCCGGCGATTGGCTGTCCGCCCCAGGGGAGGGGGGAGGCGAGCTGGCACGAACTCGCCGAGAAGCGCAAAAGGATGTCTCCAGAACGTGGGTGGGCGAGTTCCATCTCAGAGGAGGCGGAGATTGCCGCTCTCTGGGAATTAGCTTGCCTCGTAGAGACGAGCGGCAGATTCGTGTGGGGAGGGCAAATTGAAATAAATAGAGCGTATAATTGGTCACTAAATTGGGAGAAAAACGGGAAAAATCTGAAACAAATAAAAAAAATATATACAGGTATATTTGTGTAACATATTATGGGTAGTCTGATGTTATCAGAATTGATCCCAAGGCTAAAGATAATGAGCCATTGATTCTTTCCCTCGAGTGCCCACTCAGGTTCCAATGGGGCGTTTGTTCATTTGTCATCCCTGATTATTTAGCCAGGCCAATTTTACATGGGGTGCACTGCACGTTTGCTGCACATTTGCTGCCTGACGCAAACCTTTCCACGTCACTGAGCAAACATGCTTTTACATGCTGCACAATAGTCTTCTGGAAAAAAAACATTTGCAGAATAATGTACATGTAAATCGAATGCAAAAGCAAAAATGAAAGCCAACAATCAGATGCAGTGGCGGGCCGTGCATTTCACACCTAGGCCTTCAGTACTGCTCCGTCTGAATCAATCCACCCCTCAATAACTATTTTATGGCTATAAAAAACATCTTATTATGCAGAAATGCAGTATAAAGAGCCGTTGCATCGCAGATAGATAACTCGTGTAGCCAGAATAAATGCCTTTACTGAAGAAACAAACCCGGGGTGCACAAGTCTCCTTGACACACATAAAAAAGCATCAATAATAACCTCATAAAATTGCAATATTATTTAGGAAAATAGCAACATTTTACTCATCAAAAATCCTTATTATTTGTACACAAAATCCATCCTCCTTTCTTTCCTCAAAAAGAGTTCAATTACTCTGTCGTACAGATTATCCGTGTGTTTCAGTTCCATCAAGAAGTCCTTTTCTATCGCCATCAACGCTAATGCTGAAAGTCGAGCCTGCCCTGTCGTATTTCTGGCATAAGTTTTAATTCGCTTTAGGGCTGAAAATGTCCGCTCGCTAGCTCTGGCTAGTACACTCTCTGACTATCCAATCAAAGGGTGTGAATACGCTGACGTTACCGTACGCCTGCTAGAAGGCCTTGGTGTCGCCAACTCAAAATCTGATTGGTTGAAGCAACAGTTTGATCAACACTTATTTTATGCTACAGGGCCCGCAGAACTGATTGTGAAGGCCTCCAGGCAGATTTCTTTGACCCTGGCAACAAATGGTGGCTGAAATGTGATTGGTTAAATGCTTTAATATGAAAATACACGTCTGGAAGCAGCGCAACCAGGGGAAAAGCTATGAAAGGAAGTGGACAGACCATTTGGAATTATTTAAGAAGTATTCATGGACAAAATATAATTAACATCAGTCTGTGATTCAGATATTTTTTAGGCCAGCAGAGAAGGCCTTGCAGGCCCTGACGGCCCACCACTGATCAGACATGACTCCCAAACAGCCATGCGGTGCTGAGTGTTCTGTCCGAGCGCATTCACAAGCACAGCTCTGCCTACTGTAGCCCACAGAGGAAGAACGAAGCACTTGAATTATCATTGAATGTTGAATATGCTGAATATGATATGTATATCCTGTTACATTTTTACATTTTTACATTTTAAGCATTTAGCAGATGCTCTTATCCAGAGCGACTTACAAGATGTGCATCAATACATGGTAGGAGCAATCATAGTTAGCGCGCAAGATCAGTGCAGGAATCTGCGTACCATACCTGTAACACCGGGAAGGAAAAGGTTAGTGAATTATTTTTATTTTTTTATAGTATAGTATAGTGTTGAACAAGTAAGCAGTGGTGAAGACAATTTAGCTAGATGGACAGAGATCAGGGGTAGTGGAGTCTGAAGAGGTGGGTTTTGAGTCTCTTGCGGAAGATTGGAAGTGATTCCGCAGTCCTGACCCGTGCGGGAGGTCGTTCCACCAACGAGGGACCAGGACAGAGAAGAGGCGAGACCGCGAGGAGCGGGCTGCCAGGCGCCCGGAGGGATGGGGCAGTCAGTCTGCCAGCGGAGGCGGAGCGGAGGGGTCTGGTCGGGGTGTAGGGCGTGATGAGTGACTGGAGGTATGGGGAGCAGTACCTCTTGCCGCTTGAAAAGCAAGCACCAGTGACTTGAATCTGATGCGTGCTGCGATGGGGAGCCAGTGCAGCACGCATCAGATTCAAGTCACTGGTGCTTGCTTTTCAAGCGGCCAGAGGTACTGCTCCCCCATACCTCCAGACGTGAGATCACCAGGGCCTGGACCAGGAGTTGAGTGGCCTCTTGGGTGAGGAACGGTTGGATCCTCCGGATGTTATGGAGGGAGAAACGGCAGGTCCGAGTGATCGCTGCAATATGGCTCGAGAAGCACAGCTGGTTGTCCAGGGTTACCCCAAGACTCCTGGCAGTCTGGGACGGAGACACTATGGAGCCTTCCACGGTGATTGACACATCAATCATCGGGGAGCCCTTCGCTGGGAGGAAGAGCAGCTCTGTCTTCCCCAGGTTCAGCTTCAGGTGGTGGGTGGACATCCATGCAGAGATGTCAGCCAGGCATGCAGAGATCCGTGCCAGGACCTGGGTATCAGATGGAGGGAAGGAGAGAAAGAGTTGAGTGTCATCAGCATAACAGTGATAGGAAAAACCATGAGCAGAAATAACAGAGCCAAGTGACCTGGTGTACAGAGAAAATAGGACAGGGCCTAGCACCGAGCCCTGCAGGACACTGGTAGAGAGGGTGCGGGGAGAGGAGAGGGATCCTCTCCAGGCCACCTGGTAGGACCGGTCAGCCAGGTAGGACTCAAACCATGTCAACGCAGATCCAGAGATTCCCATCTCGACGAGAGATGAGAGCAGGATCCGGTGGTCCACAGTGTCGAATGCCGCCGACAGGTCGAGGAGGAGGAGGACGGAGCTAAGGGATCGGGACTTAGCGACGTGAAGAGCCTCAGTGACCGCAAGGAGAGCAGTCTCTGTGGAGTGGCCTGCTCTGAACCCAGATTGGTTAGGATCAAGCAGGTCGTTCTGTGAGAGATGAGCAGACAGTTGATTATAGACAGCCCGCTCTAGCGGGCTCTGACAACAGGATTCAGAGAGGGTTTTTTGAGGAGGGGGACAACATGAGCGCATTTGAGGGAGGAGGGGACAGAGCCAGAGGAAAGAGAGGAGTTAATGAGGATGTCCATAGCAATGGACTGGAAGAGGGGGGAAGGAATGGGATCAAGAGGGCAGGTGGTGGGACGGTGGGAGAGAACAAGTTGCCTGTTCTGGCCTGGCATGATTTCAACCAGAATTAAATAATGGTTTAAAAATGCTAAGATGCCATCAGTGTAAACAGCAGGCATACATAGGACCCATAGAAGGGGCAGAGATTTTTAGCCATGACTAAGGGCTTAAAATATAGATTCAGCATAAATCAATCATACGAAATAAAGCTGTACCTATTCATTGGATCTTGTCTCTATGAATAATGCTTCATTTTTAACATTTGTAGATTTTAGGCCTGCGCTGTTTATGTAGCGTCCAGAACAATCTGTCACGCGCCGTAGCATTTTATTTCCCTTTGTGGAGAGCCTTGCGTTCATACGAGCGCTCAAAGCCACCGTGGGCCCGCCGGCTCGGCCGTAGCCTCGCGCTCGTAATCGAGTGGAGCTGTGATCTCTCCCCAGCCCCTCCACGATGTGGGCCTCTGGAGACAGCTGGGCTCCTGGCAGGAGCGGTCAGGCTCAGGGAGAGGGAGAGGGAGGGAGGGAGAGAGAGAGAGAGAGAGAGGGAGGGAGGGAGGGAGGGAGGGAGGGAGGGAGGGAGGGAGGGAGAGAGAGAGAGAGAGAGAGAGAGAGAGAGGGAGGGAGAGGGAGAGGGAGAGGGAGAGGGAGAGAGAGAGAGAGAGAGAGAGAGAGAGAGAGAGAGAGAGAGAGAGAGAGAGAGAGAGAGAGAGGGAGAGGGAGAGGGAGAGAGAGAGAGAGAGAGAGAGAGAGAGAGAGAGAGAGAATGCATGTTCAGTTTGGTAAGGCACTCCTCTCTCCTGGCAATTTCTGAAATCCCTCCCCAATCCTCACTGCTATTATAATTTCAACAGAAATTATTTTCTGGAAGAAGAAAAAAAAAAGCAACAAGTTTCCGCAGGGCTCAGTATTCCAGTTTGGACCATACAATGGACGTGGAACTTCTCCAGCACTTTGTGAGTCTGACAGTATTTCAACTGTGGAGGTGTAGATCTGTTACACCTTTGTTCCTCGTGTTGTGCTCTTCAGCTGTTATGCAATGTATGTATTGTTTTTATATCATATTAATCATAATGATTATTATACATGCACAATTTAAATGTGCAATAAATCAGGCAATATGACAGGGACATGTGGGTGTCAGGTGCGGGACAGCCCCCAGCCACCCTCCACTAAGATCCCCTTTCCTTTTATTTCAGGAATCCACCTTCCGGGATGACCCAAACAGCACACAGACAGAGACAGACAGGCAGGCAAAAGGTACACAACCCAACATACCCCCCGTGCCAAAAACCCCCCTTCAGATACCTGCTCTGACTAGACTGTCCTGACCTTCGTTCGGAGATTTGGACAGACGCACGGCTCCACTGTCAGGTTGTGCACACCCACGTTTTAGTCTCTGGTTTCGTTGGATTTTGGCTTTCGGAAACGGAGAGGAACGTAGCATAGGATCCCTGCTGGAGGCTAACACTCCTTGAGCATGACCCTTTTTCTCCCAATGTGGAACGTCCAATCGTGTTCTTTAGTCTCTGTCGCTGCAGCCTGTGCTGTCAGTTTGGGAGAGCGTGGACGAGCAATCCCTCTCCTCCGAAACATGTCAGCCTCTTCTTCCTTTCACACTGCAGTTCACACGCCAAGCTTGCACAGACATGAGTCTGTGGTTCTGTGTGGCTCAGTAGGTAGAGCATGGTGTTGGCAACGCTTAGATTGTGGGTTCACTTCCCATTGGGACCACATATACTGAAAAATGTATACATTCACTACTGTACGTCGCTTTGGGTAAAAGCGTCTGTTAAATGGCATATATTATATATTATATATTATATTATATGATATTATATATTATGAGTTGGAGGAATACACTTCATGTGCAGCTTTATACAGGCAGACTGTGGGGGCGCCCGATTGACCAGTGGGGGTCGCTGCTGTGCAACAAGACACGGACAACCCTTCCAACTGAATCCCTCCCTCCCTGGACGACGCCCCCCACGAATGTTGCCCGTTTAAAACAATTAAAAGACTGTTATCGCTCTCTCCTTTTGTGTGCAAGTGTTGCACACAGGATGCTGCTAATTGCCATTTCATTTCGTTTGAGTTATCTGGTAAGAGTGACGCAAAGTCCATCAGCATCCATCATTTCAATAGACATTTAATCCATGGAGCCGGTCTATTTGAAAAATGTTCATGAATTTAAATACACAGCCAATTATATTTAATGGCCTCAGTGTTCTTGGTTCTATGCTTCGCAATGAGCTCCTTCGGGAAACGCAATTTTCTCTGAACCGTAGTCCAAATGCTTAAAAACGTAAGAACATTTTAACAACATTTAATCCCTTCTATAAAAATGTATAATATACACTGCTTTCCTTTGTGTAAAAATTGACTTCTGAACATATAATCTGTTTCCTGAGAAAAGTGAGTTTTAATACTCACTAACACATAATGGAAAAGCTGGCTGCAGAATGAGCTCTGTTCACGTGATCAATGTGCAGCCTGCATATTGCAGCGCAATTAACTCAAGTTGAAACTTCTTGGAGTCCATAGCAATGGATTGTGTGCAGGCATTTTATTCATTTTTTGGCCTTGTCATTTTAATGGTTTGGAATTTTGCCATTTGACCCACCTTTCTGTTTATCATGTTAGTGATGTTTTATCATTTTTCATTTGATAAACTCTGGTAAGGGGTTATTTCAAGACCTTTTCATAGTGGTGACAGAAACAGAAGCCAGATTGTTCCCCTTTCTGTCCCACTTTGCCCCTTATGATGTTGTGGTGTTGGAGCAGGCTGCTATGTGCCACCCCACCCAGCCATGCCCCTTTCCCAGCATGCATTACATTTATATTTGACATTTCAGGCATTTAGCAGACACTCTTATCCAAAGCGACTTACACAGTTTATTTTTCTTTACATACAACCCATTTATACATGGATATTACTGAAGCAATTTAGGTTAAGTACCTTATTCAAGGGTACAATGGCAGTGCCCCAATCGAACCAGCAACCTCTGAGTTACAAGCCCAGTTCCCTAACCATTACACTACAATGCCTCCGCCGCCTGTTAATGAGTAGGACAGTGGGCAAATAACCAAACATTGTTACCAATTGAAAAGGATTCAATTGTTTTAGTGCAAAAATTTGAATCCTAATTTGATGTACAGTATGTAAAAATAATAATATACGTTATTTGTAAACGCTCATGTTGTTTTTAACATGTGAACCTCCGCGCCCGTGATACAGAGCAAAATGTTCATTGTTAAGTAAACTGTTAGAGTTTGATTCACACTGAACATTTTACTCTGTATGGTCAATTGTGTGAGCGATACTCATTTAAAAACAACGTGAATCCTTTTGACGATTCCCAGTAATGTGGCTTGTGTAAAACATACAGGCTCAGGTACAGTTGTTTTGTAACACATATTTAATATTGACACTTGAGACCTGTTTCAACCTCCAAAATGAGCCCCACAGAGAAATACGAGCTGATTCCAAAACTTGAATCGGTGTTCTATACTTGGGTGGAGCATATTTTTGTGTATGTGTGACTTTTGAGCATGTTCACACTATGTGCCCGGATGTCATTCTTAAATCACTGGAAAATCTTAAATGGTCATTGTGTGGAAACGTCAAATTGTTTTCTATTCTTTTTTTAGTTTCCCAGTTTTTCTCCCCCTTTTTGGAAGCCAATTGTACCCTCTCTTTATTTCGATTAACCCTCCCCCCACTAACTCATCGCCCGTCTCTACGGGGCAAGCTACTCTCCAAGGCCGGCGATGATCCGCCTCGTTTGAGATGGAACTTACCAACCCCCTTCCTGGAGACTCCTTACATGCTTCACAGCGAGTTTGTGCGAAACACCCTCCCCCCTCCCTCGGGAGCGGACAGCTAAATGCCGCCCCCGTTCGGGGCTAACGGCCAGGGTTTCGAACCACGTCCCTGATAGGCAGCTCACACTCGTACAGGATCAGCCAAGGTACGGGTGTGTTAGACCGCTACGCTATCTGCCAGCCCGTGTTTTCTATGTTCTAATCCCGGCTTTCCTTACAAAGGGAAAAGGCGAGGGCGGAGATCTAATTGTCCGAAGAAAAAAACTGTGGTGTACAATTATTTCACCTGTGGGGCACAATCTGCACAACTGAGCATTAAAAAAGAGGAAGAGTGTAAGCTTCCTACCTGCTGGCTAAATGAGAAAATAATAAAAAGAAAATGTGGAATAGATAACAAAATGGATGAATAGTTCATTCAATAGATACAATTTGTGAATGAGTATGATTCACTAAAAAGGTAATGGGTGTGAGTAGCCCTTGCATGTCAATGTTAGAACGGTAAGGTGTAACATTGCAACAATGACGATGATGAACTACCTTCACAAGAGAGCCTTTCAGCATATACTGCTTAGCAGTGTACTTCAATTCATGTACTGTTATTTATTATATACTTAAACAGTAGTATGCTACTACACAGTATGTAGTATCCGGGCTGTTTTCAGTCATGGAGTCAGGGTGGGTGGAAAATTCAGACCACCCTAATTTCCTGCTATTAGATTACCTCACTTCCTGTCATAAGACTTCATCACTTCCTGCCCTGAGACTGCCTTGCTTCCTGTAAATAGTTTCCACAGATGCCACATGCATGGCTAAAACACCAGACTGAGTTTTTGAATTAATACCACCCGTGCAAATAAATTGTCCCACCCGGGCAAATAAATTGTCTATAATGGTAAAATTCCCTATTTTGCCAGGATATAATTCATCCAGGCGTTTCAAGGCTACGCACAAATGTGAAAAACAAGCAACCAAAGTACGAAAGTACTTAATTTGAATTCTTAATTTCCCTAAGAGCAGATTGGGGATTAACCTTAACTTCAAAGGAGAATTTTCAAACACAACAATTGAGCTAATGCATTAAAAATGTATGCTCACTCATGTTCCAATATCTACACAAAAGCACTGGCAAAAGCGCTACTGTAATAGCAAAGACTTATTTGAGTTGTACTAGGTTGTGCTGCCACCTAGTGAACAAAAGTATGAATTGCTTGCCCAATCTAAATTTGTTGGCCAAACATTCTCTTCTGCAGAGCTGTGATTTCCCATACCCAATCTTGTGGGTAATGCTGCCATCAAGAGGCAATAAAAAGAAACCTGCTCTCTTCAGGCATATGGACCCCACTGGATCATTGCTCTGAAGCTTAAAAAAAAAAAATCATAATAATTGTTTCAGATTTTTTCCCATATTTTTCTCAATTTAGTAGCCAATTATACCCTCTATTTATTTTGTTTCGCCCTCCCCTCACGAACTCACTGCCCGTCCTCCAGGTCAAGCCAATCCCCTGAGGCCAGTGACGATCCGCCTCCTCCGAGACAGAACTCGGCCACCTACTTTCTGGAGACTCCCTTTGTGCTTCTCGGTGAGTTGGTGCCGGCTCACCCTCCTCCCTCCCCCTGGGGCTCCCGGCCAGGGCCGGTCTGGCACAGTCAGGTTTCGAACCGCGACCGCAAGAGGCAGCTCACACTCACAAAGCACCAGTCAATGCGAGTGTGTTAGACCATTGTTCTGAAGCTCTGACCTCAACATTAAGTCTTTTAGACAACATACGATAATATACCCCTAGTTTGAGAGAGAATGCCTGAACAGGTTAAGTGCCTAGCCCATATAATCTAATATAGCAATTGTTTTTACATGTCATTCAGATATTAAATATCATAAATATTATTAAGTATGTGTGGTGAGTGAGCCTAGAGGTAAATGAGAGCAGTTGAATGTGTAAGTTATGTATTATTTCCAACAGGAAGTTTGGATACTATTACATTGTCTTTACACCGAATCATTTGAATTGGGGCTGTATTATGTACAGGGAGTGGCCAAAAAGGTGGAAACACTTGGGTAAATGAGGGACACAAAGTATATTAAAAGTAGGCGCTTCCACACAGGTGTTGTTCCCGAGTTGATTAAGCGATTAGCAGCATGCTCAGGGTTGTGTACAAAAATGATGGACAGGCCTGGTTGCCTATAATTATGGCTACCATGGCTAGAAGACGAGACCTCATTGACTTTTAAAGAGGGGTTGGGGCACAATTGACAGGAGCTTCAGTGATGAAGACAGCTCAACTTGCGTAAAGTGCTGTCGGCATGGAACTCTGAGGGAAAGACGTCATCAACAAAGGGCAACTGTGGTCAGAAGGGCACTGTGTCGTGATGTCTGCGTATTCGTTCGAGGTCCAAGGCTAAACAGGGGCGCAACTCAATTGACTACAAATTTCATTCAAGAGAGTGAGCTGACGAGCTCATCGAGAACAGTCTGTCAAGAATTGTGCAGAGCAGGACACCATAGTGGTATCAGAAATGAGGTGTTTCCACCATTTTAGTCCATTTCTGTTTTATTCCCAGCTCGTCCACTGCTTTCACTTGTATCCATAAATATGTTGCATAAAAATAAACAACTAAAGAGTAATTTCGATTTACTTTAGTTAAATATGACAAGATAGATATAACTTAAATATTTAACTAACTATAGACTGAGCAATGCATAACAATGGCGAAAATAAGTCAAGTTTTGGTTCAATTCAACCATTCCATTGCTGGCCCATGCAAAAAAGGAAAGAAAAAGTAAAACTCACAAATGCACAAGATAAATTCTGCCCTGCTGTCCAGACTGGCTAAGCAGTTTGCATTCAAACAATGATATATTTATTCAAATAAATCCTTTTTTCAGATTTGAGTGGGACCGTTTTTAATTTGTTTAAAAATAAAATTATACAGAGATTGTTCAACACTATACTCCAAACCAAAAAATGAAATAAATAAATAAATAAATTACACTAACCTTTTCCTTCCCAGTGTTACAGGTATGGTACGCAGATGCCTGCAATTATGTCTATTGCTGTATTACTGCACTGATCTCGTGCGCTAACTATGATTGTTCCTACCATGTATTAATGCACATCTTGTAAGTCGCTCTGGATAAGAGCGTCTGCTAAATGCTTAAAATATAAATGTAAAATGAGATTAACTTTCTAATTAAGTAAAATTCTGTGTTAGTTGATGGCCTATTTTTTTGCTGTCTGTAGGTGACCACAACATTTCTTGGAAATGTCCAAGGGAAATTAGCGCTTGGTTCGTTGTATCTGTTTGCCAAAGCTGGATGATGATGCACGTTACTGTACTTCAGTAAAGTAAACATTTTCGGACGACTTATTTTTCCCAATATATCATTGGTTAACTACAAGAGATGGTCACATTTAAAACCCAATGAAAATGCCGACGTTCGTTACGTCATAACCAATGAGAACCCAGAGATATGAACAGGAAGGGAAGACGCACGTGTCTTATGCAAGCATGGCTCCCGGAGGGAAGATCAACAGACCCAAAACCGTGAGTTTATATTGTGTTCCGGCAGCGAATAAGTTTAACATACGTTTTTTAAATTGTTTAATTTCCTGTGTTTACTTACGAATGAAGACCGGCTTGTCATTTTGATTTAAATGCTGTTTTTCAAGCCAACTCAAGGACGCTGTAGCTAGCTAGCTAGCTAGCCAATGAACAGATATTCACATCTGATCACATTACATACTGTTAGCTAATTGTATCTAAAGTGACTACTTTTAATATTTTTTTATATTTTACACCCAAACCTTGCTGTATGATGTAGATTTCATGCGGATTAACTTCTACTTCCTGTAGCGTTAAATAAACGTGTACGCACACCAATTAACTCTTGCAGTGAAGTTATTCAACTGCACATCATCAATGAAATGCGAAGTTTCTGTTTTTCTCCAGTTTCAGTCACTTGGTTGAGGTTATGGTTATGGTTATGGTTGTGTATGAACCAAAGCGAAAACACAGCCACCCTCATATACTTTAACTCACGAAGGGGTTCCAGTTACGATTGATTAAAGGTCATAGACTTTTTAGTGAAGTAGCTTAACATGCATATATTTACCGCAAGTCCGCTTCTAGAACATTTGTATATTCCTGCAAGACCACTGCCAAAGGGTATCACATTTGACTCGACATGCCTCTGTGTGTTCTTCTTCTTCACTCAGCATCTGGGGAGGAACCTCTTCAAACGCCGCAGGTATTTGAGCAGGGAAAAAAGGAGAAGACACAAGATTGTAGGAGCAGTGGTGGACAAAGGACTCATCACCATTCACCATCTGAAGAAGAGAAAGTAAGGTATCCCCTTTTTGGAAAACGCAGCCAAACACACAAGCTGTGAAATACTGTAATAAACCTGGAGCTCTGCCCAGCGCTGGGTAGAACTCCATGTAGGCTGGCAGTGTTAGTGTAATGGTTAGGGAGCTGGGCTTGTAACTCAGAGGTTGCAGGTTCAATTCCCAGGTGGGGCATAAGCTGTTGTACCCTTGAGCAAGGTACTTAACCTGAATTGCTTCAGTAAAATATCCAGATGTATAAATGGATTGTATGTAAAGAAATGTAAACTGTGTAAGTTGCTCTGGATAAGAGCGTCTGCTAAATGCCTAAAATGTAAATGTAATGTTGTTTTTCCTTTTGGTAAAGGTGATTTTTTCATTGTCGTATTACTACCCCAGCTAAAAACTGCTCCCTGAAATCTGACCAGATAAGCTCAAGAAATAAAACCCAGGAGTTGTTGTAAACGCCCAGGCTTTTGACTCAAGGACAGCCTGGACAAAATGCGATTTCACAGCAGGTGCAAGATTGACAACATTAATTTGCTACCTGCCTTGCCTGCTCATCGTTTTCACATAGGCTCCCCAGCGCTGTCGTCTCATTTATTCCACCATTCTTCAGGGAAAATTGGCATTCCTCGTCCTCTCAATTCCACCATTCTTCAGGGAATGTTGGCATTCCTCGTCCTCCCAATTCCGGTCTATTCAATTCCAGGCTTCGAGGGCTGCAAGCGTCTGCAGATATTTGCTCCAACCACGCACAACAACCACCTGATTTCACTCATTTGTTTACCTCCTTGGTCCAGGAGGTGAGCTAATGAGTGAAATCGGGTGATGTAGTTCCAGGAATTGAATAACCCTGCTCTAATTATTCTTCAGACTTTCAGTGAACTATTTAGGGGAGGGCTTCCGGATGGCTTAATTCTGTTAAGACACAAGATTCTGGGGCGGCGGATAGCGTAGCAATCTAACGCACCGTATCTTGGCTGGTCCGATATAGTGTGTGCTGCCTGTCAGGGACGTGGTTCGAAACCAGTCTCTACCAGACCAGCCCTGGTGGTCAGCCCCGATCGGGGGTGGCATTTGGCTGTCCACCCCAGGGGGAGGGGGAGGGGGGAAGGGGGAGGGTGTGCCGTGAAGCACGTAAGGGTGTCTCCAGAATGTGGGTGGTCGAATTCCGTCTCGAAGGAAGCGGAGTTCGCTGCCCTCTGAGAATTAGCTTGCCTCGTAGAGACGGGTTCGTGGCGGGAGGCTAAATCTAAATAAATAGAGGGTGTAATTGGCTACCAAAAAAAATGGAAAAATCTGAAACAAATTTATATATATAAAAAAATATATATTATAATAAAGACAAGGTTCCACCTTAGTGGCACCCCACACGCTGGTGTTGAATCCTGTCCATGGCAGTAATATCTATCTATGATTGGCTGGCCGCCCTACAGGGTGATACACAATTGGCTGTAGCATCGCGAGGGAGGGTTGTGGTGAGTGGGTTTGTCCTCGTCTCATTACGCGAGAGCCTGCGGTGGCTGCAGATGAAACTCCTTCTACTCCTCCGATGCGATGGCCGCGGAGTGAAAAGAAGCAGCAGCCGGCATTACGCACTTTGGAGGGGAGGGGAGAGCGTGCTAGTTTGCGCTCTCCCCCGAATTGACAGAGAGCATTGTAGTGATGAGACGTAGGCCTACAGCTTCGCATTCAAAATTGTGAGAAGAAAGAAAAAACATTGTGGTTTAGAAATTGGAGAACAAAAAGTGAATTACTAACCCTTGCACTCGATAATTATGAATCGGTGCTTCGGCTTCTAATATATGCTTCTCAAAACAATTACAAAAAAGTAAAAACAGGAACCCGCACTCTAGTAGAAAAAGTTTAAATTAGAAACATCTTGTCAACAATAATAGTTTTTTTTTTTTTTTGGACAATGATCAGACGAACATGTTTTGGCCTATGCCGTTCCTGGGAATGAAGAAGAAACTTAAGGCACCACGTTGTTTGAGAGATGTCTGCACTTTGTGAAATGGTTCTGTTTTAGCTGTGCTTTGTGTGTTTGGCTCAGACGTTGTGGTTTTTGTTTTCTCGCTAGTTCCAGCGCACGAGCGAACATCACCCTCTCTGGAAAGAAGCGACGCAAACTGATAAAGCAGCTGCAGCACATGGAACAGGAGAAGATTTCCATCGAAGGTACCCTTTTCTTTCAGATTGTTTCCCCCGTTTTTCTCCCAATATGGTGGCCAATTATATTCTCTATTTCTTTTGAGTCGCCCTCCCCCCATCACTACGGGGCAAGCTAATTCCCTGAGACCGGCAAATGATCCGCCTCCTTCAAGACGGAACTCGCCCACCTACTTTCTAGGGACACCCTTCCGCTCCTCAGCGAGTTTGTGCCAGCTCTCCCTCCCCCCTTCCCCTGGGGCGGACAGCCAATCGCCACCCGATTCCGGGCGAATGCTTAGACCGTGAAAACTTGCAAGAAAAGAGAGGGTGTAATTGGCTACTAAATTGGGAGAAAATGGGGGAAAAATCAGAAACGAAATGTTTAAAAAAATGTATTTAAAAAAAGCGTGGTCATGGTTAGGATTCGGCAGCAGACTAACCCAATATCTTTTGTCCTTTTTTTCCCCTCATTAGTTGCATCAGCCCAGAAGAAGAAGAAGGAAGGGCGGCGGCGCCTGTTTCCAAACCGAAAGCCAAGAGAGGGAAGAAGGCCACAGCGTCCAAGGATGCTGATGCTGACGTTGACGTTGACGCTGACGTTGACGCTGATGTTGATGTAGAGATGGCTGATCAGGATGTGCTCTGAGCCCACTGTGCTTAGCAGCGGTGGAGAAGCACACACCTCTGTATGCTGTGTAACGTGACCTTACAGGGTTGGTCTTTGCCCATTATGGAAGATTGAGCATAAAGTATGACTTTTCATTTTTGTAATAAGACTTCACTTTGTGTTACCGATTTACACAGCTGGAGATTTTACCGCAGCAGTTCTGAAGGGTGCAATAACATTGCCTCAACTAGGATTCATACGGTCTGGTTTTTCCAAGACTAGTTTACCATTACTATGACAAGGGGGCCTTAGTACAACACACCCTTGCATCACAAATAATGTGATGAGGTACTTCAGTTGTGGCTTTAGTGTGGTCTCAATCCATAGTCCACGAGACTTCAGCACATTGCCTCTCATTGCGTTAAACTTTTTTTTTAGTTTTTGTTTTTAGACCTCGGAGTCCAGATTGAATGGCCACTTTACGGTGAATTTGCTAGAAAGTGTTCCGTATTGAGTTCCTCAGTATTACTTTCCATATTGTATCAGGGTGTCCTTGTACCACGTGGGCCATTTCATACTTGCTCGTATTACGGTGAATTTTGGGAGACTAATGCCAACCCTAGACTATGTTTTCTTCTCTTCCAGGGCCAGTTTCTTTCTATAATTCACTATCACAATGCCACGTAGCTATGGCAAAGGCCATTGGATTTAGATTGCATTTAGGGACAGATACATAATCTGTCCCTTAGCAGCTGCCCGGAGAGGTCATACTTTGGATTTGTACTTGTTTTAAGATAAATCTTTCAAAACGGGTATTTAAAACTAGTGCAATGTGTTTTCAATGTAGGTTTACTGTTGCGGTGATCCAAAAATATGCAATTGCTTTGTGATAAAGCTGCAGATTTCTTTACACGTTACGTTAGGCAGATTAATGGGAGCACGTTTAGTCCATTTCGAGGATGGTGACTTAGTCCTTACATTAATTTCTGTACCCTCTGACCTCATGTAAACAGAACTCTATGTCACATTCACAAAATAAAGCCTGTTTCTTCCTTGTTCTTGTTCTGTTTCTCTTGCATCTATTGTCCCAATTCTAAATTGTACCCCATTGTTCAACATCTACTTTTACCAATAACACCATCTGCTCACATTAGTCAATTGTAGGACACAGGCAAAAAAAATGCACATGTAATGCAATTTTAAAGCAATATGTAACTTGAACCTGTTATATAATGAACGTTGGCATGGTTAGGGGGATCGATGGTACAGTACGTGCTTTGTATATTTGAGTAAATTGACTTTTTTCACAATTAGAATTCTGGAGTTTGGCACCGTGTTCCAATGAACTTATCAAAAAGTAGAATACGCGATAAACATCTGATAAGCAAGTCAAGCCTGAAAGCATTCAAAGATCTGACCCAAAACACATGACAAACCTGGTACATTTTTGTTTTGATTTTTTTTATTCACAAGGACATATTGAAAAGTAAGGAGGGCATCCTTTAGAAAAAGGTGTTTGGCCTCTTGGTGGTGAAGCGGGGCTTGTGCTGGCAGCGCAGAACCCGGTGGGGGAGAGGGAACTTGATCTTGGAGTCCTGGGGACGGAGAGATCACGTAAATGATTGGGCTAATGAAATCCAGAAATGGATACGGCCCTCCATGACAACCCGTTTTAGAGCAACGTGGCATCCATATAAGTCACAGGTGTCAAACTCATTCCATCGAGGGCCAAGTGTATGCAGGTTTTTGTTGCAACCAATGCACTACACCAGGTGATTTCACTAATTAGCTCACTTTTTCAACTAAGGAGGGAACCTAATTGAAATCACCTGGTGTAATGCATTGGTTACAACAGAAACCTGCACACACTCGGCCCTCGATGGAATGAGTTTGACACCCCTGATATAAGTAGTTGCCATAGGACAATGTAAGTGTGTGTGTGTTATTTTAAGCCTGCTGCTCAGAAAGACAAACAATCACCCACAATGCACTTGGTGTTCTGGTGTTTAGCAGCAGTGGGTCTCGTCCGGGATTGTCTGCTGTGACTTACGTGGAACTGCTTGATCGCAGGGCGGCGACACTTGTTGGCGGCAATCTCCTGCACCTTCATGATCTGGATAGAGTGGGCGCGAGCTCGGTGACGGGCCCCCATATCCCGATCTGCAGAGAAGGAGAGGGGAGGAAATAAAAGAATTCAGGATCACACCATAGCCAATCGGACCAGCCAAATGCCATCCCCAATCGGGGCTGACGAGCAGGGGTTAGAGACGAACCGCGTCTCTAACAGGCAGTCGGACCTCCACCACCCGCTTCACTGGGGTTCTTAAACTTAAAAACATTTTTAGATTTTCTGAATTGTTTTCAAACCCCATTAGGACACATGTGAAATGGTACTTACTACAGGTCAATCTTAGGCACACAGCCCGTGGTGCCCTGAAAGACTGATAGACACGTTCATTTGGGCTATGTTCTACTCTGAACCTTCTTTTCGTTTTACAGTTGCGATAAATAATCAAACTTAACTGTAAGCGTTGGTGAGAGGGTATGTATGTATGGCCAAGGCCAATCAGATTTAACAACGGTGTTGAACCTTGATTTCACTTCCATTAGCACAACACAGCGTATGGAAGGCGACAAGGTGCTTTTTCATTTGCGCACACATGACAAGAACATTACACAAGTTTAATAATGTTCTTTGGGTTTGTGTGCATTCCATTCTTAATGGAAAATTGTGCATCCATTGTTAAACATTCTTTAAAAAGCGTTTTGATTTTGAGGTGTCATAGTAAAGTAGTTTTGGAAAAGTTTTTTTGTTGTTTTTTTTATCAACTCAAAAGATGTTCAGGTCCAAGTTTGAAGTTGAAATACAGTAGAGCAAGATTCAGAAAGTGACTTGAAGAATGACTCAAGAATGAGATTCCTATTTCAAGTAATCAAAATCATTTAGGTAAATCAGTGGGTGCATAATAGGTACACGTATTGGTACTGAACTGTTCAGTACACGCTGTGAACAGAACTAATGCAATCTTGCTTTAACCACTAACGCACGTGCAGAACATTTTTTGTGTGTAGTTGCAGAAGTATTGAGGAGACAATTTTTTTAATTGTAAGAAAAATACGTGCCTTAGTTTGTTCAGTAAATTATGGCCAATTAGCCCATTTACAAAGTTCATAATAAATTAAAAGCAATTTTATGTTTTGCATTTCTTTTCCCCTGCTGTACCGAAAAGTGACTTCAAAACCGAGGAACGTACCGAACCGTGATTTTTGGGTACCCTTACACCCCTAGTGCGTAACCAAACACAAAAGTGTGATCCAACACTCTGTGACAACTGTCTATAACAACCGATTTTAATGAGCCACTAATCAATTTGTCTTGAATTTTCTAGCCCTCTGCATTCCCACTGAAAGCATTTCATGCAAAGGCCTAGCAACAGCTTTCCATTGGCCAGATGAGACTTCTATTCAATCTGACTGCAATGCAACTTCTCAACTTGTTGTTAAAACATAATAAATTGTAACAAAGTCACACCTGCTTAAGCTCACGCCAAATTCATGCCAAACTACGTGATGGGTATATTGAACAGAGGACCAGCTACCATTATATCCAAAGCTCTGTGCAACATGAACTGGGCAGTGAGATATCTAAAGACAGCTTAGAGACAGCATGATCGTGTTCAACCAGCACACAAGTGTCCACAGTTAAATGGCAGCACACTTCAGGAAAAGCTTTTAGAACGTTTCTGTGGAGGAAGCGATGTTCACAAACCAGACGCGAGATCAGTGCATCCACTTACTCCCATGTCCTGGGGGGCATTCTCAAATACTTATCGACTTCTTCTGAGAAGCAAGATTGAACTCAGGCTCCAATTACATATGCACTTCCACAGACTTAGAAGCATTTTATTTTTGGGGGGGTTCTGATTTTCCTCCCAATTTGGTACCAATTGGCCCTCTTTTCATGTCAACTATCCCCCCTTATACTACAACCTCGCTGCCATAGCTCTGGGACCAGCAGTGATAAAGGCAATGAACCGCCGGAACTCAACAAGCCATCAACTGTAACTCCAGTATATGCAGCCACTCTTGTATGCAGCGAGCTCATATTGGAACCGCGTCCCTGACTTGTAGGTCTTGTAGAGACGGGTTTCGAACCGCGTCTGACAGGCAGCGCGCACACCTTATCAGACCAGCCAAAATACAGTACGTTAGACCGAAACGCTATGCGCCGCCTCTTTAACCTCAAAGCATTTTTGATCAGAACTTGGATTTTTGTACCGGGAAATGGCTGTGGATGTGAGTGGACGAGAGGAGGGGCACTTACAGCACTGAGTGACAGCACCAGAGGTGGTCAGGTCCCGGTACTCCCTGTACATGTTGTGGGTGCCGCTGCGGGAGTCGTAACGCAGCCAGATGCCGAAGTTCTTCACCTTCAAGGGAGACTTCTCAAACACCTGGTGAGTACAGAACAAAATGCCCTCTCAATATTCCGGCCAGAACTCTGGACAAACTGATGGCACTTTCTAGGGCATTGGGATTAAAAAGGAGAGAAACACCACTGCTTGCTTTTTTTGTTGTTTTAAAAAAACAATTCAAATCAAATTTATTTGTATAGCACTTTTCACAATAGAATTGTCACAAAACGCTTAACAGAGGGGGAACCCAATTGTCTCTTTTCATGTCAACTATCCCCCCCCCTTTTATTGTGAGTGCGCTGCTGTAGTCCTGAGACCGGCAGTGACAAAGGTGATGTACCGCCTCTTCCGAGCCGGCACCCGCCAACTGTAACTTCGGTACACAGAGCCACTTTTTTTTTTTTTTTTTTTTTTTTCCCCGTTTTTCTCCCAATTTAGTAGCCAATTATACCCTCTATTTTATTTTCAATTCCCCACCCTCACGAGTCCGCCGCCCGTCCTCCGGGAACGAGATTCGTATTCCTAGACCTATTTCCCCGCCTTCTTTCGAGACGGAGATCTTCCACGGACTCCATTAACCTTCTCCTCGGCGGACTCGTGCGGCTCCCCTCCCCCTCCCCCGGAGGCGGACAGCCAAATGCCGCCTCCGATCGGGCTGACGACCAGGGCCGGTCTGGTAGAAACGCGGGTTTCGATCCGCGTCTCTGACGGGCAGCGCACACCGCTCCAAAGCGCGGTGCACTAGACCGCTGGGCCATCCGCCAGCCAGAGCCACTCTTATATGCAGCGAGCTCATATCGGCTTCCCTCCTCCCTCCCTGGGGCGGACAGCCAATTGTTGCACCGCAGTGGTACTCCCGGCCAGAGCCGAGCTGGTGCGCCCAGGGAATCAAACCCTGGGCACAGTGGGCAACATGCATCCCCATACCGTTACGCCACCCGGGAGGCATGGCATAGTTATTCATGTTTTTTAATTTGCAGACTCACTGATTTCCACACACTGAGGGGTTAAACTTCGGTGCAGTTGCGTACCAAACAACAATGGCCGCGGGCGGTATCAACGGACACGGTCCCTCCCACCCCAGAAACCCCGTACCAGTCCGCAGTAGACGGTCTCCCCAGAGGCCTTCTTCATCTTCCTCAGCTGGGAGACGAAGTACCAGAAGCGGGACTTGGCCACCACGTGGTTGGGCGCGAAGATCCTCATCCGGTAGAGGGGCGGGCTCGGGTTCTTGGGAGAGGGCAGCAGGCGCCCAACCACTTTGTACTCCCGAAGCTGGAGAGACGGAGCAGGGGGTCAGAGCAACATCCGGATGCCAAGTGGCATCGATACGGTCCAATAATGACAGACAGTGGCGATTTTAGACCCTATTTAGGGGGCTTTAGCCTTTGTTTTCAGATAGAGTGGTATTTCAATTTTGAGAGCAACCACCATTGTGGTGTTTCTGTTTTGGGGAATGTAACAGTAAATGAATTAAACATTTAGGCTTGTGCTTTGCATCTCACATTCTCATTAGGGGCTGAGCCCCCCTAAAGGTCAGGTCATAGAATCTCCCCTACTGACAAACTTAAGACATTACAAATTAGCTTTAAAAAAAAACCCCTGAGAGCTGGGTTGTAGGACCTTGATTTCACTTCCAGATGCACAGGCAGCAATCTAAAAGGCGACAAGGTACTGTCTTGGATTTACGCACACCAGACAAGATCAAATTATGGATGTTAATTATGACCTTTGGGTTTCGTGTGCACACATTGTACTCATTAACACAATTAGGGGGCTCAATGGTTAGTGACACGGGCTGGAAAATGGAGAGTTGCTGGTTCGAATCCCAGGAAGGCCAAAACAAAAAAACTATGAATTGTAAACCGGAGGGATGCTAGTTCATTTCCTGGGGCACTGCCGAAGTGCCTTTGAGCAAGACCCCTAAACTGCTCCAGGGGCCCCTTACAATGGCTGAACCTGCGCTCTGACCTCTTAGGAGAGATATGCGAAGAGACATTCCAACTACCTTGTGTGTAACTTGTGTAACATGGCAATAAAGAATATTCTATTCTATTAAACAGCACATAAATTATATATACATAAATTAACTTAGGTCCTCTCGGAGTTACATTTTCCAAGATCCAAAAATAGTGATCAAAAATACTACAAGCGATGTAGAATGGCAAAACGAACCGGTAGTTATCACCGTGCCAGGGATATGGCCCGCATAACAAGCTACAGGTTTAACGCGGCAAAAATATGGTAAATACATTTATTCAAAACGTTCAACAAGCATGGCCAGTTAGCGAGCTAGCCTGCACGCTAGATCAAACCAACGGGTGCATGTGGTCTGTGGACATTCTAGCAACCTTTTAGCGAACCATCGGCCTCTCGGTTCTCTTAATTACGTTCCGTTATATGCCGAAATTAACACGGATGCGTATGCTGTCTACGATATGGGCCAATAGTTTAATCGTGTTTTGCTCCCAGATCCGGCTTTTTCCAATAGGGTCTCCCTTACGGCACGGTTCATGGTTCAAATTCAGACGCCATGTTGCAGTTTCCGAAAGAAATCTTTGCAGTTATCCTTTTTATAACGACTAATTTACCCAAAATGGCTCCAAATGTAACGCAGTTTTACATGCTTGTGTGAAACGAGAGGGAGGCTTTTATTAACGACATTTTTGCCCAATAACTATATTTTATCAAATTGTACGTACTGTGCCAGACGCCTTCATGGTGTCTCTCGCTGACGACCGCGGGGGAAAAAGGAAGTTCAGGGGCGGGGTTGTCGTGAGGTCAACCTTCCGGGGAAAGGCGGGACTTAAAATAGTCTTTCTCATTGGTGGCTGCCGAAAGAGTCTTTCTCTCATTGGTGACTGCCGAAAGAGTATTCCTGCCATTGGTGGCTGCCGAAAGAGTCTTTTCTCATTGGTGACTGCCGAAAGAGTATTTCTCTCATTGGTTAGCTGCCGAAAGAGTCTCTCTCTCTCATTGGTTGGCTGCCGAAAGAGTCTTTCTTTCATTAGTTGGCCCCCGAAAGAGTCTTTCTCTCATTGGTGGCTGCCGAATAGAAGCCTGAACACTAGTAATGCATTTTTCTGAACAAAACGGTGTTTGTTGGGTTCACACTCCACGAAAGTCACTGAAATTCCGAAAATTTGCGTAGACATGACTCTCCTCTTTTTATTTTCCGCCCCTCCATAAAATGTGTTTATTCTTTCTTCATATGTTTGGCATTAATTATTACCTAAATGCATTTGTCGTTTTCTCTCTGGAAATAGTTATAAATACATTTGTTTTGGGCCCCAAGGCATACCAGTAACCCAGCTGGTTCTAATGCCATCCTTGGATGCATTTGTAATATTTGAAACCAACCAGTGTGAATTATTAATAAAATATTACCTCGCCACAGAAAATGGGTAATTATGGTAACTGTTTGTTTGGCCAACAACACTACGTATTTTAATATTTAAAAATATTGATATTATTTTCAACATGGACTACTGGATCAAGTTAACGCGTGGTGCGAGGCCAGGTTGTAATTAAATTAAACTTTGCAAATTGTAGCTAACTGATGGAGCATTTGTATGGTTTAAAACAGGGGTCCCCAATTACCGGGCCGCGGACCAGTACCGGGCCGTGGATCATTTGGTACCGGGCCGCACAGAAAGAATAAAAACGTTTTAATTGTATTTCCATTTTATTGACTATCGAAGTCTGCAGGGTGTTTTATTTTGAAAAAATGACTACTTCCGTCTGTGCCTCTTTTCCGCTTTTTTTTTTTTTCCATGCACCAATAAATTAAGCCCACAAGCTAACCCTAGCAAAAATGAGTAAAAAACGAACATTGCTGGAGAGCTTCTTTGAAAAGGGGTAAAGACCCAATGATGAGACAGCAGAAGACTCCAAGACTGCCCCAAAAAAAGAAAGCTGCATTTAAAAGAAGTTGAGTTGAGTTGAGTCACATTTACATTATAAATATAATAATTACATTAATAATTAAATGACATAATGTGCACTTTATTGTGTTTTGTTATGCGCGTGATTCTCTCCCCCCCGGTCCGTGGAAAAAATAGTCTTGCATGAAACTGGTCCGTGGTGCAAAAAAGGTTGGGGACCACTGGTTTAAAACATTTAAACGTAGTCCTATATGTATCCATTAGCCTGAAACCGAAAGCGTGCCCGTAAAAAGCTAGCGATTGAATGATGAGCGTGTAAAAGGAAACGTGGGAGATCCCTTCCTGTGGTCGTGACCCAGGCCGGAGTTTGCGTAGCGAGTTTCCGTGTGCATGGAACCGACACGCAGAGCTTACGAGCCCACACTGGGGCTACAACACGACACCGAGATTCCTGCACATTCATCTTTAGTTTTATAACACATTTTCGGGGAACCCGGCTAACGGCGAAGATGAGATAAAGTCAATCAGAAGGTAAATAATCTATTGTCGATTTTTATGTACGTGTCGTTCCAGTTGCACGTATGATAGAGGCCAGTGAAACTTTGCTTTGGGGGTGTTTTCAGAGGGAGAGAGAGGCGTGCGGACTGAGCTGTGCGAGAATAGCGCCCAGCCTGCGCTACCTTTAGCTCTCGACGTGTTACTAGATGGACAATCGTGTCTCCTGCACGTTTGAACAGTCTTTGGACATTTAGCGCGAGTTAAACAACGAGCTTGATTTACTTTACTGTGACCCTGCATTGAAATGGATAATCTAACTAACCCGTTATGAACATTAAGGCGTTTGCGGGGTAAAAAAAAAAAGGCTATTGTATTGCATTGCTTGTAGTGCTGCAACGTTGGCTATCGGGCTAACATAAACTCGGTAGCTACCGCACGTCAATCAGTGTGGAAGTTGGCGAGGAGTGGCGTTAGTGCCATCCTGAGATTCGGTATTACTCGGACTGCAATTTGGAGGAAAACAAATAATCAAATGAAATGCATTAACATTTTGGCTTCACGATTTCTCAGTGACTTCGGCCAAGTTTGTTTTGCTACCTACTACTAGAAGAGTAAGGTTGTTAGGCAGCGAGTTATTTGTTAGCAATAGCATCCAAAGCGACTTACAGCATGAATGCATACATTTTACAGTATTACGTGGCCCCGAAAACATCGCATGTTGGAAAGAAGTGAGCGATCGACAAATGTCCAATGATTTTGGACACCATTGTCCTTTCGTATAACGGCGAGGGAGAGGTTTACTTATTTCTGTTAGCCTGTCCATTAAAAAATACAGGATTGTATCTGTTTTGTAGACCACCCTCCTCCTTGCATGAGTTAGATGTCTTTGAGGATTTATCTAGTCTGGAAAGTTTTAAGTCCCTGGTGTTGTGGAGGGAACCTGGATCTCTGAGGAGGAGGGTCAGCTCCTCCTAAGAGATCATTTATTATTGTGAGCTAAGCTACTTATTTTCAGTGAATAGCTTTAGGTCTTCACCATGCCCGTTCATCAGTAGGGGGTCTTCTACGACATTATGATTCTGCCAGTTGACAGCGTGACAAAGGCAACAGATGTTTCTTTCCAATAACTCTATCCTTCTATCCTGATTTCAATAAAAGCCATATTTTGAAGTATTGTAGAGTACCCCCCAATTTAATGTATTGGCTTTGTAATTGAACCTTTTATGTAATTAGCTTGTGTATGCCCTGCGATATAAATGACAGGTTTTAATCTGTCAAATCTAATGCCAATGAATTGTGTCTTGAGAGACTTTCTGTATTTAACCTGCATTCATTTTCAATTCATAATTCAGCTAAAAGTAATTTTCAGACAGAAAAATATGTTGAGCATGTGTGAGTGCAAGTAGTTTAGCAGTGTTTCCAGTACCGTGCGTGCGTGCGTGCGTGTGTGTGTGTGGCGCACATGGGGTGGAGTGTATTCTTATTGTATTGCAAGCAAGTGTTCAGACTCATTCCATGGATGGCATTGTGGCCTTTGGGATTATGTTTAAACCAGTCGAAGCTCTATTCAGCATCGGGCTCTACTGCTGAGGCATGCTCGGCCATTGTTCAGACACACACATACACGCACGCTCACGCACACACACTCGCATGCGCGCATACACACACATATGCTCACACATACACACACACACATTCACATCCACATACACATGCACGCGCCCACATACACACACATATGCTCACACATACACACACACACATTCACATCCACATACACACGCATATACATGCACACGCACACGCATACACACATATATGCTCACACATACACACACACACACACCCACATACGCACACATGCACACTCATACGAACACAAATGCGTACACACACACATGCACACTCACACACAGACGCGCACTCACACACACACACACACACACACACACACACACTCATGCCTGTGTGCTGTCCCTCCTTTGTTGTCAGATGTGTGAAGCCCTCGTGTGGGGAGAGGGAAGCAGACCTGCGCTGGAAACACGGTAACCTGTTTCGCTCTGTGCGCCGAGGCCATCATGGACGAGCAGGCCCTTCTGGGCCTCAACCCAAACGCCGACGCTGCCTACCGGCAGAGGGTAAGCAGCAAGAGCCGCCATGGCACACAGCCGCGTTCAAACTAATAATAATAATTATACAATATAATAGTAATATAATATATTCCATTTAGCAGACTCTTTTATCCAAAGCGACTTACACTAGTGAATGCATACATGCATCAGTATATGTGGTCCCAATGGGAATCGAATCCACAACCTAAGCGTTGTCAGTGCCACGCTCTACCTACTGAGCCACACAGAACCATGCTCTACCTACTGAGCCACACAGAACCATGCTCTACCTACTGAGCCACACAGAACCACACTCTACCTACTGAGCCACACAGAACCACACTCTACCTACTGAGCCACACAGAACCACGCTCTACCTACTGAGCCACACAGAACCACGCTCTACCTACTGAGACACACAGAACCACGCTCTACCTACTGAGCCACACAGAAGCACGCTCTACCTACTGAGCCACACAGAACCACGCTCTACCTACTGAGCCACACAGAACCACGCTCTACCTACTGAGCCACACAGAACCACGCTCTACCTACTGAGCCACACAGACCCACACTCTACCTACTGAGCCACACAGAACCACGCTCTACCTACTGAGCCACAGTCACTTGGTAAACGTGGTGCTGATCTGTATTTGTGTCATGTTTCAGTCCCCTGTTAGCACAGAATGGTCATGCTGACACTGGTAGTATGATTGGCATGCGTTGTGATCAATGTGTGAAGATTGATCACTGCCGTAGCCTGGGCTGAATTTCAGATCAATTACTCATTTAAGCTTGTCTCTAGGTTTTGGAGCAGTTCAGTGGCGCATAGATCGTATATATAACGCATGAAAAATGCAAACATGCTTCAATGTTTCCTCGTAGATGCAGTATATACCATTTTAATTGAAAAATAAAACAAAAAATGTAACTGAATATAGTTCACTCCTTTTAATTGTATGTTTCAATCAATTTAAATCATTCACTTTGTGAATTAAGCACATTAAGCAACAGCTTATCGGATCTAGTACTATATTTACTGTCTTTTTTTTCTGAATCCAAAGTGAGTCCACACGGATGAACAAGTTCAATTTTTGGGGGGTATAATTCGTCATTACAGATTAAGTTAAGTTTATGATAGTACTATTTAATATTTTACTATTGTGGTATACCCTAATACCGGTATACCATCGCACCCCTAATACACACACATCACATTTCCATGGCATATATTCAGCTCATAATAATAAAAAAATTATTGATGATGATGATGATGATGATGTTGATGTTGATGATGATTGTTATTGGCCATTGGAACAGATTCTGTACATGACTTTTGCCTGATGACGTAGCTGGGACAACAGTGTGGAGTAGTTAAGGCACTGAACTTGTGTAAGCGGAATGCTGCAGCTATGTATGATGATTATTAGGGGTGTAACAGTACACAAAAATCATGGTTAGGTACGTACCTCAGTTTTGAAGTCACGGTTCAGTACTTTTTCGGTACAGCGGGGGGAAAAAGAAATGCAAAACATAAAATTACTTTTCTTTTATTATAAACTTTGTAAACAGTGCCTAATTGGCCATAATTTACTGAACAGAAAAGGCACATTACAGAAGTAAGGCACATATCTTTCTTTCTTAAATAAAAAAGTTCCTCACAGGCGTTAGTGGTTAAAGCAAGATTGCATTCGTTCGGTTCACAGGGCGTACCAATACGTGTACCTTTACACCCCTAATGTTTATATATGATAATCGTACCCTTGAACAAAGTGCTTCATCCTGAATAGCTTAATTATATACAGAAATGTTAGGTTTTTTTGGTTTGCACAGTACGAGGGTGTCTGGTAAGAAAGTGAATAGAGGTTGTGCAAACGGAAACCTCATTTTGAGATTATTAGGGCCTCACTTCCTTTTTGGGAAAAGCGTTTGAGTCGTGCAGCAGTGCTGTTGAGCGCAGGGCGAAGGGCAGGCGTTTGACGTCCCAGCATTCCCTCTGCCCTCAGGCGCTGGTGTATTTCACGCAGCTCAAGGAGTCCCAGGATGCCTGGCAGGTGTGTGCGGAGGCCCTGGCCAAAGGGCTTTACAGGTGAGCGACCGGAGGGGCCCTTCCCAAGACTCTGAACCTCAGCGTGGCGGGACATGTTGGTCTGGCTTCCCAAAGCTGTTGAAATTGACTATTTTCGGCACCTCCAATAGCGTAGCAGTCCAACGCACCTGTATTAATAATAATAATAATAATAATATAATATATGTCATTTAGCAGACGCTTTTATCCAAAGCTACTTACAGTAGTGAATGCATACATTTTTCAGTATATGTGGTCCTTGTGGGAGTTGAACCCACAACCTAAGCGTTGCCAACGCCATGCTCTACCTACTGAGCTACACAGAACCAGTATTGGCTGGTCCTTTACGAGAGTAAGCTGCCTATCACGGTTGCGGTTTGAAACCCGACTGTACCAGCCCAGCCAGGGAGCCCCCGGTCTGCCCCAGGGGGGGGGGGAGGGGGATCGGGGAGGGGGAGGGGGAGGGGGAGGAGGGAGGAGGGAGGAGGGAGAGCCAGCACCAGCTCGCTGAGGAGCGGTAGGGCGACCTTGTAAACAGGGTTGGGTGAGTTCCGTCTCGGAGGAGAGGCAAACATTGCCTCGAGGTATTAGCTCGTCCCATGGAGGCGGGCGGCAAGTTTGTGAGGGGAGGGTAAAAATCGAAAATAAATGGAGGGTGTAATTGGCTACCAAATTGGGAGAAAAATAGGGGAAAAATCTGAAACAAAAATAACCTAATAATAATTAACTAGTTTCTCTGCATGTCTCCATGGCCAGCAGGACTCACTGAATGCTTTGATATTTTCACATTTAGCATTTCTGAGACAGTTGCAAGCTTTGCATGGTGATTCTCAGGGATATGTGCTGATATGTTGTTGTTTTTTGGGGGTGGGAGCATAATTCAGCCGTAATTCAGTAATGTTTAATCGTGTCTCCTGTCAGTGATGACCATGTGAAGTTCTTCTGCTTCCAAGTTCTGGAACATCACATCAAGTTCAGGTAAGAGGAATGGCACCTTGTGTGGGGGAATGCATGTGCTCCCTCTCTCTCTCTCTCTCTCTCTCTCTCTCTCTCCCCCTCTCTCCCCCTCTCCCCCTCTCCCTCTCTCTCCCTCTCTCTCTCTCTCTCTCTCTCTCTCTCTCTCTCTCTCTCTCTCTCTCTCTCTCCCTCTCTCCCTCTCTCTCTCTCTCTCTCTCTCTCTCTCTCTCTCTCTCTCTCTCTCTCTCTCTCTCTCTCTCTCTCTCTCTCTCTCTCTCTCTCTCTCTCTCTCTCTCTCTCTCTCTCTCTCTCTATCTCCCTCTCTCTCTCTCCCTCTCTCCCTCTCTCTCTCTCTCTCTCTCTCTCTCTCCCTCTCTCCCTCTCTCCCTCTCTCCTCTCTCTCTCTCTCTCTCTCTCTCTCTCTCTCTCTCTCTCTCTCTCTCTCTCTCTCTCTCTCTCTCTCTCTCTCTCTCTCTCTCTCTCTCTCTCTCTCTCTCTCTCTCTTTCTCTTCCCCATCTCCCTCTCTCCCTTTCCCGTTTGAGATTGTTTGTGAAAATGGCAGATATGTGTTTGTCTTACAGACATGCGGAACTCAGTGCTGACCAGCAGCAGCTAATCAGAGAAACCCTGATGAAATGGCTCCAGTCACAGGTGTGTTTGTGTGTGTGTGTGTGTGTGTGTGTGTGTGTGTGTGTGTGTCTACACCTTACTTGGTGTGAACTATGTGAACTAGAGCTTTGTTCAGTTGAAATAACAGTGCTGCTACTTGTATACTCAATAATAACTGTCCTAAGCATTTGTAAGTGTAGCGGGTGTGGGCTTTGAACGTAACTACAGCAAGCCAAGGCCCAACGGTGATCCACCCGTTGATAACAGTTTGCAGTTTAGCGTTGTTTCTTTTCCCCAAACTGTGGCCGGTCTCTGACCGCTGTCCATCCTTGCCCCCTGCAGCTGAACGCCCCGCCGGAGAAGGCCTTCATCCGTAACAAGGCAGCGCAGGTTTCGCCCTGGCTTTTGTGACGGAGTACCTCACCCAGTGGCCCAAGTTCTTCTTCGACGTGCTGACGGTGATCGGGCTGAACCCGCGGGGTGTGGACCTCTACCTGCGCACGCTCATGGCCATCGACGCCGAGGTGGTGGACCGCGACATCCTGCACTCCTCAGAGGTAAAGGCCTCGGCATACTTAAAATAAAATCGAGTTTGGCGTGTTTGCACAGGCAAGGTAGTGGGTTTGCGACCAACAAGAAGTGCCGCATTGGGCTTCGATTCGGCGCAGTGTGTGCAGGCTGGCTAGCCGTTTCGAAACCGCGACCGTGATAGGCAGTTCACACTTGTAAAGGACCAGTGAAATACGGGTGCATTATACCGCTGCGCTATCAGAGGCCCCCCTCACCCCTCTGTTCCCCCGGCCCCACCCCCGCCCTTGCAGGAGACGCGCAGGAACACGCTGATTAAGGACGCCATGCGGGAGCAGTGCATCCCCAGCCTGGTGGAGTCGTGGTACCAGATCCTGCACACCTTCCAGCAGTCACACTTTGAGCTCACCTGCCAGTGCCTGGAGGTGGTGGGTGCCTACGTCTCCTGGATTGACCTCAACCTCATCGCCAACGACAGGTGAGGGGGAGGAGCCTGTGGCTTCCAAAAAATGCCAGTTTCAAAATGTGATACAAATACATATATATTAGATGAAAGGTAAAAGTTATTCAATTATTCAAAAATCATGATTTCAAAGTCTATCTGCATCTAAGCTTGGATAAAATTGGTTAAATCGTAAATAAATAAAAATACATATAATATAGTAGGGGGACAAAAAAGTACAAATGCAAAACATAAAATAGCTTTTCATTTATTATGATCTTTGTAAACAGTGGCCATAATTTACTGAACAAAGTAAGGCACGATTCTTTCTTTCTTAAATAAATGTTAAAAATCCATCAAAAGTCTGTCAGGACTGCTGCACGTGTGTTAGTGGTTAAAGCAAGATTGCATTTGTTTGGTTCACAGCGCGTACCGAAGCGAAAGTCCTGTACCGAACGGTTCGGTGCGAATACGTCTACCGTTATGCCCCGATAATATATACGTATAAAGGCCATTTTGCCAGTGATTCACTGAACAGGTTATTCTGGTGGCTGTTTCCGTGGTGACTGGTGCTGATTGGTGGCTTTCAGGTTCGTGAACCTGCTGCTGAGTCACATGTCCGTGGAGGTCCTGAGGGAGGAGGCCTGCGACTGCCTGTTTGAAATAGTCAACAAGGGCATGGACCCCGTGGACAAGACCAAGCTGGTGGAGTCGCTGTGCCAGGTGCTGCAGACCGCCGGCTTCTTCAACGTGGATCAGGTGCGCTGGCTTCTCTGGGTCTACCGTGGGACGGAGGGAGTGGGTGTGACACTCTGTGATGGTTCTGTGTGGCTCAGAGTTTTCTGGAGTTTGGCAGTCAGTCAGTCAGGCCCACTGAGTACCAGAATGTCACGATTTTCCTAGTGTAACGGAGTTGGTTCTGCTGACAGCGAGTTTCGAACCGAGGATTCCAACGCCACAAGAGACATGATTAGCCCGCTGAGCTAAAGACCCGAGTCCCCAGCCAAGGGAACTAATCATACTCTTATCAACGTCACTTTCTGCAGCGGACGCTCACGTGCTTAACTCACGTCTTCCGAGCTCCTCTACATACTGTAGAACGGAGGTAGTGGGGTTTGCACTGCACTCATCATCATCATCATCATCATCATCATCATGACTGGCAGTTAAACAACAGTACATCATGGATATTTATCTCAATTATTTTTAAATGATTATGAGCTGAAAATATTCCATGGAAGTGTGATGTGTGTGTGTATAATAACCAACTTCTGATTTTAAAAACAATAAATAGTTGAGATTTAAATTTATATTTTGGGGCAATTGACTCCAATAATAATTTAATTAGCAAAACTATTTTCACTGACGAGTGTGTGCATAAAACAAATGTCTGCATCTATGAGGAACCATTGAGGCGTGTGCACATCATGTGTTATAACGACCGTGCCCACTGAACCTAGAGACAAGCTTAAATGAGTAATTGATCTGAAATTCAGCCCAGGCTGTGGCAGTGATCAATCTTCACACATTGATCACAACGCATGCCAATCATACTACCAGTGTCAGCATGACGGGACTGAAACATGACACAAATACAGATCAGCACCACGTTTACCAAGTGACTATGTGGCTCAGTAGGTAGCGTGTGGTTCTGTGTGGCTCAGTAGGTAGAGCATGGTTCTGTGTGGCTCAGTAGGTAGCGTGTGGCTCTGTGTGGCTCAGTAGGTAGAGTGTGGTTCTGTGTGACTCAGTAGGTAGAGCATGGTTCTGTGTGGCTTAGTAGGTAGAGCATGGTTCTGTGTGGCTCAGTAGGTAGAGCATGGTTCTGTGTGGCTCAGTAGGTAGAGCGTGGTTCTGTGTGGCTCAGTAGGTAGAGCGTGGTTCTGTGTGGCTCAGTAGGTAGAGCATGGTTCTGTGTGGCTCAGTAGGTAGAGCATGGTTCTGTGTGGCTCAGTAGGTGGAGTGTGGTTCTGTGTGGCTCAGTAGGTAGAGCATGATTCTGTGTGGCGCAGTAGGTGCCCCCTTTCCTTAACTAACGCAAACTTTGTGGCTAATTACAAAAAAAAAAAAAAACAACTTTTCGTAAAGTCGAATTTACCGTAATCCGAGGTTTGCATAACCCGAGGGAGTGTCTGTCCCACGTTGGTCATCTTGCCGAGTTTGATTTCGATGGTGCCGCTTGCAGGAGGAGGACGTGGACTTCCTGGCCAAGTTCTCCAAGCTGGTGAACGGCATGGGCCAGGCGCTGGTGGCCAGCTGGACCCGGCTGGCCAAGGCGGGCGACCTGAAGAGCAGCCAGGAGGCGCTGCTGGCGCTGGAGGCCAAGGTGCCCCTCACACTGCGGCTGCTCGCCCACGAGGATGACGACATCTCCGCCAACATCGTGGGCTTCTGCTACGACTACCTGCACGTGCTCAAACAGGTGCGCCTCGCCAAACACAACCGCCGCCTGTGTTATTTGTATTTGTTTATTTAAATGTTTTCCTTTCTGCTGTTTTCCCCCATTTTCTCCCGATGTAGTTGCCAATTATACCCTCTTTTTTCACGTCAATTATCCCCTCCCTCGTATTGTGAGTTTGCTGCCATAGTCCTGAGACCGGCAGTGACAAAGGCGATGTACCGCCTCCTCTGAGCCGGCACTCGCCAAGCCGTCAGCCGTCACCGTAACTCCGGTATGCACACAGGGCCACTTCTATACGCAGCGAGCTCATATCGGCCTAATGATGAGAAATGTTGACAACAAAATCCATATTATTACAAAAAATATATAAAAGGATAAAGTCAAGAGGCAAGATCATTTTGTTGCTTAAACCGTACTGCCAAACAGTTTTGGTCACTGATGCATGCTATTGCCCCTGGTCTTAAAGTGGTCAGTGCAAAAGTACCCCCTAATTATTAGCATTGCATCCTCATCAGTTACCCTCGATTTGTGCCATCTGTGTAAGTGATTTGGTCACAGCGGATGTATGTTTTGTCATTTGTTTGTTACAGAATGAACATTGATGTGTCTGTTCTCTCTCATTGCAGCTGCCACTGCTCACAGACCAACAGAAAAACTACATTGAGGTGAGATTTATGAAATGGGTCAACATAACTTGGTTAAATTCTGTTTTTTTAAATGTGCATTTACACTAATGTCGAGTTACCCGTCATGAAATAACATGATTATGCACAATTATTTTAACAGGCAATCATGGTAGCGGTTATGAAAAAACTGACATATGATGATGAATACAACTTTGAAAATGAGGTAATGCTCTGCGTTTAGCTGGGTACTGACATTGAGTCCCTTCGAAAACAGAATTTCTGTAATGTGATGGATGAGATCACTGGAACTGGAAAGTAATTTAGCAAATTGGACAGCATATAAAGTAGATCTTAATCAGTAGACATGTAATTACTTGACAGACTGTACTATTTTAATTATCTCTCTCTCTCGTGCATGTCTGTCTCTTGCTCTCCCTCTCTCTCCCCCTTCCTCCCTCCCTCCCTCTCTCTCAGGGTGAGGACGAGGCCATGTTTGTTGAGTACAGGAAGCAGTTGAAGCTGCTGTTGGATCGTCTGGCCCAGGTGTCCCCAGAGCTGCTGCTGGACGCTGTGCGCAGGGTCTTCAGTGCCACCATGCAGTGAGAACATATTCCTCCTTTACTAGGGCCCCTATTCCTCACTTCACTGATGCACTAGGGCCCCTATTCCTCACTTCACTGATGCACTAGGGCCCCTATTCCTCACTTCACTGATGCACTAGGGCCCCTATACCTCACTTCACTGATGCACTAGGGCCCTTATTCCTCACTTCACTGATGCACTAGGGCCCCTATTCCTCACTTTACTGATGCACTAGGGCCCCTATTCCTCACTTCACTGATGCACTAGGGCCCCTATTCCTCACTTCACTGATGCACTAGGGCCCCTATTCCTCACTTCACTGATGCACTAGGTGCCTATTCCTCACTTTACTGATGCACTAGGGTGCCTATTCCTCACTTCACTGATGCACTAGGGCCCCTATTCCTCACTTCACTGATGCACTAGGGTGCCTATTCCTCACTTTACTGATGCACTAGGGCCCCTATTCCTACTTTACTGATGCACTAGGGCAGTGGTTCTCAAACCTCTCCTTGGAGACCCCCAGCCAGTCCATGTATTTGTGCACACCCACACACCTCCACATCTCGTACTCACTGAAGGCCAGGAAACTGGATTATTACTGTTACAGGGGTGGGGGAGGGGGGGTGCAATGTTTTCAAATCCTTTTGAGTTTTGCCAGCAGGCTTGTGTGGTGAGTGATGTTGAACTTGGGGCTCTTGTGTGTGTGTGTGTGTGTGTGCTCTGTGTGTGTGCGCTTTGTGTGTGTGCGCTCTGTGTGTGTGCGCTCTGTGTGTGTGTGTGCTCTGTGTTTGTGCTCTGTGTGTGCGCTTTGTGTGTGTGCGCTCTGTGTGTGTGCGCTGTGTGTGTGTGTGTGTGTGCTCTGTGTTTGTGCTCTGTGTGTGTGCGCTCTGTGTGTGTGCGCTCTGTGTGTGTGTGTGTGTGTGTGTGTGTGTGTGTGTGTGCGTGGTGGTGTGTGTGCGTGGTGTGTGTGTGTGTGGTGTGTGTGTGTGTGTGTGTGTGTGTGTGTGTGTGTGCATGGTGTGCGTGTGTGTGCGCTCTGTGTGTGTGTGTGTGCGCGTGTGTGTGTGCTCTTCTCCCCTCAGGAGCTGGCAGAGCGCTCCCTTCATGGAGGTGGAGGTGGCGATCCGGCTGCTGTACATGATGGGCGAGGCGCTGCCGGCCTCCCAGGGCGCACACTTCTCGGGGGACGGGGCCAAAGCCAGCGCCCTGCAGGAGATGATGAGGATGGTGGGTACTGGCCGGGTCCAAATGGGCCGAACTGAGCGCCAGAGCCGTCAAACTTCACTGTTTCTCTGTTCATCATGGCCTCTCAGGACTGTCCAAATGGGATTTTTAGCAGTCTTATTTTTCTCAGCCGTCTTCCGGATGAGACGTTAAAGGTCATGACCTTGATCACATGGCACTTATCGCAAAGAGTAGGAGGTTCCCCAGTTCCTCTGGTGTTCAAAATCCAGCTTTCTATGAATGAATGAATTAATGAATATTCGATTTTGTATGGTACTTTAATCACAAAAGTTGTGAAAGCACACACTAAACTATAGTGACGAATTGTTTTGCCAATGTGCGTTTGTTCATCAAGGTCTTGGTTATGTAAGGGTGTGAAAACAGTTTAGCACATCTGAGATCTAAATAGCTAAAAACCTGTTTTTATCAGAACTGGTCACATTTATTTCAGGCTGTGGGAGGGCTAAATGCTAAATACCTGAATATTCATTATTCATTGTCCACACCTCTAAGAACTGTCAGATGGGCCATCTCACTGGGCCATCAGTGTTATATTCTGAGTTCCTGTTCTGTTGTTTTTGGCCTTTGTTTATTTTTCATTCAGTCCTTATTCATTATTCTTTATCCAGTATTGCATTTTCCCTGTTCTGTCACGTTCTGCTCCCTGTCTGTCCTTGTTCCGTTTATTTCGAGATCCACACCTTGTCTTGTCATGCACTTCGGGAGTTTATACTTTTCGGGGTTTTCCGCCTTCGCTTATTATCTCGTTTTCTTCCTTCTTACTTTCTAGATTGCACTTTGTATATATTAGGTAGATGTGTATAGAACTAACCAACTAATCTACTAACGTTAGGGATTTAGATTAAGTTACTAACACGCGGAATATGTTTGGCGTCACTAAGACGCGGAATTCATATATTTTCACGAGTATTTGAAAACAAGCTAAATAAATAACATTTTAGGCTGTTTGAAAAGTATTCTTCCATAGATCTTGTGTGCATATTGCAATTTGTTACGTTGCAACACGCGGAATATGTAGTCACGCGGAATTCATATATTGAATATATATACGAGTATTTGATAACATGGCAAATCAAATATAGTTACTTACTCCTCGTCAGTTATTGTCTTCGCGCTTTTCATCAATACTTCGCAAACACTGCAGCGCAGAAAATCTTTCCATCTTGAATAAAATTGTATGTCTGTATAAAATCTTGCTTCAAATTGTCGGGACAGTTTATGTGTTTACGCCGGCGTTTTCACACATGGCCCCACGCCCCTCCCCACACACCTCGCCTAAACTCGCCCCTAGTTACCATGTCAATAGAAGGGGGACGTTACTACCAGGTAAAAAAGAGAGTAAAAGGCAAGGTTTACTTTTGGTCTAATTAACCTAATTTAAAAAATCCCATTTGATTTGCCAGTGCTCAAATCGGAAAGTCGCGATTCTAAGGTTTCTGTCAATGTTTTTGCCGCGTGTGTATGATAAAATATCGCGAAGTTAGAAATAGTAATATACTTGTATTGCTGCTGGGAGCGGCGCCGCTCCCGTCGACCTCAGGGGGTTAACACCCTACTCTTTTTCGAAAAGTGCCATGGGTATCTTTTATGACCACAGAGAGTCAGGACCTCGGTTTTTACCATCCGATCCAAACGACGGACATGTAGACCCGTGGGATCGAACCCACAACCTTGCCATTGCCAGTGCCATGCTCTACCAACTGAGCTACAGGACTATCTAACCAACCCCCACTTTAATTTGCTTAATAATGTCCACATTATTCCTTACATTGACTCTTCTTTAAGAAGTCACGTTGAGTTCATCAATGGCAGCATTGGACCCGGTTTGTTTTTCAGAAGCTTGTCTGAACTTTGTTTCCCTGTGGTCTTGAATAAGTTAGCTGTGTGGCCTCCCACACATTTGCCACCCTGATGTGGAGGATGTTTTCCTGCCCCTTCAGCTGGTCACCTCTGGGGTCAGTGAGTACCAGCACACCTCGGTCACGCTGGAGTTCTTCGAGACGGTGGTGCGCTACGACAAGTTCTTCATCGTGGAGCCGCAACACATTCCCAACGTCCTGGTGAGCGTCTCTCTCTCCCACCTCCGCGTCCACACACCCCCAATCAACACCGCCCACATCTGCATGAGCTATCTCCCCCTCCCCTCCTCCTCTATCTGTAGTGTAAGTCTGGGCCCATCTGTACAAAGATTCTAAGAGTAGGAGTGCTGATCTAGGATCAGTTTAGCCTTTTAGTTCATAATGGATATGGTTAGGATATGGACAGGGGAAACCTGATCCAGATCAGCACTCCTACTCTTAGAATCTTTGTACATATGGCCCCTGGTGTCCGTATCAGGCAGAAAGAATGGATGGCTGTATGAGGTGGGTTTTAGGGACTATTGATCACCATTCAAGAGCACCTGGAGGGGGCGGTGGATAGCATAGCGGTCTAACGCACCGTATTTTGGCTGGTCCGATTCGGTGCGCGGTTTGAAACCCGTCTCTATCAGACCGGCCCTGGCCGTCAGCCCTGATCGGGGGCGGCATTTGGCTGTCCGCCCCAGGGAGAGGGGGGGAGGGTGAGCCGGCTAGGGTTCACCGTGAAAGGGAGTCTCCAGAACATGGGTGGGCAAATTCTGTCTCAAAGGAAGTGGAGTTTGCTAAATAAATCTAAATAAATAGTTTAATCTAAATAAATAGAGGAGAAAATGTAACAAAATCTGAAACAAATTTAAATTTTTATTTTTATTTTTATAAAAGCACCTGGAGTTTAAAATAATAAAATAATAACAATAAGTCAATCACAAAAACTTCTTATTAGCGAATACATATTCATATATTGTTTGGTGTTTCTATTCATTTGTCTATCTGTCACATGTAGAATAATGATAAGGCATATAAAAAATGTATAATATAAATATATATATATATATATATATATATAAATAAAGGGTGTGGGGTTTGACCCCGCTGTGACCCCTGTGTTCCCGCCACGTTTCCTCAGATGGCGTTCCTGGATCACCGGGGCCTCCGGCACGACGGCCCTAAAGTTCGGAGCCGGGTGGCCTACCTCCTCTCCAGATACGTGAAGACCCTTCAGTAAGTCCTGAGCGCATTGTTTTAATGCTCATGAGTACCTTATGAATGCTTTATGCAGATAGAGTTCATGTAAAGCATTACCAAATATAGACCGCTAAACGACACTTTATGAATAAGGGTGGTCTTGACGTACGCTGCGCCCTAACCAGATGTTCACAGTTGCACAGCTGGCTCTATGGCACTTTGCCGTCAGCCTCCCCAAACCTGAACATTTCATGATAATAATCACGGTGAATTTAAATCAATGGTGTCTACCCGGCCCTTCGAGATTTGATTTCAGAAAAAAATAAAAATCTTAGAAGTGAAACCTGCCAATAAAAAGGTTTTGTGTTTTGTGTGTGTGCATAATGTAATGAATAAAATGTGTTTTCTCTTTTTGCAGTAAGCACATGAACACTTATATAGAGGACATCCTGAACAGGATCCAGGACCTGCTGGAGCTCTCGCCCCGGTACGCACAACATTTACATTTTAAGCATTTAGCAGACGCTCTTATCCAGAGCGACTTACAAGATGTGCATTAATACATGGTAAGATCAATCATTGTTCGCGCAAGAGATCAGTGCTGTAATACAGTAATAGACATCATTGTAGGCAGCTGCATACCGTACCTGTAACACCGGGAAGGAGAAGGTTATTAAAAAATGTTTTTGTTTGTTTGTTTGAGAAAGTTTTAAACAAGGATACATATTACGAAAAGCAGTATTAAACATGTAAGCAGTGGTGATGACAATTATTAAAATGTACAGAGTCAGTGGTAGTGGAGTCTGAAGAGGTGGGTTTTGAGTCTCTTGCGGAAGATGGCCAGTGATTCCGCAGTCCTGACCAAGAACACCGTTCATCACCTGCCTCCTGTCAGTCATAGCCGCCTCACAGCCGTAATCACAACCTTGACACAAACACATCGATCATTTTTAGAGCACCTTACTCTGCCCGTTTGCATGATGTGTTGCTGAAACACTATGACGATGAGAAAGTATTGCAGTTTTTCTTTTTCATAGGAATTTTTGCAGCTTTTCTTTCTCCCGATTTGGTCGGCAATTGTACCCTTTTATTATTCCAACTATCCCCCCCCAAGCTCGCTGCTGCCGTAGTCCTGCGATTGGCAGTCACAAAGACAATGTACTGCCTCCTCTGAGCCCTCAACTGTAACTCCAGTACACACAGAGCCACTCCTATACGCAGCAAACTCATGTCGGCTTCCCTGCCCCCTACCTGGGATGGACAGCCAATTGCCCACAAGATGGAGATTTTGGTTAGAGAAGGCAGGCCACATGCTGTTTGCCTGGACAGGACCTTAAAAGGCCTCAAGCTATCCTGTCAGGTGAGATAAACGTGTGTCCCCCCGCCCCCACAGGAGAATGGCTGCCTGGCCCTGCTGACGCGCGACGACCAGCTGTTTGTGTTCGAGACGGCGGGGGTGTTGATCGTGAGCAGCGAGTGCGCAGCGGAGAGGAAGGGGGCTCTGATGAGGAGCCTGCTGGGGCCTCTGATGGAGCGCTTTGAGCTCCTGCTGGGGAAGCTGCTGCAGGAGCAGGACGAGGAGCGGCAGGTCGCCCTGGCAGACTGTCTGCACCACGCTGTGGGGTTCGCCAGGTGGGCCCGCACGTCCGCCCACACTACCCCACACGTACACCATACTGCCTCATACTAACCCTCACACACGCCCGCACTGCCCCACACGTACACCATACTGCACTGCCCCTCACACACGCCCCATACTGCCCCATACTGCCCCTCACACACGCCCCATACTGCCCCTCACACACGCCCCATACTGCCCCGCATGCTGCCCCTCACACACGCCCCATACTGCCCCCTCACACACGCCCTATCCTGCCCCATACTGCCCCCCAACCTTGAAGGTCATTGAAAATTATTATGTCATGGAAAGTCATGGAAATTTCTGATTCCATGTAACACGTTATATATATTTTCTTCTTTTCCGATAATGTTACCGCAAAATGTCTGTTCCCCTGCCACCATTGTTGACACCTGCCATGGCTGTTCTCACACACACACACACACACACACACACACACAATGAGATGTTTATTTACACTGGCAACAAAACATGTTAAGTTATGAAAGTAAAGTCCATTTTTGGCGTCAGTCACCAAAAAATCCAATTGAAAAACTTTGTCATGGAAAATGTCAATGTGATTTGAGCGTAACCCTGTTCCCCTTGTGTCTGTCCAGCCGCACCAGCAAGGCCTTCAGCAACAAGCAGACGGTGAAGCAGAGCGGCTGCTCGGAGGTGTATCTGGAGTGCCTGCACACCTTCATGCCTGCGCTGAGCTGCCCTGTCCAGAAGGAGGCGCTGAGGGGCGCCGTGCGCACATTCCTGCACCGCATGATCATCTGCCTGGAGGAGGAGGTGCTGCCCTTCATCCCCGCCGCGTCCGAGCGCATGCTGAAGGACTGCGAGGCCAAGGACCTGCAGGAGTTCATCCCCCTCATCAACCAGATCAGCACCAAGTTCAAGGTGTGTTTTTTTAACATTTATATTTTTAAAAAATTCCTGTTTGTCTCCCAATTGAGTTTTACTCCCTATTTATTTCAATTTACCCTCCCCACACAGTCTGCCGCTTGTCTCTGAGGCATGAGTCCACCACACCGCTTCCTCGAGACGAGGCAAGCTCTGGAGACTCCGAGTGCTTCATGGCAGACCCTCTGCTCACCCTCACCCTCCCCTGGAGCGGACAGCCAAACGTCGTCCCTAATCGGCACTCCCCACCAGGGCTGGTCTGGCACAGTCGGGTTGTCGAACCGCGACCGTGATAGGCAGCTCGCACTCATGCATTAGACCACTACACTATCCGAGGCCCCAGACCTCTTGTGAGACCCCTGACCCCTGCTCTGTCCTCCCAGGGCCAGGTGACCTCTGACCCTGACCCTTGTGACCCCTGCTCTGTCCTCCCAGGGCCAGGTGACCTCTGACCCTTGTGACCCCTCCTCCCAGGGCCAGGTGACCTCTGAGGTGTCCTCCCAGGGCCAGGTGACCTCTGACCCTTGTGGCTCTGTCCTCCCAGGGCCATCTTCCAGGTGTTCATGCCGCTGGTGCAGGCCATCTTCCAGGTGCTGGCGCGGCCGGCCGAGGAGAACGACCAGACGGCGGCGCTGGAAAAGCAGATGCTGCGGCGGAGCTACTTCGCCTTCCTCCAGACTGTCACCAGCGGCAGCAGCATGCATGAGGTCATCTCCAACCAGGGTACGATCCAGGAGCTGCCCCGCACAGCCAATATAATAATCATATATCATCATATCATTTTCGCCATTTAGCAGATGCTTTATCCAAAGCGACTTACAGTAGTGAATGCATACATTTTTCAGTTAATGTGGTCACCAATGGGAGTCGAACCCACAACCTAAGCGTTGTCAGCGCAATGCTCTACCTACTGAGCCACACAGAACCACGCTCTACCTACTGAGCCACACAGAACCACGCTCTACCTACTGAGCCACACAGAACCACGCTCTACCTACTGAGCCACACAGAACCATGCTCTACCTACTGAGCCACACAGAACCACGCTCTACCTACTGAGCCACACGGAACCACGCTCTACCTACTGAGCCACACAGAACCACGCTCTACCTACTGAGCCACACAGAACCACGCACTACCTACTGAGCCACACAGAACCACGCTCTACCTACTGAGACACACAGAACCACGGTCTACCTACTGAGCCACACAGAACCACGCTCTACCTACTGAGCCACACAGAACCACGCTCTACCTACTGAGCCACACAGAACCATGCTCTACCTACTGAGCCACACAGAACCACGCTCTACCTACTGAGCCACACAGAACCACGCTCTACCTACTGAGCCACACAGAACCACGCTCTACCTACTGAGCCACACAGAACCACGCTCTACCTACTGAGCCAGAACCACAGCCCCAGAACCACAACACAGTGCGAAACGACCTGATCCTGAGCCACACAGAACCACAGCCCCAGATCACATCACATGTTTGGGAGTGCCACAAAATTGGCTTTTCCACCCCAGGGAAGCCAAACGAGTTTGCTGTGTATAGGAGTCCAGTGTCGGAGTTACAGTCGACAGCTTGACGAGTGCCGGCTTGGAGGAGGCGGTACATTACCTTTGTCACTGCCAGTCTCAGGGCTACGGCAGCTTGTGGCCAATTGTGGCATGCTTGTTCATGTTATTGTCCTCGTCTCAAAGACGTATCTAAAATACATTATTTTATTATTATTTTTAAATGATTAGGCAACCCATTGCTTTCATATTTGGTTGTAACTCACAAGTATTGCATCTCTCCTAGAACCGTGCAATACCAAAGGATGCTTTGAATGGACTTCTAAGCAGAACACTAAACAGGGATTTCAAGCACATTCTCAGGCCTGTCGTCCTCTCCTCAGGGGTGGAGAACATTGAGCAGGTGCTGTTCACCATCATCCAGGGAGCGGTGGACTGTTCCCCGACCCCATAGCACAGAAGACCTGCTTCACCATCCTCACCAAACTGGTGGAGCTCTGGGGTGAGTGTCTGCTTCATCAGCTAGGAAAAGTGGTCAGAATTCACTCTGACTTTCCATCGGCCGTGCCAGTGTTGGGTCTGGTCGGGAGTGCCACTAGGGGGCGACAATTGGCTGTCTGCCCCAGGGAGGGGGCAGGAAAGCGTCATGAGTTCGCTACATATAGGAGTGGCTCTGGAGTACCGGAGTTACGGTAAAAATTGACATGAAAAGAGACGGCTGTTCTGGAGAATAGGACATACGGACATCCCAAAGATTTGTGAGGGTTTTTAATTGGCGACCCTATTCTCGCCAAGTTTGAGGGTCAGAAACATCTTAAACAAATGTAAAAATTAAGAAAAAAGATTCTTGCTTTTTGTTTCACCTCAGGTGGTAAAGACGGTCTGGTCGGATTCCCCGACTTCATCTACAAGCACATCGTCCCAGCATGCTTTCTGGCCCCACTCAAGCCCACCTTTGACCTGTCAGACGCGCAGACCATCCTGGTATGATTCCTTGCTTGACAAGTTACAGAAATAAGTCATTTCACCTGTCCAGTCTGAGGTCCTACAAATGGTACCTGTTTGCGTTTGGTTTTCAGACTCTTTCGGAGTGTACCCTCACATTGAAAATGATCCATCTGAAAAGGGTAAGGTGAATTTTGGTCACGGTCATGCCAAGGTCATGACACACTCTTTATTTTAGAGGCTATGCAGAGTAAGTCCCATCTCGAACAAAAGGAAAGCCAGTTGTACACAAAATGTTGTTTGACGTTTTATTTATGTTCACCATTAGAAGTCAGTGGAAACTTGCCCTGTTACGGTAGCAGCTGTTTAAGCAAAAGTATGATGACTGAAATCGAATCTGTGCAGATTTGATTATGGCCACTACAAACCTTTCTTTTTGCAAGTGAGCAACGGAACACAATTCTTAATAAACATTAAACCATAAGAACATAAGAATACATAATGACGAGAACAGAGCGCCCATCTAGGCCTGTCATGTCCTAGCCTAGTATCCACTGGATACTGTTCAGTACTGCATCTAGCCTGGACTTGAATAGCCCAAGTGTTTCTGTTCTGAGAGTTTACACAACTCTCTGTGTAAAGAAAAACTTGCTAATATCCGTGCAGAATTTGCCATTAACTAATTTCCACCTGTGGCCTCTTGTTCTGCTAACTGAACTTATTTTTTTCCTCCCATAAAATACTCCTCTTATGTTTTTATTTCCCACATGCATACATCTAGCAATGTTGAATGTCATCTGCCATGTTTCTGCCCATTTTTGGACTTTGTTTAAATCATCTTGGATTACCTTAGTCGATTACAAAGTGTTTGCCAAACCCCCAGTGTATGAACGTGAATGAATGTATTCATAACAAAAGGACTAGGAGATAGTGATGGGTGTATGTCATGTTTCAGTGTTTTTAGTGTGTGTTTAAGATGTCTATTTGCATACAGGGACCGGAATTCATTCAGTACCTTCAGCAAGAGTACCTGCCTTCCCTACAGGTCTCTCCTGACATTATACAGGTACATCCATATCTTTCACTACGATTTGCAAATATTTAAAAAAAGGAGCTTGCTCCTCTCAAAGGGATTTCATTAACACTTTTGGATCTGAACTTTCTTTTTCTCATAGGAACTGTGCCAAGTGCTTCAGCAACCAGACTCGAAGGTTCTCAAAAATTACATAAAGGTAAAGTGAAATGTGTGAAGCATGACTGACCTGTTTCAAATTTCTGTATGTTGGGGCCTTGGATAGCGTAGCGGTCTAATGCACTTGCATTGACTTGTGCTTGGTGAGTGTGAGCTGCCTATTGCAGTTGCGGTTTGAAACCCAACTGTGCCAGACTGGCCCTGGCCGAGAGCCCCGATCGGGGGCGGCAATTGGCTGTCCGCCCCAGGGGGGGGGAGGGGGAGGGTGAGCCGGCACGAGCACGCCGAGAAGCGTGAAGGGTGTCTCCAGAAAGTAGGTGGGCAAGTTCCATCTCGTAGGAGGCGGATCATCGCCGGGCTCAAGGAAATTGGCTTGACCCGGAGGACAGGCGGCGAGTTTGTGGGGGAGGGGGAATCAAAATAAATAGAGTATAATTGGCTACTAAATTGGTAGAAAAACAGGAAAAAATTAACAAAAATAAAAAATGAATTGCTGCATGTGGGGCGCCTGATAAATGCTTCCTTGTCTTTATGAACAGGCATTCTTTCAGAGAGCCAGACAGTGATACAGGAAGTGGAACATAGACGAGAGGACTCAGGATCAAGGTGACTGGTCGTCAGTCCCATCTAAAAAGACAAGAACAACAAGGCTTAGCATAGGAACTGCTTTTGCACTTAAATAATTGCATAACAAAGCCGTCCTGTGTGGGGAAAATACAGGGAAAGGGTCCCGATAAGGTCACATGGTAATGGGCGGGGCCACTGCACCCCTGAAGCCGTGCCTCCTCCAGCCCTGTCCAATCAGTGCACAGCTGAGGATTGACAACCACGTCGTCGTAGCCACGCAGTAGTCAGGACGCTCAGTGTTGTGTTACCCACCCACTCCGAGACAGGAAGTGATCTCGGGTCTATGGGGGGAAGGGGGAGGGGAATAAATAAATGAAAGGAAGTTCAATGGGCGAATCAGAACCCGTTTCCCAAAATGGATGGTTAGATTTGATGAAAGATTTGTGAGACATTCGCGTTTTCTGTAAAATAACTCAAATAAAAAGTCCTTTTGAACATTTTAAACTACATTTTATTTTTGTTAGGAGCGGTTGAAATTTTGAAGTATGTTGAGCTAATGCTAGGCGTAAAGATTGCTTTCCAAAATTACCTTGCGGGTTTGTATTGCAAGGGACAGGAATTTAGTTTAGTGATATTGATAGTGGACAGTTCTGTTGTCAGGCTTGAATGACAGGGTAAGTGCTTATGGCCTTGGGATTTTGCAGTGGTGCCTTGTGTGTGTTTGGTTAATCTACCCTGCTGAATAAACAGATAAATTGGCATATTTAAGTGGGAGATACACAGCTGTATGCGGTTTTGTTGTTAAAGGAGTAGGTATTTGTTAATTTATGCGGGTACAAAATTAGTTATATTTTACATTGTGTGCTGCAGTCAGGATAACATGTAGAAGGGGATTTACTGGAGCCTGAATCTAAGGTCTTAATGAAAGCATGCTGGATCTGCATGCATTACAGTTAAAGTTAAAGATAAGTATCAGAAACATGATTTAAAATACTGTATTTAAATATTTTATAATCCCCCATCACAAATGTCCTGTTCCTAGACTAGCTCAACTAATTAAACCAAGGCTGAATTCAGACAAACATTCCACTCCATTACTGCTTTGAACTTTGTAAATACTGAACATAGTAATGTAACTGTTATATTATCAGTAGCTCCTGTAGCCCCCTATGCTGTGAATAGGAGGAAATTGTTAATTGGTTAATTGCCAATTCATTGACAAAGCCCTAAATATGTCCTTCTGTATTTGTACAAAACTGGCTTTACCCATGGTGCATCAGAAACGGTTTTTAAGGGATGGGAGAAATGCACTTTGTGATCTCCGTAATGGGTTGAGCTACAAAATGGTTGTCAGTCACTTGACTAAAACCATTCCATCAAATGACTTTGCTCTCCCACACAGCAAAACCATGTGATTGGTTCAAATCTACAGATGGCTTGATGGACCCATAATATCTCCACCCGTTCTGGAGTTCAGGAAATTTAACTGTTGTTTTTTTATTTTTATAGAAGCCCTTCAGATCCCTTTGCTATATCGCCTCTGAATCCTAGGAAAAACAACAAAGAAGAAAATCTTGTATTTAGCCAGGAATTTTTATGAGTCAGGTTTTGCTCCTTGGGTGTTACCACAAAAGCATTCTCTGGTAAATTCATTTAGAGCGGTCATTGGAACATGTATTGCCACGAGATAGGACGTGTAGCTGATATGTCTTTATATCCCTAGCTAGAAAAGCACTACTTTATGTACACAATCCCTGGGGTTTTTTACTATTAAAGATAAACCACTTTAATTGAAGTAAGCAATAGAGGTTTAGTGTTTTGTGTTTCGCATGTGACCGCGTGTTTCAAATCCCATGTGGGGGACACATTGTAGATTGGTTCTTCCCCCGAGTGCTGACCCTGGATACGTTTAAGATTTTATACGCTGAATGCTTGGGCTCAGGGTCAGGGGTGAGTAAACTGATCCTGGATCAGCTTCTACCTTAATCAATACAGCAGACATTTGGCTGCCAGTGTGGTCACTTTGGCTCAGTGGCGGATGAAGTACACAACTAACCCTAACCCTTTACTTCAGTCAAAGTACAGATAACCCTGCTAAAATATTACTCCAGTAAAAGTAAAAAGTCCTACATTTAACCCCATTCGCCTTTGAAATGTAGGGGAGTGAAAGTAAAAATAGAAGTAAGCTAAAAAATGGAAATACTTCAGTAAGCACAGATACTTGAAAAATGTATTTAAGTACAGTAATAAGTAAATGTACTTATTGTTAGTGTCCACCACTGCTTTGGGTACAATGGCTAGCTACATTTTATGCAAGCGCTGTACGTAAATAATTTTAATTAAGAAAATTAAGTAAAAATTAAGTGAGTCTTGCCAAATTATAAGGCCTTTTTAAATTTTTTTAATTCTCTCCAGAATTCGCTGTCAGGACCACTAGCTATGTTGCAGGTCTAATGACACAGGCTATTAGCCTGGGTTGGAGTTTAACTCTGGTTGTTATTGTATAGCAGCAACTAAAACTAAAATTCGCCATGATAAGTATTGTATTTGTAAAAGGTATTCTAATTTAAAACCGCTTGTTGGATTTGGGGGACAGACCAACTCCTGTAAATCTCAGTAGGCGTATGTTTCACACGAGTTTGAACATTTCACTGTAATATTAATGTGACCGTTTTTTGGTTTTAAAGTGGTAACAGCTGTAATTGAATTTTTATATTGAGTGGGTTCATTGTTTTAATGTAAAGCAACAGCTGAAGGAAACCTTTCAAAATATCTCGCCTTGGGGGCCGCTATGATATGAATTATACTGTCGTGTAAATAATTGCCAATGCTGGTCCTGAAGACTTTGTTGAAAACCGCTGAGCTTGGAATCGGTGCTGGGGGACGCGAGACGGTTCACAAACCCTACGGGTGGAGCTACCTCATGTGCTGTCAATCACAATCTTACGAACCAATTGGAAGACTTTCAGTCGTAGGAAAAAAACAAAAAAAAAACATGATTTGTTCAGATCGTTTGCAGCAGGCAAATGTTGTGGTTTGTGAAGCCTCGCTCTCCCGTGCTTGCTTTGAATTCATTACTTTGCTGTCAATTGAAATTGTTGTAAGAGACAGTCCCTTGATTTTTAGTGTACATCTTTTGCCATGGATATGCTATATGCAATTTATTGCCCACACCCCTCATCTGTGAACTGCTGCTCTTGGGACCCGTGTGACAGGGGTCTCGACAAAAGGAAGCGGAGCTTAAAACGCTCTCGTTACTGGACTGGAACTGGACGGTCACTGAGACAATCCGACAATCTGGTGCAGCCAAGCAGTTAATTTGGTCTAAATCTCAGCCAGTTTATGGACCGGGCGTCGGACAGAGTGGGTGTCCAGACAAAACTCTGTATTCACAGGATTCCATGTCACCTCCCAATGTCCCAGCTTCAGAGCCCAAAATATTAAAACCGCATCACAAAATTGAGCCCGAAATCAATTCACAGGGGGAAACTCATGCAAGTCGACGTGGAACATGGTGTAAAACACTTTTTGATTCCATTAGTTAGAACTGCAGTATGTTAAAATAAAATGGAGGATACATGTTTTCAATCTAAAATATCCACCACTCACAACTTGAATGTTCTAAAACTTGAGTGTGACATGGAGTCAATTGTATACGGTTAGAGGGGATGTACCAAATGAAGTTTTCTACATACCTTCCGTCTTTTACCTGTGTGGTACCCTTTGCGGAAAACATTTATTGTAAACTCTGTTTTGACTGTACAGCGCCAGTGTTTCTGGCAGGCACAGTACAAGCATGTACATACACATGGCTGCAGCATGGCGTGTTATAATATTGTTAATATTTCTGCCCAAATTTGTGATGTATTAACTTTGTGGAAAAGTTAAGTTATCTTGATTATTTTTGAGAGAAAAAAACGTTATATGCTCAAGTCTGTTTCCATTTATGAATAAAGTGTTTACAAACCTGCTGTCGCTGCGATGGTGTTTGTGTACCCCAACTTCTAGCGCACAGGAGCACTAAGATGCCTTTGACAGTTGTGAGGCAAATGACTTCCTGTGGCTGTTTTTGTGGTCCAACCTTGACAGGAACTCCAGGAGGACTATGCTGACAAGATTCCATCAGAGGCCAAAAAATGTAATACACTAAAAACCACATCCCCTTCCCAAGGGATTGAAAACTGACCAAATCCTCATCCACTGAGGCAGTGACCTAAACTTGTGTGTGTGTGTGTGTGTATGTGTTCTCAGAATGGCATAGCAAGAAGTACAGCACCCGCTATGCTATGGCTACTTTTACCACATAAAAAAAAAGGGGTAAAAACGGTTCAAATTATCTGCAACGTTGTTCTCTACTGAATTGTCACGCACACACACGACCTGTCCATCTCCACAAATCCACAAATGACCAGTTTTGCAAATGAGATGTATATTTTTTTACATTTATTGCAGCTTTCTGGATTGAACTCAACTTCTGGCACAAAAAAAAAAAATCTAAAAGGCAAATTAGTCTTAAGCCACAAAAAAAAAAAAAAGATCTTCCCTTTTCCCCACCCGGTAGAAACATTACAGTATGTGCCAGTCCATCTGAGGAACCGTCAGTACCACACAGCTCAAGGTGTAACGTGCAACGGGATTTAAGCAAAAATGCTGATCTCGGCTACTTATACAAGCCCCTACTGACGTCTTTCTTGTCCTTTACTTCCGTTTCCCAGCAACGTCAACTGGGGTCTCATTTCCTGTTGACTTGCGTGTCTAGTGCATTCTGGGTAGAGCATCCATGGCATTCCTCAGCTGATTTCAACGGCCTTAGCCCTTGATCACCGCAATGGGCCTCAGCTTGATGGCCTTCTTACTGATCCCAGCGTCGTGGCAGGTGTTGACTACGTCTGTCACATTTTTGTATGATTCAGGCGCCTGTTGGGATAAATAAAATTCTTTATATAACACTTTAAAAAAACAAGGTACACAGTGATTTTCAATGTTCCAGATGTCCTGGAGGTGTGATTTATCATGTTTAGGAGATGATCTTCACCAAAATTGTAAATTAGGTTTATTTCACCAGACCGAAATTTCAACATTTCCTTGATGACGAGGTTATGAAGTTGTAACAGAGACCGAAACATGCACTCAATCAATTCAAGAGGGTGTTTCTTTCGGTCAGCCACCTCAATCCGGGTTATTATGTAGCCTTCCAATTCTGCTTGCCATCTCGCGATCTGAATCAGAATGTTCTATCAAAGAGGTGGACAGTTTTGTGAGCATGACAAGCTGGCCCCAGCTGATGCTAATATAGCTAACACTACAGCCTTCCTGTAGCGAACGTAAATTCCATTGCACGCTAACGCTCGATGAATAGTGAGCGAGCACTAAGTCGCTTGCTAGCTAACGCTAAATAACTTGTGTTTACGATTTACCTTAGTGAACGTTAGCTAGCCATATACATAATAAAAAAATATCTCTTCTGGAAAAGTGCATATTGCCTACCTCCTCCATGACCAATTTGGGCGAGGCGACTCTGATAGCGATGCCCTGGTCTGCCAGCCTGTCCAGAACGTCCTGGAAGTCCAGGTTCCTGCGGGATTTGGCGCGGGACAAAGCGCGACCCTGAAAAAAGTGAATTAAGAGCCTGTTTACGAGGTGAACGCCAAAGGACCAGAAGAGAGTCAGGCAGGGGGATTCTGGGAAATGGAGTCCAGGGCCTTACCGCTCCATGGCAGGTGGTGCCGAAGGTCTCGGTCATGCCCTGCTCCGTGCCTGTGAGGACGTAGCTGCAGGTTCCCATGGTGCCTCCAATGAGCACGGGCTGTCCGGTCAGCTGATCAGGATGGTGGAGAGAAGAAGATGCCAATCAATCAATCAATCAATCATTAGCGCAAGTGATCATCTCGCCATGGAAAACAAAAAAAAGGCATGAGCATTCAGCATGGCATGATCTCTTGCACTAACCATGATTCATCTTACCATGTATAAATGCACTTTTTGTAAGTTCTGGCTCTGGATAAGAGCGTCTGCTAAATGCCTAAAATGTATATTTCTCTGGTTCTCTGTGGCTCAGTTGGTAGAGCACAGCGTTTGCAACGCTTAGGTTGTGGGTTCAATCCCCACTGGGGCCACATATACTGAAAAATGTATGCATTCACTACTGTAAGTCGCTTTGGGTAAAAGCGTCTGCTAAATGGCGTATATTATTATATTATTATTATTATTATTATTATATTATATGGAACACAAGACCGTGTGAAAGAGCTCGGCGGTCGTGACCGGGTTGGGAGCGGTACCTGGTAGTCGACGGCGATGAGGGGGTGGTGCGGGGGGAATGCCCGGGTGGAGCCCTTGCGATGCACCAGCAGGGTCTTCTGCTTCCCGTCCACCATGTGCTCCTCCACCTTGGCGATGTTGTGGGACACGTCGTAGATCACGTGCATGTCCAGGTCGTCCGGGGTGGTGGTGAACACTTTGGCGAATGCCTGCCAGGACAAAGAGGCCAAAGGAAAATAACCAGGTTTTCGGTACAGCGGGGGAAAAATAAACGCAAAACATAAAATTGCTCTTAATTTATTATGAACTTTGTAAACCGTGGCTAATTGGCCATAATTTACTGAACAAAGTAAGGCACATATCTTTCCTTCATAAATAAAAACAAATGTCCATCAATACTGCTGCAACCCTACACAAAAAAGGTTATGCACGTGCGTTAGTGTTTAAAGCAAGATTGCATTCGTTCAATTCGCATAGCGTACCGAACCGAAAGTCCTGTACCTGAACGGGTCAGTACCAATACACCCCTGTATTACTGTGTAATGGTGTGTACCATTACACCCCTAATGTATGCATGCATGTAAAAATGGTGCCTAAGAGTCCTTAGGCTCCACCCACCTGTCTGGTCAGGAAGGTCATGGAGGCACGGTTGACCCAGGCGTAGTTGCCGGCGGCCGCCATGCCCTTCAGGTAGTCCTGGCCCTCTTCGGAGGTCACACGAGCGCAGGCCAGCTGTCGGTCATTCACCGTGATCTTGTCTCTCTTCATCGCCTTCTCCATGGCAACCAGGGCATCTACTCGACAGGAAGGTGTTCAGAAAGAGCCAAATGAGTTCACTGCTGTAAGTCGCTTTGGATAAAAGCGTCTGCTATATGGCATATATATCTAAGTGCAGGAATTGTTTTTTAAAATACATTGGAGATTTTTCATTAAACCCAAGTACCTGGAATCCACAACTAGGCTTAAGGGTCGTGTTTTAGGCATTCAGTAATTACTCATTCACGAAAACATCATAGCAACAGGTGAGATGCAGTTTTCTGACACTGGTGCCCATCTGAGCTAATGGCGCTTCTCCATTGCATGTTTGGGGCAGCTGCATTGGCTCAGAAGTGCAATGGGTGAGGTTAACTGGTGATTAAACCGCCTCAATTAAACCTTTTTATACTGTGGGCGGGGGTTAGGGAATGATGTCAGGAGGATCTTTGCAGTCCAAATGTAACGGGGGGGCTTGGGAAGAGGCTCGGCCCGAAGAAGTGCCCACCTGTGGCCACCTGGTGCCCCAGGCCTCTGCTGCCACTGTGGATCATCACGCACACCTGCCCCTTGTGGTCGATGCCCATCTTCTTGGCGGCGTAGTCGTTGTAGATCTCGTCCACCACCTGGATCTCGGCGTAGTGGTTCCCGGCGCCCAGCGTGCCCAGCTGGGTGAGATACAGCACCAGGGTTAATCGACCACGCCCCAGACCGTGGAGAGCCACTGGCACTAAAGTTAACAATGGTGGTGTCTCTTAAAACGTATGTACATTTTTCAAGTATTTATGCTTACTTAAGTATTTCCATTTTTACTTTCAATCCCCTAAATGGAAAAATGTAGGACTTTTTACTTTTACTGGAGTAAAAGCCGATCGGGGCTCCCAGCCTCCCAGCCAGGTTTTCAAACCACGGCTGCAGTGGGCAACTTGCATTCCGGGGCGAATGCTTTGACCGTTACGCCACCCGAGGCCCCTCAGCAGAGCACTTTGTGGGGTGCTGGGTACCTGCGGCAGGCCTCTCTTCTTGGCCTTCGAAGAGACCTTGTTGGGGTCGGCCTGCAGCATCCTGCCGTACTCCTCGCAGTGCTCCTTGTCCTCTGCCCAAGCGTAGCCTTCCCTCAGGGACCAGTCCACCCCCATCTCCAGTGCTTCTTCCAGGTCCCTGTGACACACCAATAGCACTAAATCAATACACCTCATCTTTTTTTAATTAAAAAAAATATATATTTTTAATTGTTTTTGTTTCTGATTTTTTCCCCCCCCCCATTTCTCCCAGTTTGGTAGCCAGTTATACTCTTATTTCTTTTTCGATTTACCCTCCCCCACGAACTCGCCACCCGTCTCCGCTGTACAAGCTGATACCTCGAGGCAACGCTCGCCTCCTCCGAGACGGAACTCGCCCCAACCCTGTTTTACGAGGTCGCCCTACTGGTCCTCGGCGAGCTTGGGCGAGCTTGTGCCAGCTCTCCCCTCCCCCCCCCCTCACAAACGCTGTCCCCCTGGGCTCCCCACCAGGGGGGCACCGTGAGGCAGCTCACACTCGTAAAGAACGTGCCACATTGCAGCAGCTGCCCTGCTCTGGACCCTTAATGTACCCAATCCCATAATATTCAGAAAGAACATATTCCCAGTCGAAAGGAGATTCATTCATGATACAAAGGGGGACGAGAAGACCTGAATGATGAATGAATAAACTATGTGCCCCAAATTCACGCTGAAGCGATCTGCCTTTTCTTATTTTTTGGTAAAATTTGTTTCTTCATTTTCCCCCCCCGTTTTTTTCCCAATTTAGTAGCCAATTCAACCCTCTATTTATTTTGATTCACCCTCCCCTCATGAGCCTGCTGCCTCACAACAGGCCAAGCCAATTCCCTGAGGCTGGCAATGATCCGCCTCCTCCGAGATGGAACTTCGCCCACCTGCTCTTTAGAAACACCCTTACTGCTCCTCACCCTTACTGGGCCTCGAACAGCGTAGCGGTCTAACGCACACTGCTCCTCGGCAAGCTCGTGCCAACGTTCCCTCCCCTCACCCCCCAGGACGGACTGTCAAACGCCGATTGGGACTCCGATTGGGGGAGTCGGACTGACACACTTGCAGAGCACCAGTCAATGCGTGTGCGTTAGACCGCTACGCTGTTCGAGGCCCATAATCCTTTTCTTCATGCCTGGCTCTGACTAGTCTGCTGGTTCTCGAACAACAGTTATGAGTACCCCAGAGGGTTCTTTTAAACTTAAGCTTTTGTGTGTGGTTTTTTTAATATCTGAAATGCAATTCATGGGTGGGGCCTTGCTTACTTGGCGTTCATGGGTATGACCCCCTTGGAACCCACCCCCCACGGGGATGTGGTCGAACAGGGCTTGGGCCAGCTGCTCTTTCACCGGCTGCACGTCGCCCTCGTCCAGGTTGGTCCGCAGTAGGCGGACACCGCAGTTGATGTCAAAGCCCACACCACCTACATGGATGGAGGGCAAAGGTCAGGGCATTATCTTCACTCATATCAGGGCAACGAACAAACATCATGCAGGATGCAAATGCCGCCCCCGATCGGGGCTAACGGCCAGGAAAATGGGCCTATGAAATGTAGTAGAAGTGGTCTGGCAGAGATGGGTTTCGATGAATCATTTATCATTAATAATAATTAGAGATCGCGTCCCTGATAGGCAGCTCACACTACACAAACATTTTTGTAACTTTGCTTTAATAGAAAATTGGACCAGCCAAGATATGGTGCGTTAGACCGCTATGATATCCGCTGCCCCCTCAACCAGGCACTGCTTTCCATCAAGTACCAGGTTGAGACGAAGGGATATAGGGGACACAGGGGCCCTCAAGGACCAAGGTTGAATAGCCATGCTCTAGGTTATGCGTGTTCCAGACATACACATCATCCCAGGAACTGTAAAGCTTATTAGACCACCACAGAAATAGGATTTACACATCACACGGCAGCTAACAGATGATGAGCACGGTGGCCAGTATTGATATTCCTGCCGGGAACCAATTCTACCAGTTACAGCAAATAATTAGTGCTTCAGTCATTACTGTTATACCTGGAGAAACAACTGATGTGGGATCACTCATGTCAAAGGCGGCCATGTTTCCTATGGCAAAGCCATACCCGGAGTGGACGTCTGGAAGTCCAATAGACTTCTGCAGGGACAACAGAGCAACACACCAGTTAGAAACAATACTTTATTTTTTAAAGAATCGGTATCAAACAGTATCAGCATTTGCCAGCTTTGGCATTTACAGCCAAAGTGTCTGAACTTAATTTTGCCCTTGTGGAAAGTTATTTTTGTTTTTATTTTTAAACATAGGATCATTGCCTTTAATGTCGTCATTGCAACGTCATGATTTGGGCCTCTTTTTGGCAACCAGATTACATCACGTTGCTTTGGGGAGTTTTGAAGCGTGACAGCCACGTACAGTCTTACGTGTAATAGTTACGGTCTACGTACAGTCTTACGTGTAATAGTGACGGTCACGTACAATCTTACGTGTAATAGTTACGGTCTACGTACATGAACTATTCCAGGGAGGGCTGCAACATTTCCAATTTGCTTCATGGCAGGTAGAAATCCCCCAAAGCCTGAAAAAAAAATGAAAAACAATCAAACAAACGCATACTAATATTATAACAACTGTTATATAAAACAGGCTGTATATGAAGCATTAGTTAACGTTACAGTAGCTTCAAAAAAATAATAATGGTCATTACCTCCGCCACGACAGGCATTTCGTAGCTCTTCGAACATCAACTTTTCAAGAGGATCATTGACGTAGAAGATCCCTTCTACCACACACACATAACAATACAAAATGTACATTTGGCTTGCAATGTCTTAATAAAATGTACATCAAACCTTAGGTTTCGTGTTGGCTGGCTAGATAAATATAAGTGAAGTTGAGTGCAACTGCAGCTGCAGCTAATTTACAGTAACCGGTATGTTGGTCAAAACCAAGGGTATGGCTAACTTACTGATATTAAAAGTGATTGTCTCTATCTGTGTGTTAGCTACGTATGCCATTAGCTAGCTGTAACAGCAATTAGCTTTAACTGACAACGTTGTGGATTTAATATTGTAGCTATTTAAGTTACCTAACGCGTTAGCTAGCTGCACCACGTACGCAATATAATTCAATAGCACAGCACATTACCTGCATATTTGGAACAAATCCTTTCCGGATTCGCCAGCAGTTCTTATGGATTTTATCCAGATACTGCAACTCGTCATTGTAGCTTCGACTCATTTTGTTGTACTGTAGCTGTATCACGCAAATATTGCTATTATAATTTTTTTAGATAAATATTTTAGTTAATCCAAACGCCAGTCCCCAAAGTCCGTCACCCACACGAGTTCCCGACCAACTACGGAAAGACAGAAGCCTCAATCAGAGCGGGAACCAATGTAAAAACGCGTTTAAATATAAGCAAAACATGCAGTTATATAGTTGGATTTTTTAGCTGGTTGATACCAAGAATCGTTGCTGTCCTATTTTAACTGTGTCTGAACCAGAGATGGGAAAGGAGGGCCGTATCTGTTTCTGTTTTGTATCTGTTGCATGCCAACTTCTGCTCTTAATTATTTAATTAGCCCCAATCATTTGCGTGATCTGACATTTAAGGTACATTTCTTGATAAGCCCATGAATGACAACTAAACTGTTCCTATGTTCCCATATGAAGCATAAAATCTACAAGAGAACCAGCATCGGCGCATTAGCCAGGGCAATTGGTAGGAACTAGGGCTGTCCCGGACTTAAACAAATCTTGGTCGACCAACAGTCGTCCATTTTTCCGATTGGTCGAAACCGTTTTTTTCTATATGACACACCCTATTTGTTTTAATAAATACAACTATATGCACACTGCCCTTGTCTCATGTTTTATAACTTTCTTAAGTGAATGACACACATGAGTAACAATAGGCTAATGACTTTATGGAGTCGGAGTTCAAGATTATCTGAAAGAAAAAAAAAACGTATCGGTTCCGAGCCTCTTCATGCTGCCCTTGCAGATTCTGCCGTTGCGCTTGTGAAGTTGCGGTATGGCCACATAATAGGCTGATGCTTTTATTTGACCATAACCATAACACATTCTAATGCGTAGGCTATGTTTCATTTAATTAACCAGGTTGGTCTCATTGGGATTTAAAATCTCTTTTGCAAAAAAATAGGCTAACAAACGAATGATCACACATAGCCTAATGTCTTAAACTGTAGCCTAAAGCTGAACATAAAGTGGCTATAGCCTATCGAAAATAACTTACTGGAGTCGGAGACCATCCGATGGCCTACTTCCCCAGTCGTTTCATGTTATGGCACAGGAACACTAACTTGTCCACATTTTTTGGCAAAAGGCTGCTCCTCGTTTTATTAACGATAAACCCTACCTTGGAAAACGCGCTTGCAAAGTGGACATTCCACTTTTTTTTGGATCGTCCGCTACTAAAACGAAGTGCTGCCATACTTTTCTTTGACATTATGTTTTTAGGTTATATCAAATGAGTAATTTAAGTATGCCTATATCACCAATCTTAACTGTAGGCAAATCCTAGGCTACAATTAAAATGCACATTCGCACGCCTAAACCAAGGCTACAATATAGGCTACATGAAGGGGGGTGTTACGCATGTTACTTATAAATATATAAACCATACAATTAGCAAAACAAATTAATTATAAAATGTTACTTTTATTAGTTTTGCTAATAAAATGATTCAGAACATTACTTTACATTAACTGCCTAATACAATTTAAAGAGAACATATATAGGCCTAGCTATGTTAAGAGTGAAGGACTGTCACCCAAATCTAGGTGTCTCATGCTGCATGGAGATTTTTTATTATTATTTTATTTTTAGTTTTTTCGCGCGACTGCTCGACCAAAACAAATCTCGTTCGACCAACATCCCATCGACCAAACAATCGACCAGTCGACTAAATGGGGTCAGCCATAGTTAAAAACAAAAACCCTACATAAACACCGGCCCTCCAAAACCGGAATTGCCTACCCCTGCTCTAAAACACAGGGGCCCCTCTGTGTGGAATTTAAATCGAGAGTGTCGCGGAAAATGATGCGTGTATCGCCGTGGCACTGTTTGTCCCTCGTCGTGTTCCGTAGCGAAACGTGAATCGACGACGATGACAGCGGACAGTTTGCAGAGTGAGTTTAGTTCCGAAGTGACATTTGTTGTTGTGGTAGAACGATTTCATACATCCAGTACGTTTTACTCGTCTTTAACAGACATCAATGCTTGATAACTTGAATAATGAAACTATTCAGTACATTGTTGCCAACACAAAGTAAGTGAACCAAAGCTAGCTAAAACAAGACGTTACTCTCAATCGTCCTAAAAGAGTAGTTTGTTTTCTAGATAGCTTTTCGGTGGCACGACTTTGATAATGACATTTTTGCTCGCTGGTTAAACTAAATGTCATGATAAACATTACCGTCGTCAGATTGCACAGTTTGTTATAACGTCATAGCAATGTGTAGCTTGGTTAACTAGCTAGCTAGCTACACAGTATGTCGTAGCTAGCCAACTTAACTCTTAATCTAACTTTGCTAACGTAACGTTTTATACCTAGTACCAGCTAAATACAAGAAGCAGGAAGAAATGAAAGTGAAACAGTTTGGTATGCTAGTTTGCTAGTGCTAAATACCTAGCACACTGACGCAAACCTAAGATAGCGGTAGCTAGCTAACTGTTAGCGCTCTCAGAAGGATAGCTGCAGTGCAGTGCGAATCTGGTAGTGCTGGAAAGCGACACAACTTGTAATTACGTAACGTTTGTTAAAGTTAGCAACCATAACAATTCGCTTTTCTTGATTAGTTTACAAGTTGGCTACTGTTAACATTGATCAGCATTCCCTCCATTCGCAGCTTAGCTGTTGCAGAACAAACTATTGTTCTACCATAAAAGAACATAAGAATACATAATGATGAGAACGGGCCTTTAATTTGCCTTTAACTAACTTCCACCTGTGGCCTCTTGTTCTGCTGACCTCACTTATCTTTAAAAATCTTTGGTATGTAACTTTATTAATTCCTTTTAGGAATTTAAAAACCTCAATCAAATCCCCCCTAAATCTCCGTTTGCTAAATTTAAATAGATTGAGTGCCTTAAGATTGGAAACTTTCGTGCCAGCTTATTTGTTTGTATTTATAATTCTGATACACTTATGATGTACACTCCCCCCCATAATATTAGATATTTAATACCCCACGTAAATGAAAGGGAAGGGGGAACGGACACATTTTTTTACAGTGAAATATAACGCGACGTGATGCGTTCCCAAGCGACGCTTATTTATAACCGCTTATTTAATTCGAATTCTTTCGTGTTTTTCTTGTCCCACAGCCGTTTCTTGATGCTCTTTACTGTTACTACCGAAGCATGAAGTTGCGCGTGAGGTTGAGCAAACAGACCAGCCGCCTGGAGCTGGAGGGAGAGGACCCAACGCTGACGGAGCTCCGCATCCACATTCAGGAGCTACTCCTGCCCTCCTGCGGCCTCAGGTCCAGAGCTTGCCCACCTTACATACTATAATAGTATAATATATATGCCATTTAGCAGACGCTTTTATCCAGAGCGACTTACAGTAGTGAATGCATACATTCTTCAGTATATGTGGCCCCAGTGGGAAACGAACCCACAACCTAAGTGTTGTTAGCGCCATGCTCTACCTACTGAGCCACACAGAACCATGCTCTACCTACTGAGCCTAAGGGTCTGAGCCACACAGAAATATTATTTTTACATTTTACATTACAGAACCACATTTTAGAAACACAAGAAAACAAGACATTGTTGCTCTTGCGGTTGATTGCTTATCCAGAACAAGATGTGCATAAATACATGCTGTCAAAATGGCAAAACGACAAGATATTTCAGTTATGTTGTTCACACTGATTCTCCCCCTCCCTCCACTGCACATAAAACTGGATAGAAATTTAAATCAGATCAGTCAGCAGCAGATAATAAAAATACAGCTCAACACAAACATCTGTGCCCATTCACCCCGTCCCTGTGTTTTAGACATCATTTGCAGATGCTCTTATCCAGAACAAGATGTGCATAAATACCTGTAACAACTAGGAAGGAAAAGGTTGCAGGGCTTTTTTTAGGTTTTTTTTTATTATTAAATGGAGTAAGCAGGGGTATATAGTGTTGAGCAAGTAGGCAGTGGTGATGACAATAGGCTAGATGTACAGAATTCAGTGGTAGTGGAGTCTGAAAAGGTGGGTTTTGAGTCTCTTTGGAAAATGGAATGAACCCAGCGACCCTCACACATTGCTTTTGTGTTTTTTGTCACCCATAGCACAGAGGCAGAGTTCACCCTCTCCCTGAATGGCAGAGAGCCCCTATCTGACACAGGGCAGACCCTCTCCACGTGTGGTGTCGTTTCAGGGGATTTGATATGTGTGATTCTGAGCCAATCTGGGCCTTCACCTTCATCTTCGCCTGCGGCCTCGCCTGCGGCCTCGCCTGTAACGCCTAGCCCCAGGGTCAGCAGTGCCGCCCAACCGCCGGAGGAGTCACGTGTGGAGAACAGACTGCCAGAATCGGTGAGCGCCGCTCTCCACACTTTGCCTTTATTATATTCTTGCTCACAGTTACCAACTGAATATGAAGCAGAATTTACAGTGTCTATTATAGCTATATGTAAACACACATCTTAAAAAAATATATTTACATGTAGACAAACATAGAGTGCATAAAGCACTCTCACAGATCACGCAGTACAATTAGGGATCATAGCAGATTTATAAACAATGGGGGGGGGGGGGGCAACAGTTTGGTCAGTTTTTAAAGAGAAGCATTACAGAGTCTGATGGCAGTGGGCAGGTGGCGTTTCGTTCTAAATTTAAGACGCATCAGTTCATTGCTGTTCCTCACACGTTTCAGCACTTAATTCATTTGAGTCGTCGAATGGCTGAAAGAGTCACACGTCCTTCTTTCCTAAAGGCCTAAATTGGCAGCTAATTGAAAAGAAACCATTACAAACCTGCAGGTGTTGCAGGCCCCTCCAGGACACGGGTTTGACATCCCTGTCACAGGCCCTCCAGTCTCCAGTAAGATATCTTGACTCACAAATTTCAGAGTCAGAGTTTTTTGGTGAAGGCAGATGAGGACATTACTACCATTACCTGATTTGGTTGTATTGGTGGTAAACTTCCTGTCTTTTGAAATGTATACTCTGTATGTTCCAGGCTAGAGTTCTAGGCTCTGGAGTAAAAAAGTTAATGTGCGTACAGCCGGGGGCCGCCTTGAACATGGAGTCAGGGACAAACAATCGCCAAAGAAAGACGGGAGTAAAATGCAAACAACTCCCTAATGAACTGAATTCACAATAATGAGTGGCGTTTTGGTCAACTTGACCTTCTGAAAGACTAAAGTATTGAAGTCTTGAAGAAGGTTGATTCGACCGTTACGTCACCTGCGTGATTTAAAGCAGCGATCCCCAAACCCGGTCCTGGGGCCCTCCTGTGTATGCTGGTTTACACTGGTACTCCCTACCCCCCCAGGCTTTTGTTTCTACAAATTAACCTGGCTCAATTAACTAATTAGCTGTACGCATTAATGCCGGTTCACTCTCAGATTACATTACAGTAAACACTTCATACAGGAACACAAGAATTCATGGACTTCAAGACATTTAGCTAAAATGTCAGATCACGTAAATGATTGGGCTAATTCAATAATTAAGAGCAGAAGTAGGCATGAAATCCAGAAATGGAGACGGCCCTCCTTGCCCACCCCTGATCTAAAGCATTTGGAGAGAACAGTGCAAGAGGTATTTACACTTTATTTCAGAATCATTGGTTGTCACAAAAAATAAATGACTTTGGTACCACCTTCTGCAGAGAGACCAAGAGCACTAAGTGGTGTTTTAGCACTACAGACATGCCCTGTATGGTGGCCAAATGTTTTTTAGTAGCACTAGGTGAAATATGTTGACGTACCTGCTTTTAAAAAGAATGGAGAACCCGTTCCTTTTGAGCAGAGAGCCTTTTAGCACAGTATGTGACTATTCAGCCAGGAGAGAGGCGTGGCAGTGTTGGAGAAGTGAACGATCGGTATTGTGGTCACAGGCAGCCGGGGAGAGCGTCTCTCTTGTGTTCTGACGCTGACTGATCTTGCTCTGGGCAACGACAACAGATTGAAGGCATGACTCATTCCCCCCCCCCTTCCCTGGCCATGGCCTTTTAGCCTGTCCCCACTGAAAGTGTTCTTCGTGCCAAATGGGCATTCAGCTGATCGATGGTCATTGCTAGAGAGTGAGCCTATTTTTCCCTATTTTGTCCAGCTCTCGCAAAGTTTGACTGAGTCCCCATAGTAACAATGGAAAGCGTCCAACCCTCGTTCCAGCTGTCTTGCACATTCATGGCTAGATAGTACCCTAACCCTAACCCTAACCCAGATAGCGACAAATGTCCAAATGCGCATGCGCAAGATCTGGGAAAAAAATAGGGTTGCTGTCCAGCCAAAAGCTTGATTTGATGCAACCGGTAGTCGCTCTATTCTCCATCACCAGTGACCCCAGGGGAGAGGGAAAGTGCTGAGTCATGCCTCCGCATGCACCACACACAGCTGCCAGAGGGCAGATTATCGCAGGCGTAGCCACTGCAGAACGGACATAGCTGGGGCATTGCTGAAGTTTATACAAGACATGTAAGGGGCATAAAACAATATTCAATAACATGGCATTGTGATACACTGTAATATTGTTATTTAATAATGCGATATAGCAGGGGTGGACACTTCAACCAATTACACTGGCTCATGAAGCTAATTATCTGTATACACCAACGCTGGTTCACTTGTAGATTAGACCACAGTAACATGTTTCATATGGGAACACAAGAACAGGTTCTTCAGCTGTCATTCCTGGGCTTATGAAGAAATTTAGATAAAATGTCAGATCACGTACATGATTGGGGCTAATTAAATAATTAAGAGCAGAAGTTGGCATGAAACCCAGAAACGGATACGGATCCTTGCCCACCTTTGCTATATAGTATGATACGTAATTGAATATGATCAAATATGATATAATGGTATATCATATTAGTAGTCACAGTAGGTTTGGATGTCGGCCATGGAAAGTTAGTAATTGATGTTTTAGATAATGTGTAAGGTATAATCACAGTTTGTTACACTGTGTTGTCGTAAACTGAATGGCGTTTATGTGTGTTTTTGTAGCCCGGCACCAGTGAGTGTGAGGTGGAAATGAGGGAGGAGGAGGAGGAGCAAATTGAGGAGGCGGAGCTAGAGCAGGAGGAGGGGGAGCCTGTCCCTTTCAACCCGGGGCCGATGCTGTGCAGCGAATCGGAGGAGGGGGAAGTGCCCCACTCTCTGGAGGTGCTGTACCACGGAGCGAAGAGCCAGAGCCCCTGTGATTCGCTCATGGTGTCTGTGCACCTGCTCATGTTGGAGACTGGATTTGTTCCCCAGGTACGAGCGCCTCCAGCACCACGTGTGGATGATGTCTGGGTTTTTACTGGGTTTATTATTATTTTATTCTTTAAATTTGTTTCAGATTTTTTTATTTTTTTCCCCACGTTCTTCTTCCAATTTGGTAGCCGATTATACCCTCTATTTCTTTTGATTCGCCCTCCCCCCCTGTAAGCCACAATCAGGGACGCAGTTGGAAACCCGTCTCTACCAGACCGGCCCTGGTCGTCAGCCCCGATCGGGGGCGGCATTTATCTGTCCGCCCCAGGGGGAAGGGGGAGGGTGAGCCAGCTCGAGTTCGTCGAGGAGCAGGAAGGGCGTCCGTGGTCGGGTTCCGTCTCGGAGGAGGTGGATCTACCACCTGGAAAAATGAGCTCGGGCGGCGGACCCAGGGGAATTGAGATAAATAGAGGGAGGACAAGGCCTGGCGGATGGCGACGGTCCAACGCACCACGCTCGGAGTGGTGTGCGCTGCACGTCAGGGGACGCGGATCGCGGTCTCTACCAGATTGCAGATAAATAGAGAAGGTTATAATTGGCAACCAGGAATTGGGAGAGGAAAAGGTGGAAAAATTGGCAACCAAATTTTTAAACTGGGAGAAAAAGGGGAAAAATGTGAAAATAAAAAAAGAAACTAAGCCACAACTCATGTCTAGGACCTCTGCATTCACACACTTTCAGAGAGAAAAATGCAGAGTGACAAAATTATCTGTTATTTATTTCACACAGGGCTCTCACTCATGAAAATTGATGAGAAAGAACACAGTTCTTCATTCTTCATAATATGTTAAATGAATGAGCATTCAGATACTGATCCAGGCACTGGACGAAGGATGCCATTAGGCGTGGTTGAATATTCAAACAGTAGTATATTCAGTCTCATCCACGTTACTGTCCTAAGCCTTCGGAGTCCTAGGATGGGAAAATAGGGGTCTTGCAGTCAGAGTTGACTATATCCATACCGTGAAAGCCCTGTGTGATACCAACTTTCTCTGGCCTGTGTCTTGTGTGTGTGGTCATATCTTTATTTTATACATTACTATGTTGTTTTTTTGTATGTGTCCTTATCATGCTTGTCTATTAGGGGTGTAACGGTGCACATCAATCTCGGTTCGGTACGTACCTCGGTTTTGAAGTCACGGTTCGGTACATTTTCGGTACAGCGGGCGGAAAACAAAATGCAAAACATAAAATAGCTTTTCATTTATTATGAACTTTGTAAACAGTGGCTAATTGGCCATACTTTACTGAACAAAGTGAGGTAATGTCTTTCTTTCTTTAAAAAATGTCCGTCAATACTGCTGCAACCGGACACAAAAAAAGTTCTACACGTGCGTTAGTGGTTAAAGCAAGATGGCATTCGTTCAGTTCACACCGTGTACCGAACCGAAAGTCCTGTACCAAACGGTACCATTACACCCCTGTACCGTCTATGGAACCATATGGCGCTTATGTATGTGATCATACTGTCATGGTGTACGTGACCATACTGGGCTTGTGATGTTTAGGACGCAGAGGGGAAGCCTGGTGTGATGCCCGCTGGGTGGAGAGCTTCAGGGGGCCTGTACAGACTGCACTACACCCACCCCCTCTGTGAGCGCAGCCTGGCAATGGTGGTGGCAGTGCCCATGGGAAACATGCTGGTCTTTAACGGTAATCCACCGTTTACTCCACCTTTGCACATTACTATCCCCAGTACAGGGGTGGGCAAGGAGGGCCGTATCCGTTTCTGGATTTCATGCCAACTTCTGCTCTTAATTATTTAATTAGCCCAATCATTTACATGATCTGACATTTTAGCTAAATTTCTTGATAAGCCCATGAATGACAGCTGAAGACAGTTCTTGTGTTCCCATATGAAACATGTTACTGTGGTCTAATCTAGAAGTGAACCAGTATTGGCGTATCCAACTAATTATCGAAATTGAGCCAGGGTAATTGGTAGAAACAAAAACTTGCATGCACACCGGCCCTCCAGGACCGAATTAAAAAAATAGCAAAATTAAGATGCTATTGTTGGGTACACAATGTACACATATGTATACATACACAACATGCAGTACACAATATACAGTACGCAATAACATTAAATTACATGTACAGCGAATGTGACTGAGTGATTGTGACTGACTCTACTGTCTGTGGCATGTAATAATTGTCTTTGTCTGTGAGGTATGAAGCTGGATTGTGTTGTGTTCTCAGCCTCTCTGAAGCTGAATGAAGCAGTGGACGGCACAAGGAAGCTGCTGCTGAAGCCATCCTCCTACGTGACGGATGAGTGGACGGGTGAGTGCGTCCCGAATCAAGGCTGCGGTTCAGGGTTCAGGGTTCAAGGTTCAGGGTTCACACTCGCAATGGGACAGGGGAGCTGAAGAGTCACAGCCAAGGGCATTCTAAGCACTCGCCCGGGAATGCAAGCTGCCCACTGCTGCCGCGGTTCAAAAACCGTGCCAGTCCAGTTCTGGCCGTGAGCCCCAATCGGGGGGGACAGCGATTGGCTGTCTGCCCCAGGGGGAGGGGGGGGGGAGGGAGAGCTGGCACGAGCCTGCTGAGGAGTGGAAGTAAAACCTTTTAAATTTAAAAATAAAATAAAATATAAGAGAGTCACAGCCAAGGTGATGATCCATCATATCAGGCTGTGAATGTCCGGCAGGAACCAAAATCTTGCAGACGCTGTGGCTCGCCAGGACCAGGCTGGAGAAGCCTAGGCCTAAATTATAACATAGCACCAGTGCATAGTCGCATTTTGTGAGGTAGTGCATATCGGCTCTGTCTCGTCTGACGTAACTTTAAATGTAAGATAGATACGAAATAAAAATCGAAGACAGATTTGCGTAGATTTTTAGTTTTGGTTTTCTTGATGCGTGGGTTCACGATAAGATGTTTTCTGTTTCCTGTCGCCCCAGGAGAGAACGCTGCCGGCGTCTACAAGGACTTGAAGAAGCTGTCCCGCGTTTTTAAAGACCAGTTTGCATACCCTTTGATTGCATCAGCTAGACAAGGTACCAGCTGTCTTTTTCAGGGTCGAGGAGGTGCTCACGACAACGACACTAACGATCAGTGGAGCTGAAGTACACACTCGAGCGCCAGCCAGGGTTCCCACGTGTCATGGAAAAAAATTGAAAATCATTGATGGAAATTATTCTGTCATGGAAATTTTGTTTCAGATTTTATCTCTTTTTTATTTTTATTTTTTCCCCTCCCAATTTGGTAGCCAATCACACCAGAAATAAATGTGTAATGTGTCATTGCACTGGCGTGTTAAGTTATGAAAGTAAAGTCAATTTTTGTGTCAGTTGCAAAAAGAAAAGTAATTGAAAACCTTCAATTTGTCATTGAAATGGAAAATGGAAATGTGATTTGAGTGGGAACCCTGATTGAAACTAGGTCCATGCTCTTAAAGGGTTGTGCCTACACAGTATCCAGTTCAAGGAGGTTTCAACACAAATATTCCATCTACTGAGCAGAGGCAGAACCTCCTGTTACCATGCAGGGTCTTCCTGTAAGGGAGTGCAGAGTGGAGATCAGCTGCATGCCTGCTCAGTACATAGAACACCTGTGTTGAAATTTCCCAAGAAATGTGTCTTGTGGGGGCCTCGGGTGGTGTCACGGTAAAAGCATTCGCCCGGAATGCAAGTTGCCCACTGGCAAGTCCCCCGATTGGGGGCGGCGATTGGCTGTCCGCCCCAGGGGACTGGGGAGAGCTGGTTCAATTCGAGCACTGCTGTTGCTGAGCAAGCACAAAGGGCCTCCCTGTGGGCAAAATAAATAGGCGAGTTCCATCTCGGAGGAAGCGGTTCATCGCCAGCCTCAGGGTAGTGGCTTGTCCTGTAGATGCAGGCGGCGGGCTCGTGGGGGAGGGTGAATTGAAGAAATAGAGGGTATAATTTGGCCACCAAATTGGGAGAGAAATGATGGGGAAAAATCTGAAATAAATTTTGAAAAAAAAAAAAAAGTATCTTCTATAGGCAACAGCTTTTCAAAAGCCACTGAAGGTATCAGGGCTGTGCAAACTTTGACGCTCTGTGTGCGTGCTCTCTGTCGCCCCCTGCTGTTTGCAGCCATGAACTTGCCGGCGGTGTTCGGGTTGACGGCCCTGCCCCCTGAGCTGCTGCTTCGCATCCTGAGGCTGCTGGACGTGGGTTCGGTGGTGGGCGTGTCCGGCACCTGCCGGGACCTCCGCTGTGCCTCCGCCGACCCCTCCCTGTGGAGACAGCTGTACCACCGCGATTTCAGGGGTGAGGGTGCTCTGTGCCACCGGCCAACGTCACCACACTGAGGCGTGTTTGAGATGCCAGCCAGTGATAATAATAATACATTTTATTTATAATGCACTTTTCACTATAGGACATCTCAAAGTGCTACAGAGGCATAAAACAAAGAGAAACAAACACAAAAATGCATAAAAACAAACACCAGGTTAAGAGAAGGCCTTGTTATAAAGGAAGGTTTTTAGGCCTGATTTAAAAGCACCCAGATTCTGTGGTTCCCTCAGGACAAATATTTCAGAATTTGAGTAGAGTGGTCACTCAAACCTTCAGGAACTCTCAATGCACCTTTGCGTTATCTAGATTTGTGTCCGAAAATTGTTTGTTAGGCATGTTTTTATCCAAAGTGTGATTGCTTTTCCTTCATAAAAATGTGCAGCATCTTAGGAGAACTCTTTACATTGTTGCTCATGAAATGCGTCTCAATCTGAACGTGAGTTTGTGCCGTTTTGCTAATTTTCTTGTTTTGCACTGTTCCAGATCAATTTAACAGACCAAGAGACACAGACTGGAGAGAGGTATTGGAATTGAACATCAGTCATCGCCGTGACTTGCATTAACAGCCGTTGATTAGCCAATCAATGATTCTAACACAGTCATACACGGTCGCTTGCAGCTTGCTTTCTGTCCCTGGGTCACTGTGTAAATGGGAAACGAGCTCTGAGCTCGTGCATGCCTTTTCTCAGGAGTAGGCAGTGTGGCAGGCACCCTGGCAGGCAGTGTGGTATAATGGTTCAGGACTAGGTTGCAGGTTCAGTCCCCAGGTGGGACACTGCCGTTTTTGAGCAAGGGATCTCAGTTAATATCCAGCTGTATAAATGGATTGTAAAGAAATGTAAACTTGTCGCTCTGGATAAGAGCGTCTGCTAAACCTGTAGCAGCAGCAGTAGGATTTGGGGGATCTGACTCATTTGCCAGTACACGTTGGCTCTCCTCTCGATGTCGTAGTGAGCTGATGGCCGTCACACCTCTGTCGTTCACTGCGTGCACTGTGGCTCTGTGTGGCTCAGTAGGTACAACATGGCATTGACAACGCTTAGGTTGTGAGTTGGATTCCCATTGGGACCACATATACTGAAAAATGCATGCATTCACTACTGTAAGTCGCTTTGGATAAAAGCGTCTGCTAAATGGCATACATCAGGGTTCCCATGGAAAAAACTTGAAAATCATTGAAAATGATTACGTCATGGAAATGTCTGATTCCATGTAACGTTATATATTTTTTTCTTCTTTTCTGGTAACGTTACTGCAAAATGTCTGTTCCCTTGCCACCATTGTTGCCACTTGCCACGGCTGTTCTCACTCACACACACACACACACACACACACACACACACACACACACACACACACAATGAGATGTGTATTTGCACTGGCAACAAAATGTGTTAAGTTATGAAAGTAAAGTCCATTTTTGCATCAGAACCCTGATATATAATGTATACATATGTACTGTCACTGTTTGACTGTTATCTTCCCCACAGCTTTACAAAAATAAACACAAGCAGAGGAGGGAGCTGGGCCGCTTCCGACGCACCAGGCTGTTTCCCCCAATTCCTCCATGCCCGCCCCCACCCTTCCACCCCTTCCCCTTCGGCCCCACCCCCTACCTCCCCGGCATCATCGGGGGCGAGTACGACCAGAGGCCTGGGATCCCCGGCAGCCTTTTGCCCCGCCCACGCTTCGATCCCATTGGCCCGCACCAGGGACACCTCCCAAGCCTCAGGGGTCCTCCTATTGGCCGGTGGCCCCCAGGGTCCTCGGGCAACAGGTCATCAGACATTAGACGCGGATTTATTTAAAAACTTGTCTGATTTATTTAAATGCATTGGGGGCCAAATGTTAGAGTGTTAATTTGTACTGCACTGGTATGGCTTGTCCCTACAAGGACTGCCACTCCAATCGATTTAATCCAAGCTGAATGCAACTGCATTGTGGGTAAGCAACCCCATTGCTTTCAGTCTGCAATAAAAAATAGTTTTGCCTTCGATGAATTTGCACAGTGAACATCGAAAACTCAATTTGGAGGAAGTGATTCTCACGCCTCCTTTACAGTGATAAAATCTTTCTTGCTTTCTACTCCCAACCGATCCTGGAATAGCAGTGAACGCTACACCTTACCCCAAACCCATTGCATTGAAAAATCTCAAACTAACCCAGGGTCAGTGCAGAATCCGCCAATACGTGATCTTGTAACCAGTTACCCATGATGCACCTAAATGATTGACTGGTGTGAAATGTAGGTGGCTGTTTCACATGGACTTATCGCGGACAGTTGGAAATAGCTTGGCTTTTCACTTTGCTTGTTTTCCATGCAACAAAACTTTGAATAAAATGCAAATCATTTCAGTTACTGGTTTGTGTATTCCTTTTGGTTCAAGGGGCCTTCAAAACAATCACAGGCAATATGGTAAAACTTTTAAATTAATGGCAATATCAATTCACAGAAAGCATTTTATAAATGTGTAACCACCGTGAATAACTACCTTCTGAACTCGTTGTAAACGTGCTGGGCGTACTTGAAATGTTTTGCAGGCCTGTCCACATCAGGATTAATGAGTATAAAGTAAATTCTATTGGAAGCTACGTTTTTGTTTTTTAAGTAGTGTTTATTTTATGCTGTTGTAGTAAATTAAGAACAACCAAATCGGAACCATATTGAGGTATCAAATCTAACGACCACTTTGTCCATATTAAATTGTTAAGCGCCACCTGGTAATTATTGTCCAGGTTGTTAGTAATTGTGCATGGTGTGATTTGTCCACCGGGTGGCGCTATGTGCTCTGCAAAATGATTCAATGAATAGATGCGTCAAATTGAATTCGTATTTAATGTTTGAGAGTGAGTTTTAAAAAGTCGTTTATAGATATAAAAATAAAAGTGGCACATTATTTTCCAGTCTAGAAATGGAAATTTAATCCATGGAACATTACAGGTTTACGTATAGAAGTTAAAAAAATAAAAATTAATGATTAATAATAAATGAATAAATAAATACAATATTACCCCCCCCCTCCAAAAAAAATGCTGTAGGTTCTAACAGGGGCGAATCTATGATTTGACCTTTAGGGGGGCTCAGCCCCCAATGAGAATGTGAGATGTACACATGCAAAGCACAAGCCTACATTTTTACTTAATTTACTGTTACATTCTCCAAAACAAAAACACCACAATGGTGGTCGTTCTCAAATTTGAAATACCACTCTATCTGTGGTATTTTTAAAAACATTAAGTGAAAATGTTTTTTTAGAAAATAATGACTAAACATTTTCAGGGGGTCTGAGATGAAAGACTAAAAAACCCCCTAAATACGGTTTAAAATCTAACATTTTAAAGGCATCTTAATTCGGTGCAATGTCCGGAATGAGAGGACTGGTTGGGGTGACAATAGCTCAGCGACGCGTCAAACAGCGGAGGTATAGAAGCGTGACAGTTCAACAAGAGAACTTTGAACGATGAAGGCATAAATGCGCTGCTCGTGTCCCGCTGTGCGATGCGGAGACGCGTGAATTATCGCGCTGTCTTGGTGTAGGCCTCGTCTTTTACTTTTACTGGGGTAATCATTCTAAATCCAATGGACCGTGATGGAATGCAATACTGGAAGCTGCGGTTCTGGGTTATTTCTCCACACCACACTCCGCAGATTAGCTAAAATACAACAGGACAGAAATGCGCGAGGGGCACTGTCAATGCATTGTCTCGTGCTGTAAAGGTGGAGCTTTCACTTCAAAGCTACTCGAATGTGATTACTAGAAAAATGTTTTAGGAAAACCTTTGGCTTGTCGCAACAGACCAGGCAAATCTGATTTACGGCATAAATCAACAATGCAGATCGTCACACTGATGTATCGATTCGTGCATTTCTTTATGGTGGCGAGAAAACACGTGGAACAAATCGAAGCGCAATGCTAAATGGGTCACTAAAATACACACTGTCACTACTGTCGAATACCACAGTGAATTCCTCACCTGAATTAGGATTGCTGTCGGTCTGTATTATATGGTTTAATCTGAATATGACTGTTGTATTCTGTTTTCTGCATGGCAATTTCACTTATAGTTATACAACAACAAAAAACATTCTAAAGCATAGAGAATACAGGGTTTTGACATATGAACGGGCAACCTGAACTGCCTTGAAACAAGACTATATGGTTCTGTGTGGATCAGTTGGTAGAGCATGTTGCTGACAGGTTGTGGGTTCGATTCCCAGATTGGGGCCACATATACTGAAAAATGTATGCACTCACTGCTGTAAGTCACTTTGGATAAAGGCGTCTGCTAAATGTTATTTATATATATATCACTGTATAAACTCGAGAAATCTCACAGGTTACGATGCAACACGAAACTCGTTCACGAACTGGTTTCATTTAGAATTCCAGTTGCAACATGGAAAATGTCAGGATTTATTTGACCCCACTAGAAAACAACGCCAATAATAATATCACAACATTCAATGCTAAATCGCAGTGCAGATAGGCTACTACGCCACGCCGTCTCAGACGGAGGGAAAACACGAACCCATTCTCAACACGCTTTTTAAGAATTTATTATAAGAAAAGGGGGTATTTCTGAGCATGGCGTCATCAGCCAGTGACCTCATACCCCGAGCGCGCTCACCCCCCCTCCCCTCAAACTGGAACAGTGTCCCCCTTTACGCACGTGGGGCTCCCGAAACGCCGTATTTTTTAAATATATAACATTGAGAAATTACCGTGCGTTTTCATACGTCCTTTGCTATTAAACAGCATCGCAATGTATTGGTAAATCTAGGAGGTCTCATAGGCTATACACGAAAGGGGAAATGTTACTCCGTCCCTGTTCCCTTTAAGTGGGACTCTGTTATTCTCCTCCACACAGGAAGTGCGAGGGGTGGTTCCCGTCGCAAATTCCAGCTGATCACGGAAGTGGTACCTTCTTTTTCACACTGCCTTTGAAATTGGGACTGTCATTCCGTTTCCCTCCCCCCCCCTCCCTTCCCCAAGTGATATCATGCAGGAAACGCGGACTTGCGGTTAAAAAAAGGAAAAATTGTTGCAAAAAAAGAAAGTATTATGGTAAATGAGGACTAGCTATAGCCTTAGCTAAACGGGATTCTCCCCCGTTACCCCTTTGCAACCTCCCGCTGTCTTCGCTCTGCCCCCCAAAAAACCTCCCCGTGTGCTTTTTCTTTTCCCTTTCGCCGACCTGTCATGATCTCAGTTCGGAGATGGCATCCTTTCAGAGTTACTGCCAGAGCGCCGGGACAGAGGAGGAGGAGAACGGCGAGCTGGACCAGTCTTTGCCGCAGATGCTGAAGGCTATCGCCGACGAGCGAAACCGTCTCAATGTCAGGCAAGAAGTCAGCGGACTCGGTGAGTTAAATTCGCTATAGCTTTGTAGCAAGCTCGATACAAATGTGTGTGTTAATTATTGTCATTTTTTAAAACGGTGAAATAATTTTTCCTTTTTTATTATGAGCAATACTGTTTGTTTGTTGCTTCACCCGGCGTTCAAATACAGTAACGTTTGCTTGGTAGCTAGCTTATCTAGTAATGTGTTCAACAATTTTAGCCAATTGCGAGCTAGCCACCTAAGCTAGTCTAGTTTGATAAGTTAAAAGCACTTTCCGTTATCTCGCTAACGTGAACGTTATTTCTAAAAAATAAATAAATAAAAATACACCGCAGTGCTTCGTATTAACAATGAGGTAATCTCCTCTTTGCTAATTTTAGGTAGCTTTACGTGGTGTAAAACCACTTAACGTTAACGTTAGCCAGCTAGCTTGCTTGCAAGTAAACATTTTATTTTTTCCCCAATGTTAAGAGTGAGACATATACAAGCACAAATACACAGGTGCGAATAATGTTCGTTTCATTGCATAACGATAAGTGCAATACTGTCACTATGTAATGTTTATGGATAATTGTTATCCTTCTGTGTTAGCGAGCTGGCTGGCTGTTTCAGCGATATAATGTCTTATGACTTATAATAAAAATGTTAAACTAACGGTAACAGCGAGGGCAATGTTGTGTCCGTTCAGCCTCTGGCAACATTATTTTACTTCCATGAACATAATTCACCTTCACTGCCACTGGGACTGAATTTCCAACTTGATTAGAAGAGGTTGGCGTAACGTTAACGTGTTTTTAGCAAGTGTACCGAAAATGTGGGGACGTTTTGAAACACAGCTCGGTGGAGAGTAAACAGTATAGACGAACTTTTTGACGTTAATATGAAAAGTTGCGCCCCTGCAGAGAGAGGCGGCTGGCCTCGCACGAGCCTTTGTCTTCCCGTGCTCGCGCAGGGATGGGGAAATGAGCGAACGTGAGTTTCTTTGTCCTTACGTTTGCTCCAGGATGTAGGGAAATTAATATCGCAAGATAAATATCATGAAAAATGATAAAAAGGTTTAATAAAAATAATTATAGGGAAATGAGGATAGCTTTGTATATATATATATATATGTATATATATATATACATAACTTACTACAATCCTCTCGTTTCAACAACAGCTTCGTCCCCACAACAATAAGAAACATTAACACTCATGGACTGCCACCCCTACCACCCAGCCATTAACAATTTATTAATTTATTAATTTAATTCAATTCACTCATGGCTGCTATATGTGAATCTATGTACTGTATTTGTGCCATTGATTGTGTTCCCTGTTGTCTGTTGTATGTAGCCTACCTGTGAGCCAAGAAAAATTCCACAAACTGTGTTGTGTGGCATTAAATGCACTTTGACTATGACGTGTGTATATATATATATATAGGCTATATAATAATTAATATATATATATATATATATGATACATAACGTTAACATCTTCAAGTCCTTCAGATGTGACACAAAAATAGCAGCACCTGGAAATGGAATAAAGTATTTTTTGTGTCACAATCCACTTCAGTATCCACGTCACGTTTTAATTCCGCTCCTGTTCCTGCCCAGGTATCTTTGTTTGCATAAGTACGTCAATTAGCATTTGAATGGTGTTTCAGAAGACACTCATTTCTAACTGCTTCAGTTCACGAATACACGTTAATTCAATAATAAACTGAATGAATGCACACAGATCTCTTTGTTTGTTTTTTAAATTCAGAGCATGTTTTGGAAAGCCACAATATGCTGCTTATACAGTAAAATAAATTGTGTATGATAAAGACAGAATAAGCCATAATCTCAGTGGCGGAACGATTGCATGTTCCGCATTTGTTTTGATAATTTGTATGATATTTGTCCTGTAAAATAAATACACACCACCACAGTAGTATCTACCAGAATATTTACCAAAATTGATTACATTGACCAACTATGGAATTGGATACAAAATTACATTAATTATCCTGCCTCTGTCTCTGATTGTTACTTAGCACGTGTTTAATTAAGAAGTTTATGGAACCAGAAGATTGTTGGTTTGAGTCCTAACCATGCCGTGCATATTCATGTTCTGAAAAAAAACTTTCTAAAAGTACAGTACATACCAATAATAACAATTCGACACAGGGTCTGTTCTTACCATATACCAGGGGTATTCAAAGTGTTGTAGTGCCTGATTCTAACAAATACCTGCAGACACTGCGAACCTCGAGGCCTGGATTTGAATACCCCCACCATATACTATTATGGCATTGGCTAGTTGGTCTATACTAGGGATGGGCAAGGAGGGCCATATCCATTTCTGGATTTCATGCCAACTTCTGCTCTTAATTATTTAATTAGCCCAATCATTTATGTGCTCTGCCATTTTACATACATTTCTTCATAAGCCCATGAATGACAGCTGAAGACTGTTCTTGTGTTCCCATATTAAACATGTTACTGTGGTCTAATCTCTAAAGTGAACCAGCATTGGCGTATCCAACTAATTAGCTAATTGAGCCAGGGTAATTGGTAGAAACAAAAACCTGCGTACTCACCAGCCCTCCAGGACCGGAATGTCCCACCCCTGTTCTATACTCAAAACAAAGGGAAAAATGTTCCCAAACTAAAAAAGCAGACAGGAGTGAAATTATACTACATACCTCAGTTACACATGTGGTTGGTTGTAACAATAGATACAGAATCACTAGATTGGTCAAATGCTCTATTTAAGTGGTTCCGAAACTCGGTCCTGGGGGCCCACTGTGTATGCAGGCTTTTTGTTACAATCTCTTGGAACAATTAAGGTTGTTGAAAACATGTGTTTTAAGTTCTGCCATAATTTGTTCCTTAAACTTATTTCAACACAAGGCAGGTTTAGCTTATTTTCCATTTGCTTTGCCGGTGAACTCTCCATTTTCCACAAATGCTTTAGTTTCAGGTGTCAACACTTTCAGCAATTAGGACCCCACCGATTTAATCTGTCAGTGTATAATTGGATCAATTAAAATAAATAAAAAGTAACCTCTTTCTCACGGAAGCATCGAAATATAACACTTTCCAGAAAATGCATTAGTTTAGCTGACTGGTTAAATGTCCTGGGAGGGGAAAATGAGGCCTTAAATAATCCTTCAATAGACATCCAAATGGTCTAATTATGAACAATGAACAGCTTGTTAAAATTAAATGTTGCAATTATGGTTGAAACCAAAACCAGCACACACAGTGGGTCCCCAGGACACACAGTGTAAACCAGCACACACAGTGTAAACCAGCACACACAGTGGGTCCCCAGGACACACAGTGTAAACCAGCATACACTGGGGGTCCCCAGGACACACAGTGTAAACCAGCATACACAGGGGGGCAGCACGGTGGTGCAGTAGATAGCACTGTCGCCGCACAGCAAGAAGGTCCAAGGTTTGATCCCAGCCGGGGCCTTTTTGTGTGGAGTTTGCATGTTCTCCCCGTGTCCACGTGGGTTTCCTCCGGGTACTCTGGTTTCCTCCCACAGTACAAAGACATGCACGTTAGGCTAATTGGAGAGTCTAAATTTCCCATAGGTATGAGTGTGTGAGTGAATGGTGTGTGTGCCCTGTGATGGATTGGTGAACAACCCTGACCAGGAATAAGCGGGTTAAGATAATGAATGAATGAATGAATGAACAAATGAACACACGGGGAACAGGGCAACCTGTCCTTTCATAGCCCCAGCAGTTTCTATCACAGATAAAGAGTTACATATGAAATTGAACAAAGTTTTGGCTCCAATCATATTCAACGTGACTCTCCAGCTCTCTCATCTAAAGGCCAGTTCACATCAAAAAGTCGTCAGCAGACGAGACAAGTTTTTGGAACATTTTCGGAAGGTATTTTATTCACTCAGAACTACCGAGTTTTAGAAAGTTTTCCGATGGCTGCTGTAGCCTCTGAGTCTCAGGAAGTTAAAAGACATTTCTCAGATGAATGCATTTGAAATGAAAGACATTTACAAATCGCCCGGCTCACCCCCCCCTCCCCTGGGCTGGGCGGGCTGGTGTAGTCACTGGTGCTTCGAACCATGGCTGCAGTGGGCAACTTACATTCCGGGCAAATGCTAAGACTGTTACACCACCTGAGGTCCCTCAAGAATGACCTTTTAAAGAACGAGTAACAACAGCTTGGCCTGTAGGTGTAGTTTTGCGTCAATCAAGAGGAGAGGAGCATTCAAGGAGAAGGGAGGGGAGGGTGCAGTTCATTCCGGGTTTTTTAACGAGGGCTTGCTCGTTGTAAGCGGTCTGAAAAACCACAAAAGGATTTTGGGTTAAAACAAAAAGTAAAGAGCTTCTTGATGTGGTTACTTTGTATAGCAAATGCAAGGAACAAACTATTACAATGTTCATTTACAGTGATATTTCCCTAGAATAAGAACTTGAACCTTGCAAGCTCCATTGTAGTTCTATATGTCTGTAGTACTGCGAGGACTTGATTTTTAATATGAACATAATCTGCCTTTGAGTCCCCTTGAAGAGGACCCCGTCTCCACAAGGCCTGTGCAGTCAGCGCTGGCGTCCTTGGTCTCTCTGTGCATATCAAGTGCCTTTGTACCATGAGTAAGCTGGAGATGTGTTTCTCAAGCTGGAACATATGGGCCCAATGGCAAAGGCTGCTCTTTTGAAGAGGGAGGCGGACGATAATGCTGGTTTATTTTAGAATGGTCATCTATCCATCTATTGATCTGTCTGTCTAGCTATATATATATATATATATATATATATATATATAATCTTTCTAGCTGTCTTTCTATGTCTTTAATTCTACTGTTTACAAGTTATTTTACAGCCTTTATTCAATTTGAAGGTGCACTTAACGCTCTTGGTATAGTGTGTGCCAATTTATTTTAAAAAAATAGTCGGGGTTCAATTCCACTGGCCGTGCCAGTATCGGCTCTGGCTGGGAGTCCCATTCGGGGATGCCGATTGCCCTGAGGGAGGGGGGAGGGAAGCCGATATGAGCTGTGTATAGGAGTGGCTCTATGTGTACTGGAGTTATGGTTGACGGCTTGGCGAGTTCTGGCTCGGAGGAGGCGGTATGTCACCTTTGTCACTGCCGGTCTCAGGACTACGGCAACGAGCTTGTAGTATAAGGGGGGGGTAGTTGAGATAATATAATATAATATACGCCATTTCGCAGACGCTTTTATCCAAAGCGACTTACAGCAGTGAATGCATACATTTTTCAGTATATGTGGTCACAATGGGAATCGAACCCACAACCTAAGCGTTGCCAACGCCGTACTCTACCTACTGAGCCACACAGAACCACGCTCTACCTACTGAGCCACACAGAACCACGCTCTACCTACTGAGCCACACAGAACCACGCTCTACCTACTGAGCCACACAGAACCACGCTCTACCTACTGAGCCACACAGAACCACGCTCTACCAACTGAGCCACACAGAACCACGCTATACCTACTGAGCCACACAGAACCACGCTCTACCTACTGAGCCACACAGAACCACACTCTACCCACTGAGCCACACAGAATCACGCTCTACCTACTGAGCCACACAGAACCACACTCTACCCACTGAGCCACACAGAACCACGCTCTACCTACTGAGCCACACAGAACCACGCTCTACCTACTGAGACACACAGAACCACTGTGGAGAGAGCACTGCAGGCATGACATAAAAAGAGGTTACAATTGGCTACTAAATTGGGAGGAAAATGGGGGAAATTCTGAAACAAATCTGAGTGTTGCAGGTGAAAGAAAGATGTCTAATGTCACGGAGGATTAAACTGCCTGTTGATGTGTTGGGGTGGGGCAGATGGGAGGACAGCCCTGTGTTGGGGTGGGGGGCAGATGGGAGGACAGCCCTGTGTTGGGGTGGGGCAGATGGGAGGACAGCCCTGTGTTGGGGTTGGGCAGATGGGAGGACAGCCCACTGGGGCTCCCTGTGGTTTGTGGAGACGCGTTCCCTGCAGGTCAAAATCTATGTCACGAAGATCCTTTGATATGTGGTTCATATTTTATTTAATTAAAAAAATAGGTTTTAGGTTTTTAGGCGTTGCCACTGGTGTAACACCACAAACTTGAGTGTGAAGCAGGCTACAAGAATCATGTGCTTAGGGGCCTTGGATAGCATATCGGGCCCTAAACTTGCTATGACTGGTGCTTTGCAAGTGTGAGTTGCCTATCACAGTCACAGTTCGAAACCCGACTGTGCCAGACCGGCCCTGGCTGGGAGTCCCGTTTGGAGACCCCGATTGGCTGTCCGCCCTGAGGAGGGGAGGGAAGCCGATATGAGCTGTGTATAGGAGTGGCTCTATGTGTACTGGAGTTATGGTTGACGGCTTGGCGAGTTCTGGCTCGGAGGAGGCGGTATGTCACCTTTGTCACTGCCGGTCTCAGGACTACGGCAACGAGCTTGTAGTATAAGGGGGGGGGTAGTTGAGATAATATAATATAATATACGCCATTTCGCAGACGCTTTTATCCAAAGCGACTTACAGCAGTGAATGCATACATTTTTCAGTATATGTGGTCACAATGGGAATCGAACCCACAACCTAAGCGTTGCCAACGTCGTACTCTACCTACTGAGCCACACAGAACCACGCTCTACCTACTGAGCCACACAGAACCACGCTCTACCTACTGAGCTACACAGAACCACGCTCTACCTACTGAGCCACACAGAACCATGCTCTACCTACTGAGCCACACAGAACCACGCTCTACCTACTGAGCCACACAGAACCACGCTCTACCTACTGAGCCACACAGAACCACGCTCTACCTACTGAGCCACACAGAACCACGCTCTACCCACTGAGCCACACAGAACCACGCTCTACCTACTGAGCCACACAGAGCCACACTCTACCCACTGAGCCACACAGAACCACGCTCTACCTACTGAGCCACACAGAACCACGCTCTACCTACTGAGCCACACAGAACCACTGTGGAGAGAGCACTGCAGGCATGACATAAAAAGAGGTTACAATTGGCTACTAAATTGGGAGGAAAATGGGGGGAAATTCTGAAACAAATCTGAGTGTTGCAGGTGGAAAGATGTCCTCAGGAGTTGTAAACTGTGTTGATGTCCATGTGCAGGATTACACTGGCCTCCCTGTGTTGGGGTGGGGCAGATGGGAGGACAGCCCTGTGTTGGGGTGGGGCAGATGGGAGGACAGCCCTGTGTTGGGGTTGGGCAGATGGGAGGACAGCCCACTGGGGCTCCCTACGGTTTGTGGAGACGTGTTCCCTGCAGGTCAAAATCTATGTCACGAAGATCCTTTGATATGTGGTTCATATTTTATTTAATGTAAAAAAATTGGTTTCAGGTTTTTAGGCGTTGCCACTGGTGTAACACCACAAACTTGAGTGTGAAGCAGGCTACAAGAATCATGTGCTTAGAGGCCCTCGGATAGCGTATCGGTCTAACGCACTTGCTATGACTGGTGCTTTGCAAGTGCGAGCTGCCTATCACAGTCACAGTTCGAAACCCGACTGTGCCAGACCGGCCCTGGCTGGGAGTCCCGTTTGGAGACCCCGATTGGCTGTCCGCCCTGAGGGAGGGGGGAGGGTGAGCCGGCTCGGGTCCACCGTGAAGCATGTAAGGAGTCTCCAGAACGTGAGTGGGCAAATTCTGTTTTGTAGGAAGCCGAGTTCACTGCCCTCAGAGAATTAGCTTGCCTTGTAGAGACGAAAGGTGGGGAGGGTAATCAAAATAAATAGAGGGTGTAATTGGCTACTAAATTGGGAGAAAAACTGGAAAAAAATTAAAATTAAAAAAAATTAAAATACTGTCTTCTCAGATCCCTTTTCCTTCGCCCCACAAGGTGCAGCGCAGCATAAATAGTTTTAATACAGTACATTGTAATTTACAAGGTAACATGAAAACTCAGTAGTGTAATTTAAAACATTCGCTGAGCTGGTAATTAGACGTTCTCCTTCGTTGGTGTGTTTGTCATGCGGACGTGGAGCAGAGGCTCGGACCCCTTGTTTACTCTGGCGCGGTGTTTGAGAATGCAGAGGGTCAGGGGTTGTGTCCCGCCACCTCGGTGCGGTATTTGGACTCAAAACAGCACGCTGCTGTAGACCCCCCCTCCGGGTTCAGGCAAAGGGCCTCCGTGCGGTGGGGCCTCGGATAGCGCAGCCGTCTAACGCACCCGCATTGACTGGTGCTTTGCGAGTGTGAGCTGCCTATTGCGGTCCTGGGTTCGAAAGCCGAATCGAAATAAATAGAGGGTATAATTGGGTACTAAATTGGGAAGAAAAACAGGAAAAAAATCAGAGACCAAAAAATGTAAAGGTCCATGTCTGACGTAACTCCCGTCAGCTCCATCTGTTTGCGCTACTCATGAAAAAAGACCAGAACCTGTCATTGTCCAGATGCTTCAAAGGGCACCTTGAAGTGATGCAGATTCATGTTTATTTTAACAGTGTGTGTGCTCGTGCGTGCGTGCGTGCTCTTTTCAGCCGTATTCCAGCCAGTGGCGATTTTAGACCCTATATAGCGGGGCTTTAGCCCCCCTGAAAATGTTTAGTCATTCTTTTCTAAAAAACATTTTGACTTAATATCTATTTTAAAACATAGCACAGAGAGAGAGAGACATTTCAATTTTGAGAGGGACCACCATTGTGGTGTTTTTGTTTTGGGGAATGTAACAGTAAATTAATTAAAAATGTAGGCTTGTGCTTTGCATGTGTACATCTCACATTCTCATTGGGGGCTGAGCCCCCCCTAAAGGTCAAATCCTAGAATCTCCCTGATTCCAGCCAATAGTTTGCCAATAAGAGTATTCATTTTTGTATATTTTTAAGAATGTTTTTAAGAAGTGAAGCGTGGGCTGACTGTTAACCAACACTTTCCTTGACAGAGAGTAATAGAGAGTATAATTGGCCACCCAATTGAGAGCAAAATGGGGGAGGGGGGTAATTGGGTGTTGGATGTTATAGCCTGTTTGCAACATGGCATAGAGTCTAACAGCATCTGAGGACAGAAAGTATAGGACAAGAATCAATCAGTTCAGTTCATGGAAGGTTGATTGAAAAGTTGATGGAAAACTGTCTTGAGCATTGTTCCAGACTATCAGAAATCCCAGAAATGCTCGATTGGGTTCAGATCAGGTGACTGAAAAAAATAAATGGAATGACATACAGATAATGTCAGTGTCGTGCTCTTCAAACTATCAGGTGAAAACTTGTGCTCTGTGGACAGGGGGCAGGGTCATTTTGAAAGACCCCCTCTCTGCCAGAAATAAATGCTTTAACATGGGGGGTGAAGATGATCTCTCAGTACCAGTAACTAAGGATTGGCATAGACCTCCGAAAGGTAGCAATGCACCCAAACCATTCCAGGAAGCTGGACCCCACATCATTCTGACACAGTCCTTCACTGCTGGAACACTGTTGTGTCTCCATTATTGTAAGGGAAAGGGTTCATCTTTTAGACTTCCATCTAAAATGTACCTTTGCAGGGCGGTGGATAGCGTAGCGGTCTAACCCACCGTATCTTGGCTGGTCCGATGCGAGTGTGGCTACCTGTCAGGGACGCGGTTCGAAACCCGTCTCTATCAGAACGGACCTGGTTGTCAGCCCCGATCGGGGCGGTGTTTGGCTGAGGGTGAGCCGGCTCAAGTTCGTCGAGGAGCAGGAAGGGATCTACCAGCCTGGAAAAATTGGCTCGTTACCCGGAGGACGGGCGGCGGACTCGTGGGGGAGGGTGAATTGAGATAAATAGAGGGTATAATTGGCAACCAAATTGAGAAAAAAACGCGGGGAAATGTAATAAAATGTACCTTTGCGATGCAGGAAACCTTGCTGAGGACAGTTCTAGCCTCATCCCCATGAGTATTGGAACACATACAGTACAGTGGGGTCCAAAAGTCCACTACCAAGATCTGCTTGTTTTCATCGTTCATCGAAAACTTAACACAACATTTTTCTGAACTTGTTGTTCAAGAATGTCATAAAACACTGATACAAATTGTAAAAAAATGTTTGTGTGAGAAAGGAAAGAAATAATGAAATTGAATTATTTGCAGCTGTTTGTAATTATGTCAGCAGAGCTTAGTGAAGTAGTTCACTAAAAGTTCAGAGGTCAAATTGTTCTCCTGAAATGTTGTGTTAGTTTTTGATGACTGATGAAAACAAACAGATGGTGGTAGTGGACTCAGACTTTTGGGCCCCACTGTATGTTCATGATGTGTATTATTTGTAAGTAGTATATTTCCATCTACGGTGAATACGCCTGCAGAAGAAGTCTATGAGACATTGTGCATCATCGTCAGAGACACTGTCACGAGTAAAGAAGGTTCCTGTTCCTGTTTCCTGTTTCCTGTTTCCTGTTCCTCTGTCCCCCGGCCATGCTCGTGTCAGGTGGTGCTGTTGGGTCATGACCATCCCAATAAACGAGTCGATTGGCCGATGATACACCAGCACACCCGCACTCCCTCTCCCTGGAGCGGATTCCAGAGATCAGTGGGGCCTTTCTTTTTTTTTTACATTTTTTAAATTTAGTTTCAGATTTTTTAGTGTTTTTCTCCCAATTTGGTAGCCAATTACACCCTCTATTTATTTTGATTTACCCTCCCCACACAAGTCTGCCGCTCGTCTCTATGAGGCAAGTTAATTCTCCGTGGGCAGAGCAGCAAACTCTGCTTCCTTCAAGACGGAATTCGCCCACCCACATTCTGGAGACTCCCTTATGTGCTTCACGGCAGACCCGATCCAGCTGGGGCAGACAGCTGATGACCAGGACCGGTCTGGTAGAGACAGGGTTCGAACCGCATCACTGACAGGCAGCACACACCGTATCGGATCAGGCAAAATACGGTGCGTTAGACCAATACGCTATCCACCGCCCCCCCACAAGACATATTTACACTGGCAGGGTGTGGCATCGCCAAGTCCCAAATTGAACAGATAAACATGTAAGCAGTGATGATGACAATTAGTAAAAATGTACAGAGTCAGTGGTAGTGGAGTTTGAAGAGGTGGGTTTTGAGTCTCTTGCGGAAGATGGCCAGTGATTCTGTGGTCCTGACTGAGTGCGGGAGATCGTTCCACCATCGAGGGGTCAGGACAGAGAAGAGACCACGAGGAGCAGCTGCCGGGCGCCCGGAGGGAAGGGATGGTCAGTTTGCCAGAGGAGGCAGAGCGGAGGGGTCTGGCTGGGGTGTAGGGAGTGATGAGTGTCTGGAGGCAGGAGGGAGCAGTTCCTCTAGCCGCTTGACGTTGTGTGTTGTTGTGACTCTTAGCGGGAGCTCCTGATTGAAGACTTTTTGTAATTGTGCCTGCAGTATGATCACAGGACATATTTGACCCCCCTCCTGTGCCTTTGCTCATGTTGACACGTAGACACAAGCCATAGCTCAAGTCCGTTCCCGGGGGGACTAATTTACTGCACACGTCTCCGGACAGAGCCCCCCCCAAGTAGGACCGGCTCATTGGGTGGTCATCCACCGGTAAGCATGTGGATCCTGGGGCCCCTAAAAATCGAACGCGGTTCAAATGCTGCTGGAGGTGTCAACAGCTCAAAACCCCGTTTTTTTTTTTGTTTCTAACTGCGATTCTGCGGTGAAGTCTTAAAAAATGGGCCAGAAAAGGGTGAGCTTGCTTACATGACAGAAGTGATAGTGACTAACCTTAACCACAAGCTTTGATGCAGCATTAAAAAAAAATTTTTTTTTACATTCCAGGGGCCGTATGTACAAAACTTCTAAGAGCAGGAGTGCTGATCTAGGATCAGTTTAGCCTTTTAGCTCATAATGGATATGGTTAGGATATGGACAGGGGAAACCTGATCCTAGATCAGCACTCCTACTCTTAGAATCTTTGTACATACGGCCCCTGATCAAAGTTTGACTGAAACGGGAAGAATTAACGTGGGTAATTTACATAAAAGAGGAACAAGGCCACAGACTGTGCTGTGGTACTGATTTAAAGTCATGCTCGTTTGTGGTGCAAACTGCTGATGCTGTGGATTCTGAACGAGGGTCACATGGTTATTGGAGGCTGTGTCATGTGACGATGGTGCCAGTTCCCTGGAAACCTGTCATGTGACTGACTCTCCTGAGGGCCGCTAGCTCCTGGTTGCTGGCGGTTGATGACACAGGTCCGACTCACACTAGCAACGCGCAGGCTGTAGAGCCCAGCCTGTGTTTGAGTGAGAGCCTTTTATTCATTTTGTTTTTAAAAATGTTGTTTTCCCCATTTTCTCCCAATTTAGTAGCCAATTGCACCCTCTCTTTTCATGTCAACTACATTCCCCCCGTGACGTTGTGAGTTATGAGTTGCTGTAGTCCTGAGACCGGCAGTGACAAAGGTGATGTACCGCCTCTTCCAAGCTGGCACTCGCCAAGCCATCAACCGCCAAAAGGCTTGTGCATGTCGGTTGTGTGGGGTTACTTTGGTTACAAACGAGCTGACAAAGCCCAGAAAGGAGGCATGTTCTGCAAGTACTGTAACAAAGTGGTTCCGGCGGCAGATGGGAATATGTCTAATCTGATCCATCATTTGAGGAGTTATCACGAAAAGGAATATGAAGAATGTATGGCAAAAAAAAGAGGCAGAGGCATAAAAAAAATGATATGCCAACACGAAAAGGCAGACATATATATACATCTATATAGACAGTATGTATACATTTTTGTCTTACACAGTGCAAACTTTATACTTGAAATTGTGCTTGAAAACTTACCAAGCATTGAATGTTAAATAAAGTTGCGTTTGAATATCTATATATTCTCCGTTTTTTTTCTGCATACAAATTATTGTTTCAATATCGTTATCAAGGTATTTAGTCAACATATCATGCTAATTATTTTGGGCCATATCACCCAGCTCTAGCATGCATCTTATGCAAGACTGTGTGGAGTGCCAGAGTGCTCGTGATAGCTAGTCAATCGCAGCATCGTCAGAGGAGTAAATTAGGTGTGGTTACAGTCAGTTTAGCCTGTAAATAAAAGATGCTGCGAAGATGCCGTTCTATTCGAGTTTGAACATTTCGACCAGATTGACGCAACACAAACTGGCGGGTAATTATCGGCCACTGCCATCGGTAAATTTGATCTCATCGGCCGATAAGCCGATTGCAGTCAACAACGATACCGATAGTCCACTGATATATATCGGTGGACGCCTAGTTCCTTGTAAGTCGATGACCAGGTAGTATTGTCATGGCTGAATATTTGAATAACCACATTTTTGGTCTCATCCCCAGTCGAGAGAGAGAGAGGGTGAGTTCTCAAAGGGCAGGAAGTGGAAATTGGGGCTTTCGCAGGCTGGAGGTGTGCTCCGAGCTCGTATCGTGCCCTGTCAGCGTGCCAGGGAAACAGCAGGACACGTACTGTATTGCTGAGAACAAGGACCTTGGTGCCAGATCTCACCGGAGGGACCAGACTAGAGGTCATCCTTCTCTGTGCTCAGCAGTAAAAACACGAGGGTGTGTAAAGAAACAGAGTATTGAATGTCTTTTTTTTTTTTTTTACCTGGGAAACGTTTCAACAAGGCGATGGGAGCAGTTGCACTCTCAAAGCGAGGGGGATTCAAAGGATTTCAGCACAAACGCTGCACATATCGCAGAGTGATGTCGTAAAAAGGAAATGATCAAAAGGAGGAGCATTTCATGCTTCGATTCATTACTCTGCAAACTTTGCGTGTTGCACTGAGCTTATTTAAATAGAATAAAATAAGGATCACATGTCAACCTTGTTTTGTACTTATACAATGGCCTGGATTCATACTCCGTTCTGATTGGCTGACAGCCATGCTTTATATTTGCATGTATGCACAACAAAATACACAAACATATGCACCGCAAATTGTGTATGGGCGCAGTGGAGTGCCTCACCACTGTTCTAAATCGATACGCGTAAAACATTTCAATGTTTCAGTTATAGCGGGTTCTATTTTTCCACAGTGCTCAAGAACAGAAGCTGTGCCAACAGCCAATCGCCGCCCCGATCAGGGCTCTCGGCCAGGGCCGGTCTGGCGCAGTCGGGTTTGGAACCGCGGCCGCAGTGGGCAACCTGCATTCCCAAGTGAATGCTTAGACCGTTACACCACCCGAGGCCCCAACCTTAGACCTTTTTTCATTGAGCTGTTTCTCCTGAGCTGTGTTTATTTGTTTGAATTTGAGTTTACTGCCCCAGTAAAACTGTTTACCGGATTGTTGGCGTGTCAGTTTGCAGTCATAGATACTGAGACAAAACAAGAAACTCAAGCGAAGAACAGGAGAACCCCCGGAGCTAAATAAAATCTTTCACGAGGCGGTAAGGCTCAATGCTGGGCATTATGGGAACGTGCGCTCATTATGCTGATCACTAGGGGTGTAACGGTACACAGAAATCACGGTTCGGTACGTACCTTGGTTTTGAAGTCACGGTTCGGTACGTTCTCGGTACAGTGGGGGAAAAAGAAATGCGAAACATAAAATTGCTTTTAATTTGTTATGAACTTTGTAAACAGTGGCTAATTTGCCATAATTTACTGAAGAAACGAAGGAACATATCTTTCTTTCTTAAATAAAAATAAATGTCCGTCAACCCTGCTGCAACGGCGGCTGACGTGTTTCGGAGGAGAGCGCGTGCTTGTCTACGCTCTCCCTAATTGACAGCGGAGGTTACAGCAAGCTTAGGAATACGATTAGGAATATGATTGAGAGGGAAATTTCCTGAAGCAAGAAAATGCTTCCCGGGTGAAGCATTAAAAAAATGACAGAAAAATAACGAGCAATTCAGACACCTTAAGGATGAAAATGCATGAATAATAATGCATTAAAAAATCTGATTAATCCAGAGTAGAGGAAAAAAAGAGGAGGAATGTTAGCTGGGTGCTGCTGGCAAATAGGAATATGAATGCAGAAATATTACGTTATGTGTTTTGTGTTATGCAAGAAAGTGGAGAAATGGAGAAAGTACAAATAGAAAGTAGAAACAGTCTTTAAGTGTTTATATTTTAGCCTTTGAAAAAATATGGAAAACGCCAGCACTCAAAGAATGTCCTTTATATCATTTAATGCCACTGGGTCAGTCACACATAACAACCCATATTATTTTAGCCTTTAACACAGAGGACATGAAAGAGACCGTGTTATACAGCATCTCATTAGGGGGCATTGTTTGTAGTGTTTTAGTCAGACCTGAGAACAGCCAGGACAGAGAGAGACTGAGAGGGAGGGATGAGAGAAAATACCATTCTCTGTGTGTTTGTGGAGTGGGTCAGGACGGTGTGTGTACACCTAACGTCTCTCTGAAATACATTTTGTTAAAACTGGGCCAACAGCATGAGATCGGGCAGCGGGCAGCTGTCTGGCGCATCACTGCAAAGAGCTCCTCCCCCTGAGGAGCTCAGACCCACCCTACCCCCTGGCAGGATGGGGGGCCTCGGATAGCGCAGTGGTCTAACGCACTTGCATTGACTGGTGCTTTGCGAGTGTGAGTTACCTATTGCGGACGCGGTTCAAAACCTGACTGTGGCCAGACCGTGTGGGGGCGGCGATGGGCTATCCACACCAGGGGGAAGGGGGAGGGTGAGCCGGCACGAGCTCGCCGAGAAGCACGTAAGGGTGTCTCTAGAAAGTAGGTGGCCGTCTTGGAGGAGGCCGATCATCGCCGATCCTCGGGGAATTAGCTTTCCCCGAAGAGACGGGCGTCGAGTTCATGTGAGGAGGGCAAATCGATAAATAGAGGCCACTAAATTAGCCACTAAATTGGGAGAAAAACAGCTTGCTTAATCCCAGCTTGATGACTTGAATGCTCCTGATACTCCTTCACATTAGACATGGAATTTCAGCCATTCACCTGTATGTAATGACTAGAGCTGTCCACACCGCTGTGCCCTCACCTGTGTGACGTTAGCGCTTGTCTGCTGACGTTTTTTAAGCCTTTGAGAAAGAAACTCCTGGGGAATCTCTGCCTTGGGAGAGTGCACAGAGAGGAACACAGACAAGCAGACACACACAGACACACACAGACAGACACACACACACACACACATAAGTGTACATGCACGTATGTAAATGCAGATAGACACAGACCTCGGCTGGATCTACAGCCATGCAGACACTAATGGACGCAGAATAGAGATTGTTGTTGGTGTGCAGCTTCTCTCTTCCCTGATTTGGGTGCCAAGGCTGTGGAAATGCAAACATAGCTGTCAGCCTTTGTGGGGAAACCCAGCTTCCTCCAAGTACAACTGAACAATGTTTCCTCCTGGACACTATCTGCATATATAAATATAAGGAATCTCGGGCTGGTGGATAGCGTAGCAGTCTAACGCACATGTATTTGGCTGGTCCTGTACAAGTGCGAGCTGCCTATCAGGGATCGCGGCTCGAAACCCGTCTCTGCCAGACTGGCCCTGGTCATTAGCCCCGATCGGGGGAGGGTGAGCCAGCTCTAGTTCGCCGTGAAGCACATAAGGGTGTCTCCAGAACGTGGGTGGGCGAATTCCGTCTCGAACAAGGCGGAGTTCAATGCCCACGGAGAATTAGCTTGTCTCATAGAGACAAGCGGCGAACTCATGTGGGGAGGGCAAATAAAAATAAATAGAGAGTGTAATTGGCTACTAAACTGGGATAAAAATGGGAAAAGATCTGAAACAATTTTTTTTTAAGAAAAGAATATGTGGAGGAAAAAAATTGGTCCCCTTAAAAAATTTTATTTAAAAAAAAATTGTGGATGTTGAAACGTTTGAAATTTTAAATCGAAAGTAAAGAGCGTAAAATATTTTCTCTCTCTCTTCATTATTAATTAACAGAGACCGAGTCTTACCATTGTTCATTGTCAGTGAAAATAAGCAGTGAGAGGCAGCAGCCCTTTCTCTGCCAGCAATGTTTCACGTACCTTAATTGCCAGGAGGGTTGTAAGTAACACTCAAATTCCATTAAGCCAGGTTTCACTCCGTCTTCCGAGTGTCAAATGTTTCAGTCACCGGTTGCCTTGGAAACTACCCCGTGGATTCCGGGAAATTGATTTCACTTTTTCTGAAAAGTCTAATCATCAGTGATGTCCGTTTTCATCTCAACCGGGAGGAACTTGTGGGGGAATGAAGTGACCTTTACACAAAGTCAGAAGCGTAATGAATGAGATTCGCTGGTCCCGCTTGTTTAGACCTCATAAGAGCCACAGATAATTAGCTATGTTGACACTGTTGGGGGCCGGACATTTTGGGGCTTATTTGATTGGTTTTGTTCTTCTGAACGAGGAGGTGTAAACTGATGTGTCTGAGCCGTTGGGAAGCGGAGTGTTAGCTGCTACTAACTACTGCTGTGAACACTACTGTGAACACTACAAGTACTACGGCTAAGACTGTCCAATATAAGGTTGCCAACTGTCCCGTATTAGCCGGGACATCCTGTTTTTGGCCCAAATTTGGCTCGTCCCACGCGGGATGTTCCTTTTCCCGTACAACAAAATACCAGTCAGAAAACAAAATAGAATCCCATCATGTAGATATATTTAGGGGTGAAAATGTGGCCATCGGCAGTGCAGTGCGAGTGTTGTAGAATGATTGCGTTTCTGGAAGGAGACTTCCAGGAGGGTTTCGTCTGCGACTGTTGCCAGCTTGTGAAGCATCTCGAGAGCAAGATTCTTGATCTCGAAGCCCAACTTGCTGGTCTCGACTGCCCTGCAGAATTTGTAGAGTTCCAGGAACTAATTAGTACGCCCTTTAGAGAGTTAGCCTGCACGCCGAAGCGGGGTAGGGGGGAGCCTCTAGAGCAGGTAGGGAGAGAGAGTTGGGTGACGGTAGGGCGCCAGCGTAGAAAAGGGTCCGCACATGCAGGGGCGGCATCTCCAGAGATTGTGGTGTCCAACCGATTCCAGCCCTTGCAGGAAGAGGATCTGGCCCAGCCCTCTGTGAGTGGGAGGACTGATGAGCCCCAGGGCACCCTGGCGGCCATGCCACCCAGGAAAAGGGAGTTAATTCTAGTGGGGGATTCTATAATTAGAGGTATAGACAGTATAGTCTGTTCGCGGGAAAAGGCAGGAAGGAAACCCGGAGGAAACCCACATGGACATGGGGAGAACATGCAAACTCCACACAGAAAGGCCCCGGCCGGGATTAGAATCCGGGACCTTCTTGCTGTGGGGCGACAGTGCTATCTTTGCAGTACTGTGCAGTGGATAATAGGACAAATATGAATATAATAGTAAGACATAATGTAAGGCATCCTTCGGATATTTGTTGGTCACCATGAAACATCAACCCACGAGAGCAATGTTCGCTTGTGTCATACTACTGTGGCAAGAGACTGTTTGCCCACATGGTTTATACATGGATAATGAAACAAAAAATTAATTCAATGTTCGTCCTGTAAATTTGATTTAATCTGTTAAACAACTATTCTGTAGAAATGAATAGCATTCAAAACACATGTTCGAAATGCATGTATGTAACTCACCCTCCATATAACCCACCATATAACATAGCCAACTAGCTAGTTAGTAGTGGCGACAGTAGCTCAGTGGTTAGTGACACAGGCTGGCAAGCAGAGGGTTGCTGGTTAGAATCCCAGGAAGGCCAACGAAAAAACAATGAACTGGAAACCAGAGTGATGTTCCTTGAGCAAAGCACTGAACCCTAAACTGCTCCATGGGCGCCGTACTATGGCTGACCCTGCGCTCAGACCTCTCTGATGGAATACATATGTATAGTGGTGTGTGTGTGTGTGTATCTAGGAGAGATATGTGAAAAGACAATTTCCAATTACCTTGTGTAACATGGCAATAAAGTATATTCCTATTCCTATTTTTATTCTTAGCTAATGAACATAGTTTGCTATGGAATTTTCTTGGTAAAACCGTAAGGCTGTATCAATTTTAACGTTTTGGCGAGTGTTCCACTGTGTTTTTATTGTATCATCGTGAAAGGGCCTTGTAAACAAGGTTAGCTAGCCAGTGAAGACCTGAAAAACAATTCAAGGTCGAACATGCGGTTTTAACAAGGTCAAAGCCGTGTTATATTGCTTTTTTTCGTGAGAACATGAGAGAGGGGTTTCTGCTATTAAAAAGCAGATCAATTTAAAATGCCCTGTGTGGGAGCACGTTTGTCTCAGGAGAAATGAAGACCCATCGATTGGGATAAACCTCACATTGCATTTTCATTCACACTCCCTTGATTTGCTTCTTTAAAACTACAAAAAACAGCTTAATACATTTACAGTTAAAGATGAAGGACTTAATGCTGATTTTAAACTAAAATTGGGGAAAAAAACTAATCATTTTATGTCAAGCTGATGTTTATGATCAGTTTTTTTCTTTATTAGCATGTTTTCATCGATGGCTGAAAAACGTAAGTAGAAGCCAGAGCACGGTGCAGGTTTGTTTGTGGCTCAGTTGGGAGAGCATGGCACTGACAACGCTTAGGTTGTGGGTCCCATTGGGACCACGTATACTGAAAAATGTATGCATTCACTACTGTAAGTCACTTTGGATAAAAGCGTCTGCTAAATGGCATATATATATATATATATATTTCTCACCACTGGAAGATGGGACAGTGGCAGGTGAGCAGGGGTGCAAGGAGAAGCTTATCAAAGAAACATCAGCAAATTGTGGCGACAAAAGTGATTCAAAGTGATTTTACATTTTCTGCCAAAATATTCGGCAGACCTGGGCCCGTATGTACGAAGATTCTAAGAGTAGGAGTGCTGATCTAGGATCAGGTTTCCCCTGTCCATATCATAACAATATCCATTATGAGCTAAAAGGCTAAACTGATGCTAGATCAGCGCTCCTACTCTTAGAATCTTTGTATATACGGGCCCAGGACTGTCCAAAATCAGCATTGGACCCAAAAATTGGTCAGGCTCTGGCTACTAGGTTACTAGACTATGAGATGGAAAAAGTAACTCCCCTCTCAGAAATACTGACTGACCTAAATTTCTTTAAATATATTCTGTGTGAGTCCATCTGTGTGATGGGGTATCTTGGAGTTTCCCTACCCACATTGCGACCAGGCTAAGAATGGAAAAGAGCTGCCCCATCCTCTATGAAACTGTTTAAATCTGAGATGTTGGGAATGCTTCGACATTCATGCGATTTCCAAACATACCCTTAAAATGATGTTTTTTAATCAGCCTTGAGCGTTCAGCTCACAGCACGTGAATAACTCGGACACGCGCTGGATTTACATTTTTGATGCCAGGCATTATGCAGCGTTCACGCCATAAACACAAGCTTCCAACTAGGGAAAACCGTTCACGCCTGCTTCCAACCGGGGTTGCCAGGTCAGAGAACTCTACTCACAAAACCCTCCCACATAGGTCAAAAATTAGCCCAATGTTTTTCCTCACACATAATGGTCAGTTTTATATATATATACATACATATATATGGATATATCCAGTAGGCTACATTACCATTACTACTTGTTTACAAAACAGAGAATGTTATATTGAATAGATATATATTATATCTCTGAATACAAGCTGCACTTGTCCATCCCACAGCTTGGTACTACATGGTCACACTGAGAAAAATAAAGAGAAAAATTAAAATGGCAATATACTAGTGAAAAGGGTTTGATTTTTAACATTTTTCTCATGGTTAATCTAGTAATGAAAATAATAAAGTTATTTTGGGTCGATGTGCTGAAACACAACATGTGCCGTGAGCCCTGGCGCCTGTGTCAGCAGTCGGTACGGGCAGTTGTGAAGACGGCCCCTAGTGGCCGTGTTGTGCGGTGCTTGTGGTTATTTGTATGGAGAGAGAGAGAGAAGCCCCCATGTTTGGCCTCCCGTTGTCGTCCGCAGTGCCACAACAGACCCTGGGCGCATGGCAACAACGTTGCCTAGCAACCAGGTAGCCCATCAGTGAGAGCCGTCTTGTCTTTACAGATGAGTGCCGGAGAAATCCCCCATCCGATAATACGGGCGTGTCTGGAACAGGAAACACTCCAATGGGTTTTTAACTCAAATCTATCATTTTTATTTGATATTAATTAATTAATTTTATTTTATCTTATTTATTATAAATCTGTGCCATCAGCCCAAGGAGAATAGGAACAATAAACCAAAAATGTCAAATGGAAATGTCTTCATTCCTTTTTAGCACCTGTAAGTGAAGTGTGCTGATATTGGGATATAAGATTCCAGATGCACTTTCAGCTTTGGTTGGAAAAGCAATGGAAGCAACAGCCACCATTTGAGCTTAGTTTCTTACAAATACATAGCCAATAACAATCTTTGAACCCCACCCCCCCCACCCACAATGATGGCATGTGTGTGCGTGTGTGTGTGTATGCGAGTGTTTGTACAAGTGAATACATGTGTGCATGTGTGCGTGCGTGTGTGTGTGCATGCATGTGTGTGTGTGTGTGTGTGTGTGCATGCATGCATGTGTGTGTGTGTATGGATGCGTATGAGTGTATCCATGCGTGTGTATATGTATGTATGTATGTATGTATGTATGTATGTATGTATGTATGTACGTATATGTGTGTGTTTGTGTATGTGCGTGCGTGTGTGCGTGCGTGTGTGCGTGCGTGCGTGCATGTGCATGTGTATGTGTCTGTGTATATATAATGTGTGTGTGTGTGTGTGTGTGTGTGACCCCGTGTGTCCCTGTGTGTGTGTGTGTGTCCGCTCATGAATAGGGAATCTGGAAGGTGCCCAGGAGGTTGCAGGATTGAATCATCCTCCTGTGTCCCATTGCTGAAGGGCATAGTGAAGGCACAGAGCCTGAACCTGAGTCGCTTCTGTACCAATAAATACTTTAACATCCAGCGTATCAAACCGCGCTGCAGGGATTCTGGAAGGATTCATTCTGGATTAGTCAGATGTGTGTGGATGATGTTCCTGTTTCTATTCGCAAACTGGTTTTAGAATCAGGTCTGGTTTGAGGAAGCACCGCCTGGTTGCATTATTTAATCCCACGTGTAGGTGTTTGCCTCTCGCAGGCCGGCCCAGCGTTATCCCTCAGTCTGACACCCCGTTATACAAACATACGCATCGTGGTTCCCGTAGCTCAGTTGGTAGAGCATGGCACTGGTTGTTGCCAAGGTTGTTGGTTCGATCCCACTGGACTGTGGTCATAAAAGATCCCATGACACGAAAAGAGTAGGGTGTTAACCCAGTGTCCTGGCAAAACTCCCAACCAAGAGAATATATATATATATATATATATACTCTCTGATGTAGTGAGTGAGTTCTGGCACACTATGGCAGCTGTCACATTCACCCAGGTGGGTGCTGCACATTATTGGTGATTGAGGTGAGTTGCCTCTCATTTGTAAAGCGCTTTGGGTTCCTTGAAAAGCGATATGTAAATCCATTGTTCAATTCAATTGAATTCCCCAGGGTGCTTCAAGGACGACCGGATCGTGTTCTGGACGTGGATGTTCTCCACCTACTTCATGGAGAAGTGGGCGCCCAGGCAGGACGACATGCTGTTCTACGTGCGGAGGAAGCTGTCCTACGTCAGCGCCGACAACACGGAAGGGAAGAAGGTAACCAGCCCTGCCCCGCCCCGCCCCCCTAACGGGCCCCCTCTGCAGTGCCACGTTCACGGTCGGGACAGTCGGGAAATACGCCGCCAAGCAGAAGCCGTGAGGACTCTATGTTCTGCAGCTTTAGTAATGCACTGTTGCCAAGGCGTCCTTTTAAATTTGTTTTCCATTTCTCTCCCAATTTGGTAGGCAATTACACCCTCTATTTCTTTCAATTTACCCTCCTTCCCCCACGAGTCCGCCGCTTGTCCTCGGAGGCAAGCCAGTTTTTCCAGTACAGCGATGCCTTTCGCGCTTCTCGGCGAGCCCCTGTTGGCTCTCCCTCCCCCTCCCCCTCTGGGGGGATCAACCAATCGCCGCCCCCGATCGGGGCTCCTGGGCTCAGCCGGGTTTCGAACCACAGCTGCAGTGGGCAACTTGTATTTGGGGCGAATGCTTTGACCAAGTTGTCCTTTCTTTGTACCAGTTGCATCCACTGAACCTGAAAGTAGTGCACGTGTATGCCCACTGGGGGCGCTCTTGGGTTGTCCCCTCTAGAGTAACAAATGATTCACTTTGTCATTTATTCACTATCTACGTAGTCGCAACTTATCTTTTTGTGATAATGCTTGCCAAAGCAGTGAAACACCTCATTTGAGAGCGTGGGTTCTCACGCTCCCCAAAGCAGATGAAAACCTTTCAGCCAATGAGTTGGTGGAGCACGGCACTGGCCATGCCAGGTTGTGGGTTAAATCCCCATTTTCGTCATTCGGATGGATTGGACGGTAAAAACCGAGGTCCTGACTCTCTGTGGTCATAAAAGATCCCATGGCACTTTTCGAAAAGAGTAGAGTGTTAACCCGGTGTCCTGGCCAAATTCCCAAACAAGACAATATATATATATATATACATACATTCATTCATTCATTTCCTCCCTCCTCTTCTCTCCACTGTGTATCTGATGTGTAGTGAGCTTGTACTGGTGCACTATGGCTGCCATCATGTTCACCCAGGTGGGTGCTGCACATTGGTGGTGGTTAAGGTGAGTTGCCCCTATTGTTGTAAAGCGCTTTGAGTTACCTGGAAGTGCTATATAAATCCAATGTACATTCATTTCATTTTACATTTTACATTTTAGGCATTTAGCAGACGCTCTTATCCAGAGCGACTTACAGTTTACATTTCTTTACAATCCATTTATACAGCTGGATATTAACTGAAGCAATTCAGGTTAAGTACCTTGCTCAAGGGTACAACAGCAGTGTCCCACCTGGGGATTGAACCTGCAACCTTAACGTTACAAGCCCAGTTCCCTAACCATTATACCACACTGCCGCTCCATTCATTCACTGCCTTGAATCTGGCTTCCGTTCACAAGCATCGTCCCCAGCAGAGTAGAGTGTGTTCTTTCCATATTCCGCACATTTGCTTTGTGTAAAATGAAAAGTGCTATATAAATAAAATGTATTATTCTTTTTATATAGTTTTCTGATGCTGTGACGGGGTTGTGCAATATGTTGCTCCAGCTTTTACTGATGGCACTACGTATGAATGTATGTTTGTGTGTATTTGTGTATGATGTGACACGTGGTCATGGTTTTTGTAAAGCAGCGACGCTGAGTCTAAGACAAGTTTCCCTACGGGGACAATAAAATCTTATCTTATTTCAATCCTGTGACTGTGCAGCACGTCAACCCATTTCACATTTGACCCCTGTTTATGGGCCCTGTAGGCCACAACACTTCCATTGAAGTACGCCAAATTTAAATTTGCTCAGCTGAGGGGACCGGGTTTCGAATTGGCTGCATTTTACTGCCTGCGTTTAATGGCTTACAATTCTGTGTCATTATAAGCATTGATCCATTTTTTAAACCGTGTAAATTGTTAACAGTTGTGCCCCGTAAAATAGGCGTCGGCGTGTGATTGGGTCTAATGAATTCGTCTGCAAACCTTTTCCCATCAGAGGAGTTATAGGGCCAATTAAACGGCAGCGGTGTTGATGAATTGCAGATTAAAAATTGCAGAGCGATGATTAATGATTAAGCGCTGGCAGGTCGGTGCCGGGGCTGTAGCTTGGGGGGTTGCCTGGATACGTGCCGGAGGGCTGCCGGAGGGGTGAAGCTTGTGTGAGACCTCACTAAACACACCGACACCCAGAATGCAACGTGCTTCAAATGTAGTCTAGGTATTTCCATTTGCAGGCTATTGAAACCTTTTTTTATATATATATGTAATATATTAAAAATATATATATATAAAACTGGAATTGCGAAGGAATAATCTTTATTGCATACGGTCGGGTGGCCATGCATGTATTTTACATGGTTTTTGGACGTTCTGACATCACACTTGTCGTGTCAAATGGCATGGCGACCATGTTGCGTGCGGCGAATACGTGCTAACGCAGGCTGCTGTTTCTCCCTGAGCGTTGCTCGTATACACTCCAGAACACATTTTAAGTGTGATGTCCTTTTGATTACAGTCTTTTAAAAAAGAATTCTTGCACGGGGCTTGGAAGCCTCTGACATTGCCTGTAGCCTCTAGTTTTATTTTTCTCCCATCAAATCAGCCAGCAAATCGTCATGGCTCATTTGTCCAAAAGCTCTTGCCATAATGTCGCTAACTAGACGGGCAGGTATAATTGCTACATTGCTTATTTTAGGTCTGTGGATCTGAGAAAAACGACATTACACTCAAATTATGTTTCCTTGGAGTTGGCAAGGGTAGAGTAACAGCTTCTGTTAGGACACATTTTGTGGGAATTGGTTGGAAACCGTGGCCCGTTAGTCAGATTTCTGAGAGCAAAACATCAAAGGCCTTTCCCAGGAAAAGCCCAACACACTCCAGAAGGCAAACATTGGTGTTTGTTGTTATTTGTTGGTAAAAGTTTGGGTAGTGTGCAAGCAGCTCGTGCACATAAAATGACTTCACTTCAGTGTAGCAAAGATTTTGTACAACGCCAAGATTACCGCTTACTCGCCTGATCACCTTCATCATCATTACTGTGTGTGTGTGTGTGTGTGTGTGTGTGTGTGTGTGTGTGTGTGTGTGTGTGTGTGTGTGTGTATGTGTATGTGTGTGTGTGTGTGTGTGTGTGTGTGTGTGTGTGTGTGTGTGTGTGTGTGTGTGTGTGTGGTGGTGGTGGTGAAGTGGACCTTGTCAATACTATAAAATCTTAAAATCTTTACTCGGCAAAGATGACGCAGTGGCGCTTGGGACCACTTTGCTGCACAATGGGACTTGTAACTCAGACCGCAGATCTAAAGCCAAGCGAAGCATGATGTAGGTGTAGAGATCTCTCACATTATTAAAACGTTGAGTGCTTGTATCATAACCAGATGAATGCCATTCGTCTCCAGAGATCATCTAGCTATTTTGTGTGTAGTTTTGTGTAGTCACTAGCCAAACGTAGCTGTCTCTGTCTAGCTGACTGTTACACAAACCACTTTTTGTCAGACTTTACAGTGGGTGGCAGTCTAACGTTAGCTAACGTAGCATGCATTGACAGTGGTGATAGGCACAAAGCTAGCTAGCTACATTTTAGTGTACATGTTCATGACCTCTGTAAGTCTTGACTCCTGGATACGACCCTGGTCATGACTGGTGTTTAAAGCCGGCTCGATTATGTCATGAACACATTATGACATCACCAGATTTAGTAACCTCCGTGAGCTGAAGCTCCTGCCCCTGCTGAAATGGATATATATATATATTTTTTGATTTTACCCCATTTTTCTCCCAATTTGGTAGTCAATTACTCCCGCTGTGCTTAGTTCAATCCCCTCCCTCATAGTTCGCTGCCGTAGTCCTGTGACCGGCAGTGACAAAGGCGAAGCACTGCCTCCTCCGAGACAGCACTCGCTGAGCTGTCGACTGTAATTCCGGTACCCCAGAACCACTCTTCCGTCGGCTTCCCTCCCCCCTCCCTGGGGCGGACAGCCAATTGTCACCCCGATGGCACTCCCGGCCAGAGCCGACTCTGGTGCGACGGGGAATCGAACCCCAGTCGCCGTGGCCAGCATCGGACGTTGAAACCACCAGACCACGCGGGAGGCCCCTGGAATGGATTTGACGAGGAGTCTGAAGTCCAGGCAGTCACAAGTTGTCAATGATAGGCAACCCATTAAAGGGTGTGTGTTGTAGTAATGTGCCCGCTGTACCTCCATTAAAATGAGTATTAGAATATGCTCTTTGTTGTCCCAACGCCATGTTCCTTAAATCCAGTCCACACGCCCCAAAGCAATACTTAAAGGATCATTTATTTGGATTAAAGCCAATCAAAACTCTGCTTCGGCAAGAAGCTGATAGCACAGTAACCACAGTAAACGCGACAGCAGTTTACTCATCCAGAACGCTGCAGCCCGTCTGGTCTACAACCTTCCTAGACACTCCCATGTCACCCCCCTGCTCACTACCCTCCACTGGCTGCCTGTTATAGCTCGCATCAAATTCAAGACATTGGTTTTAGCATACCAGGCAGTCAAGGGATCAGCCCCAACATACCTCCTCAAGATCTTCAAACCCTACACACCTGCCAGACCACTCCGTTCCGCTACCTCAGGACGCCTAGCACCTCCCCCCCTGCGCACCTGCGCTTCCCGGTCACGTCTCCTGTCGGTTCTGGCTCCACGATGGTGGAATTACCTTCCTGCGGAAGTCAGAACAGCTGAGACCCTGGCCACCTTCAAGCGACGACTGAAGACTCACCTCTTCAGGGTGCACCTCTCCCCGTAGTCCGGTTTTTGTTAACTTAGGGACATAGTTGCTTAGTTTTACACATGTCTACTTGTTTATGTATTGTATTAGGCTTAGGCATTATTTTCTGCATTTATTGCTTTATTGCTACCTTTGAATTGTGGCTACAGATTTACCTACAGGGTCCTAGTTTAACTATGTGGTTGCTCCTAGCACCCAGGAATTGTACTTCCCACTAGGGTGGCTTTCAGCTAAACTGTTCTTGACTACGGTTAACACTTTGTTGTATGTCGCTCTGGATAAGAGCGTCTGCCAAATGCCTATAATGTAATGTACTGTGCAAGCATTGATTTGATTTTGAGCTGTCATGCAAACGTTGTTGATTTGATTTTGAGTTCTCATGTTGGAGGATGGGATGGTGTGCACTCTCCCCCCCATGTTAAACTCTTGTCTCGTGGCAGTGTGGTCAAAACACAGGCCTTATCTTCTTGGAAAAGGCCAAACCTTCCTGGTCTTAGAGTTGACCCCTGTGTCACTGATCTGTCGCCACATGCACCCTGGGCCGTATTGTATTTGTGTTGTTGTAGGTCATGTCGTATTTGTGTTGTAGTAGGCTGTGTTGTGTTTGCGTTGTAGTAGGCCATGTTGTACACTGCCTGGCCAAAAAAAAGTCACCACCTGGATTTAACTAAGCAAATAGGTAAGAGCCTTCCATTGGTTAATTACTGCAGTGATTAATATGTTTTAGCTGGCAACAAGTTATTTAACCCTAACTGATGTAGTGAGTAGCTTCTCATTTCTTAAACAACCATGTCGGAAGACATATCCTGTGGTCGTGGAAAAGATGTTCATCTGTTTCAGAAGGGTCAAATTATTGGCCTGCATCAAGCAAAGAAAACAAGGAGATTGCTGGAACTACTAAAATTGGGTTAAGAACTGTCCAACGCATTATTAAAACCTGGAAGGATAGTGGTGAACCATCATCTTCGAGGAAGAAATGTGGTCGAAAAAAAATGAATGATCGTGATCGGTGATCACTTAAACGTTTGGTGAAATCATATCGTAAAAAATCAACAGTAGAACTCACGGCTATGTTTAATAGTGAAAGTAAGAGCATTTCCACACGCACAATGCGAAGGGAACTCAAGTGATTGGGACTAAACAGCTGTGTAGCCTTAAGAAAACCACTTGTCAGTGAGGCTAATCGGAAAAAAAGGCTTCAGTTTGCTAGGGAGCATAAAGATTGGACTCTGCAGCAATGGAAGAAGGTCATGTGGTCTGATGAATCCAGATTTACCCTGTTCCAGGGTGATGGGCGCATCAGGGTAAGAAGAGAGGCGGATAAAGTGATGCACCCATCATGCGTAGTGCCTACCGTACAAGCCTGTGGGGGCAGTGTTATGATCTGGGTTTGCTGCAGTTGGTCAGGTCTAGGTTCAGCAACGTTATGTGCCCAAAGAATGAGGTCAGCTGACTACCTGAATATACTGAATGACCAGGTTTTTCCATCAATGGATTTTTTCTTCCCTGATGGCACGGGCATATTCCAAGATGACAATGCCACGATTCATCAGGCTCAAACTGTGAAAGAGTGGTTCAGGGAGCATGAGACATCATTTTCACACATGGATTGGCCACCACAGAGTCCAGACCTTAATCCCATTGAGAATCTTTGAGATGTGCTGGAGAAGACTTTGCGCAGCGGTCCGACTCTCCCATCATCAATACAAGATCTTGGCGGAAAATTTATGCAAATCTGGACGGAAATAAATATTCTGTGCTTTAACTTCAAGAATGCACAGAGGTGCATGCATATGGCTAAATGAGTAGTTGAGCCAATTAAGGCAGCAGTAATTGGTTGGAATGAAAACCTGCATACACACGGCCCTTTGTGGCACTGAGTTTGAGACATTTTACATTACATTTTACATTTTAAGCATTTAACAGACGCTCTTATCCAGAGCGACTTACAAGATGTGCATTAATACAAGGTCAGAACAATCATAGTTAGCGCACAAGATCAGTGCAGTAAAACAGCAATAGACATCATTGCAGGCGTCTGCGTATCATACCTGTAACACTGGGAAAGAAAAGGTTAGTGTTTTTTTTAATTTTTTTTTTTTTGTGTAGAACAAGAAAACAGTGGTGACGACAGATTGACTAGATGGACAGTGTTCAGTGGTAGTGGAGTCTGAAGGGGTGGGTTTTGAGTCTCTTGCGGAAGATTGGAAGTGATTCCGCAGTCCTGACCGATTGCGGGAGGTCGTTCCACCAGCGAGGGACCAGGACAGAGAAGAGGTGAGACCGCGAGGAGCGGCTGCCGGGCGCCCGGAGGGATGGGGCAGTCAGTTTGCCAGAGGAGGCAGAGCGGAGGGGTCTGGGCGGGGTGTAGGGAGTGATGAGTGACTGGAGGTACGGAGGAGCAGTACCTCTGGCCGCTTGAAAAGCAAGCACCAGTGACTTGAATCTGATGCGTGCTGCGATGGGGAGCCAGTGCAGAGAGGAGAGTAGAGGGGTGACGTGAGTGAACTTCGGCTGGTTGAACACCAGGCGAGCGGCAGCGCTCTGGACTAGTTGCAGTGGCTTGATGGCACAGGCCGGAAGGCCTGCCAGCAAGGAATTGCAGTAGTCCAGACGTGAGATCACCAGGGCCTGGACCAGGAGTTGAGTGGCCTCTTGGGTGACCACTGTAGTAGGCCATGTTGTATTTGTGTTGCAGCAGGCCATGTTGTATTTGTGTTGCAGCAGGCCATGTTGTATTTGTGTTGCAGTAGCCCTTGTGCCAGTCTGCCATAAAAGTCTGAATGAAGTTTATGATGTTAGAGTCATGGATGGTCTCGGCCAAAAGTGGAGAAAATCTCCCTTTGAGCACAAGCAAGAATGGCCTGTCAGCTGACACTGGGTGGAAAGGCGCGACCGTTTTCCGAGATGGGGGGTCAACATTTTTCCAAAGGAGGAAGACGTGTACTTGGACTGGACTGGCTTATTACATTTAAATATGTTATCTTATCCTTTCTCCTTTTGGAAGCTGTTTTTGTCCTGAACTTGTTGTTTATAGCAGAGCATGCCTAATTGGAAGCGTACCTAATTCTTCCTTTGCTACAAAAACCATTCCATCTGTTTTTTTTTTAAATGTATAGTTTCAAAATGTTCCCGTTTTTCTCCCAATTTGGTTGCCAATTATACCCTGTAATTTAACTCAATTCACCCTCCCCCACCAGTCCACCGCCCGTCCTCCGGGTAACGAGACAATTTTTTCGGGCTGGTTGATCTGCCTCCTCCAAGACGAAACCCGACCACGAATGCCCTTCCTGCTCCTCGACAAACTCGAGCCATCTCACCCCCCTCCCCTGGGGCTAGCAGCCAGGGCCGGTGTGGTAGAGACGGGTTCGAACCGCGTCCCTGACAGGCAGCGCACAACGTATCGGACCAGCCAAAATACGGTGTGTTAGACCGCTACGCTATCTGCCGCCCCTCATTCCATCTGTTTCAGTGTGTTAATGTTGTCCCTGTGTTTATTTGATTGTGTTGTTCTTATGTACGACTTGAACGACCTTGAGCCTCAGAAAGGTCCTTTTGGCCCTATGTGAAACTCACCTGCCACAGAGCCACCCATCCTTCTCTGGAACACCTGAAGCAGGTGACATGGAGGATGCCTTATGGCTGTGTTGGACCGCATTTACTCACACAGAACCCTCATCACAACAGTCCCTGCATTTAGTGGACATGAAATGTGGTCAACTGAATTTTGGCGAGTTTTATACCCTCTGTTTATTTTGATTTGCCCTTCCCCACGAGCCCGCCGCTTTTCACTACGGGACAAGCGAATTCCCCGAGGCCGGCGATGATCCACCTCCTCCGAGACGGAACTCGCCCACCTACTTTATTTTTTATTTTTTATTTTTATTTGTTTCTGATTTTATCCCATTTTTCTCCCAATTTGGTAGCCAATTAGACCCGCTATTTTTACGTCAATCCCCCTAGTAATGTGAGTTCGCTGCCGTAGTCCTGCGACCGGTAGTGACGAAGCGAAGTGACGCCTCTTACGAGACGGCACCCGCAGGCCGTCGACCGTAACCCGGTACTACAGGGCCACTCTACGCAGCGAACGTCACGTCGGCTCCCCTCCCCCCTCCCTGGGGCGGACAGCCAATCGCCGCCCCATGGTGGCACTCCCGGCCAGAGCCGACACTTGGCGAGACGGGGAATTGAACCCCGGTCTCCGTGGCCAGCGTCGGACGTTGTAACCACTGGACCACGCGGGAGGCCCGCCCACCTACTTTCTAGGGTCGCCCTTCCGCTCCTCAGCGAGGTCATGCCGGCTCACCCTCCCCCTCCCCCTCCCCTGGGGCGGACAGCCAATCACCGTCGGGTTTTGAACCACTGCTGCAGTGGGCAACTTGTATTCTGGGCGAATGCTCAGACCAGATGTTACGCCACCTTAGCCCCCCTGTTTTTGTATGTTTATCCCCAATGGCAGACTGCAAAGATTGTGAGGAGACCATGCAGGTACACGCATATTAAACGCCTTGTGCAATTTATCAAGGCTCAAGTCTGAACTGAAAAAGATAATTGCGTGTTTTTTGGGGGGGGGGTTTTCACCTCCACAAGAGCTTTGATATGGCTACTGCAATTGTTTGCTGGGATGAGAAATTGTTAGGATCAGAGATTAAAAATTCAAATTCAATACAAATTCAGTTCATTCATGTGGGCTCTCATGGTTACACAATATAATTGATATTGGATAAGATGAAAGATTACTCGGCTGGGGCTGCTCTCAAAAACACTATGACCGTGTCCCCGCACTGCGCGTCCTTGCTTCTGGCTTTTGGCTTGTTCACGTGTTGCAGCAGAGCTGACGACGCACTCTCAATTTTCTCCTGCAATGCCCATTATTCGGAAAACACCATATGTGCAATTTATAGTGCTCGCAATATTTAAACATATATTTTGAGGCTGTGCTCATTTACATATTTGCTTTTGGTAAATACCCCCGCTAGCACTTTTGGTAACTCATATTTGTTACGTGATGTCTTTGACTAATTCCAGCACCCACGCTCATCGTGTGATGAATTGAGAGAAAAACATAACACTTGCTTATATTAATTATTGAGGCTAATTTAGTTCAACAAGGTGTATTTCTATTCGATTGCAAAGGGCAATAAGTTACAGTAATGTCGTAATTAGAATTGAAAACACAATTAAAAAGTTAATGTGGTAGGCAAGCAAAATGTTTAAGTGAGCTGTCACACGAGATTGATTCATATTGTGCAACTGGCATGTCATGCTTTCTTAGTCATGCTTTATTTACATATTTTTAACACACACACACACACTGTCTCACACGCACACTCACACTCACACACACACACACACACACACACACACACACCCAGTCTCACACGCACACACACTGTCTCACACACACACTGTCTCACACACGCACACGTACACACACTCTCACGCACACGCACACTCACACACACACACACACACACTGTCTCACACACACACTGTCTCACATGCACACTGTCTCACACGCACACGTACACACACTCTCACGCACACGCACACTCACACACATACACACACTGTCTCACACACACACTGTCTCACACGCACACGTACACACACCCCCGCACACACACACACACACACACACACACCCTCTCACACGTACACACACTCTCACGCATACGCACACTCACACTCACACACACTCTCTCACACACACACACACCCACACACACACACACACACACACACACTGTCTCACACGCACACGTACACACACTCTCACGCACACGCATACGCACACTCACACTCACGCACAGACACTCACTCACACACACACACACACACACACACACACACACACACACACACACACACACACACACACCCACTCACACACACTAACACACACACACACACACTCACACACACACACACACACTCACGTTTTACCTCTAACATTTGTCTACAATCACAAAGGAAAAATGATTATTTGGTAATAATTCATGATTACCGACACTGCAGTCCCCGTGTTTACTTGTTATAACCGGAGGAGTCTTCTAATTGGCCATTTGCTTGGAGAGTGGGAGGAGTCTGACGCCAGTGCACACATGTCCATGTCTGTGTCTTAGTGCACATGGACGGGACGCGGGTCCTGTGGGGCATATCACCCACACTGCACTGGTTTAATTAGATTTTCCGATTTTTTCCCGTTGTTTCTGAGCTGAGGTACTCTGGTATTTAATTCTGCAATTCTGGCCAAAGTCGTATCTTTTTTTTATGTTCCTCGTTTAGATCCGATCAGATTATTGGAATTGTAAAAATGCCATCTCGGGACCATTACAGTGATGGATTTATTTGTTCATTAGAGTCTAAACCAAAGGCAACGAGGTTGTAGATCTAATTAGTGAGCTGTTTTCCACACATTTTTACATCCGTACTCAAGTCTTGTGCTGTTCTGACTTTGGTTTTCATGACCAAGCATTAAAAAGGAGTTCCCCCAGCCAAATTAAATCCACAGTAGATGTATTATAGGGGGTAAATTTTGAAGCCAATGGAATAGAATTTTGAAGTGAATCAGGAAAGAAGCAAAATTAATACATTTTTCGCTTTTTTTCTTTTCTCTTTTTTGGTGCTTTGTTCCTAATATCGCAGGGCTTCACCTTTGACCATATATATTTATTTATTTATTTTCACAAAACTAGACTAGTCAAAAAGTGACAATGAACGACAACAACTGGGGAGGACCTCGGATAGCGTAGCGGTCTAACGCACTCGCACTAACTGGTGATTTGCGAGTGTGAGCTGCCTATTACAACCGCGAAAACCCAACTGCGTCAGACCAGCCCTAGCCAAGAGCCCCGATTGGCGGCGATTGGCTGTCCGTCCCAAGGGGGAAGGGGGAGGGTGAGCCGGCACAAACTCGCCGAAAAGCGTGAAAGGGTGTCTCCATAAAGTTGGTTGGCGGGTTCCGTCTCAGAGGACGTGGATCATCACTGCCCTTGGGGAATTCGCTTGCCCAGTAGAGACGGGCAGCGAGTTCGTGTGGGGAGGGCAAATAAAAATAAATAGAGGGTTTAATTGGCCACTAAACTGGGAGAAAGACGGGAAAAAACTGAAACAAATTTTGAAAGAGAAAATGGTACCAGGGGTTGGGAGCGTATTACCTTGGTAATATACTGTATTTTGACAATATAAGCACTTCTCTTTCACACGAGTGCCTTTGAGTGCAGTGTGCCTGCCCCTGTTCTGACCTGCGGAATACCCACAGAGGCCTCGAAATGAAATGGGGACAGTGATCCGGTTTACGGCATTGGGTGGGAGAGGAGTATGTGGCTGCTGTGTGTAGTTGGCCACTTAGGAAACCGACAACTTGTCCCTCCACTGCAGAGAGTCGGTGGATGTCCTGACAGGTGAGAAAATTCAGGCATCAATAATGCTATTTAAAATGTTTACAGGGGGGCGGCGGATAGCGTGGCGGTCTAATGCTCGTCCGATACGAATGTGCACTGTCTGTCAGGGAGGCGGTTAGGGTTGTTGTTGGCTCATTACCTGGAGGACGGGGGCGGACATGGGGGGGAGGCTGAATTGAGGTAAATAGAGGGTACAATTGGCAACTAAATTGGGAGAAATTTGAAAAATACATTTAATATAAAGATACATAAAAAAAAAAAAAATTGTTTACAGTGTAAAAAGACACCTGCACGATTTTTCCTTTTCTTTTTGTTATAATTTTCTCATTTGTAAGTTCCAGGTTTTTACATCTCAGTCATCCTTCCTTATAGAAACGACAATCAACAGAATCAACAACAGTTTAATCGCACAGATGCAATCATTCCAGCCTTGTTTGGGTTACTCGGTGATGCGTTTTGCAGGGTGGAAAATATCCGCAGTGCTCCGTGAAAATGAAAACAGTGAAAATGAAAATGAACTTAGGGGAAATTAGAGGGCTTATTTCTCAGGATCTCATTACCCTGTCGTGTCCCAGGCACCCTGTGGAACTGCATCTCAGATTAAAAAGGTAAAAGACCCCGAACACTACTGGACAAGTCATGGAACTGAAATCATTCTTAATAATGAATAATAATAATAATAATAATGTGTTCTGCCTCCCGGTGGAGCGGCAGAACGTCCAGCGCTGCCCACGGCGATCGGGGTTCGATTCCACCGGGTCGTGCCAGTTTTGGCTCTGGCCGGGAGTACCACTAGGAGGCGGCAATTGGCTGTCCGCCCCAGGGAGGGGGGAGGGAAGCCGATGCGAGATCGATGCGTATATGAGTGGCCCTGTGTGCATACCGGGGAGTTGCGGTGACGGCTTGGTGTGTTCCGGCTCGGAGGAGGCGGTGCGCCACCGCATATCACTACCGGTTTCAGGACTACAGCAGCGAGCTCTCAATATGAGGGAGGGGATAATTGCCATGAAAAATAGGGGATAATTGGCTACCAAATGGGGAGAAAAATGGGGAAAAAAGAGAAAATGGAAATTAAATAAATAAAAATAATGTTGTGTCCTTTAGAATTCCACCTATATTGCATTTACATTATAAATGGCGGGCAGAGAGTAGGAGGTTTGCTGTGATATCTGGCCCAACTGTTGGATATCCCGCAGGGATAGCAGGATATCGAAAATGGACGTCCATGTCAGGCATGGCGCAGAAGACCAATGCCGCCTTATACCTGAAGGAAGAGCGCTGGTGCGGGCGCGGCATTTCTAACGCACCATATTTTGTCTGGTCCCGGTGTGCGCTGCCTGTTAGGGACGTGGTTTGAAACCCGTCTCTACCAGACCCGCCCTGGTTGTCAGCCCCAATCAGGGGCGGCATTTGGCTGTCCACCCCAGGGGGAGGGGGGAGGGTGAGCCGGCTCGGGTCTGCTGTGAAGCACGTAAGGGAGTCTCCAGAACGTGGGTGGGCGAATTCCGTCTCGAAGAAGAGTTTGCTGCCCTCAGAGAATTAGCTTGCCTCGTAGAGACGAGCAGCAGACTTGTGTGGGGAGGGTAAATCTAAATAAATTGAATTTGGCTACTAAATTGGGACGGAAAAAAATCTGAAACAATTTTAAAAAATGTTTAAAAAAAAGTGTTTCAGGTGTTCCCTGTGTAGATAATAGCCGATGTTCATAATGCAATCAGATATCAAAAGCTCAGATATTGTAGTGATATCACCCTTCACAAGATATTGCGATAACCCTACGTTACAAGCATTTGATATCACCTTATTAGAAGTATTTGATGTCACCCTATATACGCATTTGACATCACTACTATGATATAATTAAAAAATATTTTTGTGTCGCCCTATAGACTGTTATGTTATTATATTATCACAGCCAGGCGATGATAGATGATGAAAAACCGGTCCAGGGCGAAAATGCTGCAATCTTTTAATCTGAAAGGGCGTCAGAGCAGAAAGAAATTTCTCTCATATGAGTGTTTCAAGCCATCGCACAATTCAGTGCTTCCCTAAAAAAAAAAAAAAAAAAAAGCCTCTAAACCTTTTAGGAGTCTCCGTTGGAAATAGGTTCCAGCATACTGCATCAGCGTGTCTTGCAGTTTCCCCTCCAGACTGCGCTGAAGTGGAGGACGGTGGAATGTTGAGCCAGGCAACGCCCTGCCCTGCGTGTCTCTCTCCGTATGCCGCAGAGCGGGATGTTTCTGCGTCTTGTGTTTTCTCTCTGCGTCTCTGACGTCCGGTTTGTGCAAACGCCCCCTCATGTGGAGTGGAGAGTCTCACCCCGGGGTTTCTGGGACGGGAATAAGTGAGCTGGGTGATGCAACCTTCCCCCGGGATGGGAGATGGAATTACAGATGAGAAGTGGGGATCTGTGGAGCTGCACTGGATATGCAGCAATCGCGTCCGCTATTTTATTCTTTATTTTTGCAAGCCAGTCCCTTTGGTTAGCTCAATCAAGTTCATTTTCTCTTCTTATTTCAAATAAATGTTTTACTTTCTTTTGTTCAGACAATGAGATAAAAAGTTGTAGATTTACATGACAGTTTCGACTGACATCTGCAGTCTTCTTCAGAAGCGTCACCTGACAGCTTGGATGTGTCGTCAGCTGATGTTTAGCAGGCGTGGCCAGCCTGACAGATCTTGATCTATCTACAACTTTTTATCTCATTGTCTGAACAAAAGAAAGTAAAACATTAATCCCTTTGGTTGCTCAACAGTGTTTTACTACGTTTAATCTAAATACTGTACGTCTCAGTGTGTCAAACCCAAGGCTCTGCATTTTCACCCAGAGTAAGAGTTTGTGCTAAGCTTGTGGCCTCAACGGTAATGTTCTGTAAGACAGTCATAAAAGATGTTAAATATTGACCTTTGCAATGAGCCCCAGGACCAGGCCACAGAACCACTCGCATGTGGAAAAACAACTACAGTTTATTTGAATCTACAACATGTACTTTGTTTCACGCATTGGAATAAAGACTTCATTATTATTATTCTCTGTAGTTTGGAACAAAACAAACTTCTCGCTTTTCCACACAAAGGTCAAAGGTTGTGTAATGGTACATTTGGCAGCAGTGGGACTTTTACAATTACACCCTCTATTTATTTCGATTTACCCTCCCCACATGAGTCTGCCGCTCGTCTCTATGAGGCAAGCTAATTCTCCGAGGGCAGCTAACTCCGCTTCCTTCGAGACGGAATTTGCCCACCCACGTTCTGGAGACTCCCTTACACGCTTCACGGCGAACCCGAGCCGGCTCACCCTCCCCCCTTCCCCTGGGTCGGACAGCCGAATGCAGCCCACTGATTGGGGCTGACGACCAGGGCCGGTCTGGTAGAGACGGGTTTCAAACCGCATCCCTGACAGGCAGCATACATTGTGTCGGACCAGCCAAAATGCGGTGCGTTAGACCGCTACGCTCTGCCGCTGTTTTAGAGCGGCAGTGAGAATGTGAAACTGGAGCATTCTCGTGTGTTCCTCTTCATTTTCCAACTTCCTGTATTGATACCTGCTGTCCTGGTGTCCCGGCCATCTCTTCATATCTTGGCAGGTTTATCATCCCTATATAATAATCCCACCATCAAGGTGTTAAATAGGTTAAAGAGAGGTCTCTCTCTTTAGATTGTTTTATATCTCACACTTAATCGAAATCGCAACCCATCACCCGTCACCGTTAAATGCACATCGCTGTCCTCAAACATCCCGAATGTTCATTTCCACGTCCATTACATTTACATTTAACCATTTAGCAGACGCTCTTATCCAGAGCGACTTACAAGATATGCACTTATACATGGTAAGAACAATCATAGTTCGCACAAGAGATCAGTGCAGTAATACAGTGATAGACATCGTGGTTGGCAGCTGCATACCATACTTGTAACACTGGGAAGGAAACACTTTATTATCTTCTCAGCGTGTGATTTATTCAGAGTGTCTGACCGGTGTGGGTCGTTTCCTCGTTGTGTCTGTGGATCTGCAGCAGCTGTTGGGGGCGATCAGTAGGGGTGTAACGGTACACGTATTTGTACCGAACCGTTCGGTACAGGACTTTCGGTTCAGTACGTGCTGTGAACCGAACGAATGCAATCTTGCTTTAACCACTAATGCACGTGCAGAACTTTTTTTTTGTCTGCAGTTGCAGCAGTATTGACGGACATTTTTTTGTTTGTTTAAGAAAAAGAGATATGTGCCTCACCTTGTTCAGTAAAATTATGGCCACTGTTTAATAATAAATGAAAAGCAATTTTATGTTTTGCATTTCTTTTTTCCCCCGCTGTACCGAAAACGCACTGAACCGTCACCTCAAAACCGAGGTACATACCGAACCGTGATTCTTGAGGATGTTTTAACTGGTCAGTAAAATACAGGTCAGAGTGAAAAAGAGGAGCAGTGATCAGAGCGCAGTCAGTCGTCCGTTCTCCTGCACAAGCAGAAATGAAGACTGAATCAGCGAGAGAGGGGGCTGCTGATGGGGGAGAAACATGAGCTCACCCGTCTGTCAGAGCTGCTCTCTAGCACCATGGGGCTGACCCAGGCCTGGTAGTGGAGCATACAGCCAGCACCCAGAAGGCTGGACCTTTTGTGCAAAGTGAGGACTTTGTGTGCACATGAGATGCGCTCACGAGTGCATGATGGGAGATTCTCTCTGCTAATGTACAGGATTTTTTTTTCTTTGAATAATTTTACTTCAATTAAAGGTTCGATTTCTCTCATATTTTGAGTGTAAGATCAAGCCGATGAACAACAGAGATATTTTTTCATAGCCTTTTTTGCTCATTTTCACCAAGGGTGCCAATAATTCTGGAGGGCACTGTAGTTAAAAAGTCAACCCGCTACAGCCCGGAAGCATGATTTTGTGTGGATGGCATTTTTCGGGTACTTATGCAGGTGTACATTCTACTGACGCTGATTACACTGAGTTCAAGTTAAACTACGGTAGTCGCTATAAATCCCGCAAAAAAGACCCAACTAACTGCTGTAAAATGTGCTTGTTTTTGTCATCTTGACATACAGTATTTCTCTAGACAAATTAAGGGGCAAATTGTGGTAAATTAAGTTCAAGATTCACAGCTTCGTTAAAGGAAAGGCTTTCTCATCGAAAATGACGTGCACAAGTCAAGCTTGAAGTTGTGTGTATGGCGTCGATCCGTGGACAGGGCAGAGGTACAGTCAGAAAAGAAAACTCGTACGTGTGCTCTGGTTGACATAAACAAGGATGGTTAAACAAAGCTGAAACCAGTGCGAGCCAAACTCATCAAAACCCCTGACGCAACTATCATGCAGACTAGATTTATCTTTTTTGAGTGTGAGATTTTTTACATGGCTCTTCCACTTGCACTTGTAACAGAGTTGGTTCTGCCCGCAGCGAGTTTTGAACCGAGGGATCTCAACGCGACAAGAGAGCGATTTAGCTCTCTGAGCTAAAGACTCAAGTCTCTAACTCCGGGAACTAATCACACTCTTATCCACGTCACTTTCTGTAGCGGATGCTCACGTACCAGAGCACGCCCGCTACACACTCACTAAGCCCATTCTGGCTGCACAATGATGAAGGCACGAAAACAGCCCACCTTACTTTTTTAAATATAACATTTATTTTTGTTTCAGATTTTTCCCCAATTTTGTAGCCAATTAGACCCTCCATTTCTTTCAATTTACCCTCCCCACCCCACGAGCCCGCCGCTCCTCCTCAGAGTCAAGCCAGTTTTTCTCGTACAAGGACGGCTTTCATGCTTGAAAAGCGCCATGCCGGCTCACTTCCCCGACTCTGGGGCTGGCGCAGCCGGGTTTTGAACCACGGCCGCAGTGGGCAGCCTGCATTCCGGACCAATGCCTTCACCACTACACCACCCGAGGCCCCCCAGCCCACGTTACTTACCGTTTTGTCACACTGCAGGCACGTACGAGTAGATCATTGCGTTGCAGAGTCTTGAAGACCGTCGTTTTAAGATGGACGACGCGTCCCTGGACTGCCATTGACCTTTGCCCCTCTCTGTCACGGTCTCGAAAAAACCTGTTTTCTTCACGCGGGCCCCTCATCAGTGCTGACATTTAAAGCAGTTACCCGATTTTCCATCAGGTCACGTTATCGATTCCACTCCTCGTGGCCGGAGACCAGAATGAAGGACGGAGCAGTTCATGCCGGTGATGTCATTGGCGCTCTCGCTGCGGGTTCCCGGCGCTACGGTGCAGCAGACGTCGCAAGGCACGCTCACACAAACACAGTCAGCTATACGGCGCTCCATCCATTTTTTTCTCTAGTAATAATAATAATAATAATAATAGCTTTATTTGTATAGCACCTTTCATACAAACAGTAGCTCAAAGTGCTTTACAGGGAAAGTAAGGCATAAAAAAATATATACATATATATATACACACATATACATATATACACGCATATATATACATATACACATATAAATACATACATACATACATACATACATAGGCATAAGACAAAAGTAAAAAAGAATAATAAAAATAAAAATCAAGAAAATACACATAACAATCATACTCAATTCTAAGGTTTAAAACAGAGACAATAAAAGTATAGTCAACCTAATAAATTAATTAAAAGCCAAATTAAAAAGAAAGGTTTTTAGCTGCTTTTTAAAATTGTCAACTGAGTCTGCTGTTTTAATGTTTTGTGGGATTAAAGTAGTAGTTTTAGATACCCTACTAATTTTATTATCATATATACTTTTTTTTTAAATTAAAAATTTGTTTCTGATTTTATCCCATTTTCTCCCAATTTGGTAGCCAATTAGACCCGCAATTTTTACGTCAATCCCCCCCTAGTAATGTGAGTTCGCTGCCGTAGTCCTGCGACTGGTAGTGACGAAGGCGAAGTGACGCCTTTTCCGAGACGTCACTTGCCAAGCCGTCGACCGAACCCCGGTACTTACAGGGCCACTCTACGCAGCGAACGTCACGTCGGCTTCCCTCCCCCCTCCCTGGGGCGGACAGCCAATCGCCGCCCCCTGGTGGCACTCCCGGCCAAAGCCGACACTTGGCGAGACGGGAAATTGAACCCTGGTCTCCGTGGCCAGCGTCGGACGTTGTAACCACTGGACCACGCGGGAGGCCATATATACTTTTTTTTAACCTGCTGCTTTCATTGTACTTCTTCCCGATGAGCCGTGTATAACATGTACTGTATGTCATATGCCCTGTTTTAGTTTTTTTAACTGTTTTTAGCCTCTGTGTTTTATGTACTTTTGAAGCTCTGCCAAATGAATTTCCCACTTTTTTCCAGAATTTCTCAAAGTTTACTTGAAGTTGAACTTGAATTAATGGTGAATTTGCGAAGCTTCGCTGAGTTGTACCGGTTGGATTCCAGTAAAAAGCGTGATGTAGATGTGGCACAACAAAGAAGGGGGTTTGTAACTCAGAGGTTGCTGGTTCAATTCCCAGGTGGAGCACTGCCGTTGTACCCTTGAGCACAGGTACTTAACCTGAATTACTTCAGTAAAATATCCAGTTGTATAAATGGATTGTATATAAAGAAATTTAAACTGTGTAAGTCGCTCTGGATAAGAGCATCTGCTAAATGCCTAAAATGTCAAATGTAAGCCAGCTCCCTGGCTCATAGCTTGCATGTGAATGCGTATGAATATGAATGACATGGAACCTGCATTTCCTAAATGGAATTTACCTGTACAGGGTGAAAATTTGGTAGCCAATTATACCCTCAGAGTGGGTGCAGAGTGTTTGTCCTTTTGTCTGGCTGGCACATGAAAATGTGTTATGAATTATGCAGAAAATACAATTAAGAGCGAGTGGTGCGATCGGAGACTCAGGATACGGGCTGTGATTTGTTTTTATGAAAAAAATTGGGGCTTATCCTTGATCTTTGCCGCAGGCTTGTAGCACAGGAACCCCCCCGTCCCTGTCCTCTGGGTCCTTGTTTGGAAACAGGCCATATCCCAGCATGCACGGCGAGGGCAGTCCTCACCCACCAGGCGCATTGCAGGCTGTGCCTCTTTACTATGTTTACGCTAGTCATTAGAGCGGTGACATGCACCATGGCCCGGAATCAAAAACCTGACTGTGACCGGGGGAGTCCTGTAAGGGCAGGGGTGGGCAAGGAGGGCCGTATCTGTTTCTGGATTTCAAGCCAACTTCTGCTCTTAATTATTAAATTAACCCAATCATTTACATGATCTGCCATTTTGGCTAAATTTCTTGATAAGCCCATGAATGACAGTTCTGTGTTCTTGTGTTCCCATATGAAACATGTTACTGTGGTCTAATCTACAAGGGAACCAGCATTGGCGTATCCAGCTAATTAGCTAACTGAGCCAGGTTAATTGGTAGAAACAAAAACCTGCATACACACCGGCCCTCCAGGACTGGAATTGCCCACCCCTGTGTAAAGGCCCAACTGTGACCGGGAGGGAGGGGATCCAGTTGGCATGGTGTCCCCCATATCACTGTGCAAGGTTTACCAGCTGCACATGAAGTGTCGTCCCCCAGCGCAGCTGAACTGTCCGGCGCCTCGGAACACATTTGTCCCAAACTGACAAGAGGATGGGTCTTAGGGCTTCTGCATGCTTCTACATAACTTGTGTGACTTCTTTGCAATTCGGGCAATGCCATAATAAAGCACTCTGCAATTTATACGTCTGCATAGGCTATGCACAACCTATGCAACATGGTGTCCTTACACTTCTGTACACTACGTGTCAATGTATTGAACAAGGTCGATAAAGTTTTCATGAAAGCAGGGAAACGCCTTTGAACTTCTTCAGCCAAGAAGCATGCAGAAGCCCTAACAAGTGCACTCAAGTATTCAGATTTGGGGGGGGGGGTGGACTAGTTTTATTTGTCTGGATGTAAAGCGTCATGTTGTCTTGCCATTTTTGCTTCGTGACACCTTGGTGTGTTTCCCCTTGGTAATTAGATGTCAGATTGTCTGCAGTGAGGGCGGCGGATAGCGTAGCGGTCTAACGCACCGTATTTTGGCTGGTGCGATATGGTGTGCGCTGCCTGTCAGGGACGCGGTTTGGAACCCGTCTCTACCAGACCGGCCCTGGTCGTCAGCCCCGATCGGGGACGGTATCATTTGGCTGTCCACCCCAGGGGGAGGGGGAGGGTGAGCCGGCTCAGGTCCGCACCTAAGAGAGTCTCCAGAACATGGGTGGGCGAATTTTGTCTCGAAGGAAGCGCAGTTTGCTGCCCTCAGAGTATTAGCTTGCCTCGTAGAGACGGGCAGTGGACTCGTGTGGGGAGGGTAATATCGAAATAAACAGAGGGTATAATTGGCCACTAAATTGGGAGAAAGACGGGAAAAAATCTGAAACAAATAGAAAAATTTATAAAAAAAAAAAAAAAAAAAGATTTCCTGCGTCGAAATGTCATTGTGACAGCGTGACAAAATCCTTTACTGTTCTCTTTCTTCTGTGGAGTGTGAAATATACCGCAGGGTCTGTGTACACACGTTCCTCTGTGCTTCTTTGCGGCTTCCCCCTCCATGCTTGATTGAGCTGGATGGCAGGAGCATCTGGTCATTTCACATTTGATGGTTAGGTATAATAACGTGAGCCCATCGCCCGGCTAGCCTCAGTAACAATTTGTCATGAAGAGAGAGGCTTCATCTCCACATCTTATAACAGCCTTACAACCAACTACACACAACCACACAAGAATAAATTGAAGAAGGGTTATTGAGACATCGGAGAATTACACCTCGGTGTTGACGGCTCTCGGCGTGACGATACAGAACCGTAGCTTGCGCTGTCAGAACCTCGCTCTTAAACTTAAAAAAACTCAACGTTGTGACACCCACACTGTAACATCACACACATTTTAATTGTCTTTTTAATCCCTTACAAAACCACCATGACTCATTTTGTCAAACGCACACCTGAACATCACAAAGCCGAGGGAGTAGGTACTGTTCTTTTTGTTGTTGTTGTTTTTTTAAGTTAAGTAAGAAATAAGGAATTGGCACGCTCTTTACTGACATTTTTGATAATTCTTTTTCTGTTCTTTAAAAAAAATCTGTGATTAAATTGCCTGCTTTCATTTTACTATGGGCTCTGGAACGGCAGGTTTCCCATAATGTGTAATGGACTGGACTCCACAGGGCTCAGACAGGCTGTCCTGTTCAATGTGGCAACATCCATGTGCTTGCAGACGCAAAACAGCGATATGCGCCACCCCCCCCAACCCCCTTTAATTGGTAAAGATATGAGCTTGGCAGTCCCCTCCGTTGCCGTGGCAACACGCGACCCGACTCTGACTCAAGCCACGTCCTGCCCCCCCCCCCCGTCACTCGTTCAGCCAGGAGCGGGGAGGGAGGTCTCCGCTTAGAGAGGTCCCAAACGAGGAGCGGCAACACAACGGGTCCGACGTTTGGAGTTCTGCGTGACGTCAATCATCCTGCAGAAGCGCTCTGCGAAATGACGGCTATCTCATCTCGATTACCATCAACTTCATCATCATCTTCATCATCATCATCATCGCCTTGATGTTTTTCTCCCAATTATTTCTCCCAATTTAGTAGCCAATTCAACCCTCTATTTATTTTGATTCGCTCCCCTCACGAGCCCGCCGTCTGTTCTCCGGGTCAAGCAAATATCCCCGCCGGCAATTATGCCTCCTCCGAGATGGAACTTCACCCACCTGCTCTTTAGGAACGCCCTTACTGCTCCTCAGTGAACTTGTGCCGCCCCCCCACCCCCTGGGGCGGACAGCCAAACGCTGCCCCCGATCGGGGCTCCCGGGCAGAGTCGGACTGACCTAGTCAGGTTTCGAACCGTGACCGCAATAGGTAGCTCACACTCGCTAAAGCACCAGTCAATGCGAGTGCGTTAGGCCGCTACGCTATCCAAGGCCCCGCTCATTTGCATTCTATTTCAGTCTGGCAAAAACTGTCTGAACGCGCTAGGCACTCTCCAAAATTCAGCTCTGGCCAAATGGCTGTGAAGCTCCCACAGTGATTTAAGGTCCGCCGCACAGGAAAGTTGCCCCAGCGTTATTTATCGCTCGCTTTCCTCCCCAGCTGTTGTTGTTGGTTTGTTCCCTTTTTCTGTCGGGCAGAGCTAATATTGGGCCTTTGCTCATTTTCGACCCTGTGTTTCATAATTTCCATAGCTGTTAGGGGTGTAACGGTACACGTATTCGTACTGAACCATTCGGTATAGGACTTTCAGTTCGGTACGCGGTGTGATGTTTTGCATTCATTTTGGTCTTATATTGCTATGTCCCATTTGGGATTCAAACCGGCAAACCTCTGGTCTCTGTGCAGTCAGGCTGCTGTAGTCACAAGACCAACTTAGCCTGCCTTATGGGATCATCAGGTCAGACAAAGGGTCCCAGTGCAAAGCAGGTATTAGCTGGGGGGCAAAATTAGCTGGGGTGGCAGAACATTACAACTGAATATTGTTTACCCCTCAACCCCATGTCCCCCACACTGTGTACCCTACCCCTGTAGAGGTCCTGTAGCTCAGTTGGTAGAGCTTGGCACTGGCAATGCCAAGGTTGTGGGTTCGAGGTCCTGACTCACTGTGGTCATAAAAGATCCCATGGCGCTTTTCAAAAAAGAGTAGGGTGTTAACCCGTTGTCCTGGCCAAATTCCCAGCCAAGACAAGACAATATATATATATATATATATATATACACGGAATTCATTCCCTCCCTCCTGGCCTCTCCACTGTGTATCTGATGTGTAGTGAGTTTGTACTGGCACACTATGGCAGCTGTCGCGTTCATCCAAGTGGGTGCTGCACATTGGTTGTGGATGAGTTGCCCCTATCGTTGTAAAGCACTTTCAGTTCCCTGAAAAAATATAAATCCAATCTTTATTCATTCATTCATACCCAACCATAATAACCTCTATACAATATCCACGCTGGCCTCCTCCCCCAGCCCCAGCTCCCGCCCCGGCCCCGCCCATTCCATTGACTATAAACAGGAAGTGACGTAATTGCAGTCACTCTTGCCAGCAAATGAGGCGAGTTGCTCAGCAGAACCTCTCCCACTGCAGAGTGCGTGCAACGTAGAGGGGAACGCAGGCCACAGGGAGGGGGGAGGTTCGCTCTGTCGGAGTGGGCCCCCACCTCCACCCGCCCCACCTCCATCCGCCCCTCCCTCCCTCCCTCCTCTCCCCCCCGTTCAGTACGGGAAAGGTCGAGTCTGTATCTCTGAAGACACTCGCCGTCTGTGTCATCTCGCTGATGAAAATGAGACGATGGGGGTTCTGTCCGCGGCAGCAGCCCTCTACGAGCTACGATGCGAATGCCAGTAAACCGGCGTAATGAGAGATGTGTTTACTCCACGGCGGAATCTAACGGAGGTTCATTTGAGCTCAGGATACTGGTCGCCAGACATAAGGGGGCTCGTCCCCTGGGGGGCTGTTTCATCAAGGTGAAAAATCACCTGCACCCAGGCGGCCTCCATTTTGTGTCATATTTCTGCATCCCTTGAGTGGAGGTTTTCTTTTAGTTTTTTCTTTTTTCTTATTTTAGCTGTTTTTCCCCATTTTCCCCCACTGTTGGTATCCAATTATACCCCCCTTTCTTTTTCATGCCAATCATCCCCTCCCTCGTATGAGAACTCGCTGCCGTAGTCCGGCCGGAAGCGAGTGCTGTACTGCCTCCTCCGAGCCAGTGCCCGCATAAGCCGAAGACCACCATAACATATGTCACCATAACACACAGAACCACTCTTATATGCAGCAAGTTCCCAAAAGATGTTTGGGAGGGAAACCGATATGAGCTCGCTGCGTATAAGAGTGGTCCTGTGTGTATACCGGTGTTACAGTGACGGCTTGCCGGTATCAGGACTACGGCAGCGAACTCGTAAGATATATGACGGAGTGGGATAATTGACGTCAAAAAGGAGAGATACTAAAAACGGGGAGAAAAAACTAAAAGAAAGTAGTAAAAAAAAGAATTATGATAGTGGTGGTAAATAGTTGTCGCTTCTTTCCTGTAAATTGTAAGCGAGGGAAACGCCGGCCTGCCCTGAGTCACTATACTCTGTTGGCGGCTCACAGGCAGGGTGATAAATAAGAGCGTGTCGCTGGGTGTTCTGTAGAGTTGGGTTCGGGGGGGGGTAGGGTAATGACATAATGACATCATTCCTGCAGTGCCTGGAACAGCGTAGTGTGAAGCCGTGCCGCTCCGACAAAGAGCCACTGTCTGGCTTGGCTCGTTTAATCTTTTTAACGACTGCCAATAAAACTATCGTCCCACCCTGGCGCTCCAGTAGGGCCAGTGTTCAGCTCAAAGCTGCCCGAGTTCAGGCGTGTGGCTGTAACGGACTCTCGGGTGTGTTGGGTGGAGAGAGCGCTGTGGGCGAAACGGGGTGGAGATATATATATATATATATGCCATTTAGCAGACACTTTTATCCAAAGCAACTTACAGTCGTGAGTACATACATTTTTCAGTATATGTGGTCCCAGTGGGAATCAAACCCACAACCTAAGCGTTGTCAGCTCCGTGCTCTACCTACTGAGCCACACAGAACCATGCTCTACCTACTGAGCCACACAGAACCATGCTCTACCTACTGAGCCACACAGAACCATGCTCTACCTACTGAGCCACACAGAACCACGCTCTACCTACTGAGACACACAGAACCACGCTCTACCTACTGAGCCACACAGAACCACGCTCTACCTACTGAGCCACACAGAACCACACCTCTACCTACTGATCCACACAGAACCACGCTCTACCTACTGAGCCACACAGAACCACTGTGGACTGAGCACACAGAACCACTGTGGGGGATGGCGGGTGGTCAAGATGCTGATCAGAGAACAGCAAGCACATGCTAAAGCGGTGGTGGCTACGCTGCAATCCGCCTCACTCTCTGTGCGTAGCAGCCCGGTGTGTTTCCATGTCTCAGTGGTTTCTGAAGGCCATTGTGACTGGAGAATATGTTGTCACATGGCATTTTGTTGAACGATTAGATCAGATTTACCTCCCATTGAAGGCTAGATGCAGTACTAGATACTCTTTAGATTAGGACATGACGGTCCGTTCTCGTCATTATGTATTCTTAAGTTGTTATGTTCTCATGTTCTGTTCTGTGTCTGGCCCCACAGGTGGAGGTGGAGGTGTACAGGAGGGACTCCAAGAAGCTGCCCGGCCTGGGAGACCCCGACATCGACTGGGAGGAGAGCGTTTACCTGAACCTCATTTTACAGAAGGTGAGCGAGCGGCGAGACTCCCCTTCACAGTCTCAAACTCTCTCTTCTTGGGCGGCGGATAGCGTAGCGGTCTAACGCACCGTATCTTGGCTGGTCCGATACGGTGTGCGCTGCCTGTCAGGGACGCGGTTCCAAACCCGTCTCTACCAGACTGGCCCTGGTTGTCAATCCCGATCGGAGGCGGCGTTTGGCTGTCCACCCCAGGGGGGAAGGGGGAGGGTGAGCCTCGGGTCCGCCGTGAAGCACGTAAGGGAGTCTCCAGAACGTGGGTGGGCGAATTCTGTTTCAAAGGAAGTGGAGTTCTCTGTCCTCTGAGAATGAGCTTGCCTCGTAGAGATGAGCCACCTGTGTGGGGAGGGTCAATCGAAATAAATAGAGGGTGGCCTCCCGGGTGGCCTAGCGGTTACAACGTTCGACGCTGGCCACTGCGACTGGTGTTCGATTCCACCGGGCATGTCAGTTTAGGCTCTGGCCGGGAGTGCCACTAGGGGGCGGCAGTTGGCTGTCTGACCCAGGGTGAGGATGAGTTTGGGGAGTGGCTCTGTGTACCAGAGTTACAGTCACATTCGGAGGAGGCGGCACATTGTTTGGTCACTGCCGGTCTCAGGGCTACGGCAGCAAACTCAAAAAAGAGAGGGTGTAATTGGCTACTAAATTTGGAGAAAAATGGGAGGAAATCTGAAATCTCTCTTTCATATAGAGATACATTTTTAGACCACCTCCCTCTCTCTCTCTCTGTCTCTCTCTCCAGCTGGACTATGTGGTCACATGTGCGGTCTGCACGCGCTCGGACGCAGGAGACATCCACATTCATAAGAAGAAGTCTCAGGTGAGTGGGTGGGTGGGGGGAGGGAAGGGTGAATCCACCATCATGCAGCAGGTCACATGTGCGCGTGAGCTGGTGTGGATTCCATCATTCAAAAGTCTACGTGGAACGTGAACCAATCTGGAATCCCTCTCATTCAGAAGGTCACGCGTGCTCGATGGACTTTAACCGATTAAGAACATAAGAATACATAATGAGGAGAACGGGCCGTTCAGCCCATCTAGGACCGTCATGTCCTAATCTAAAGTGTATCTAGTACTGCATCTAGCCTGGACTTGAATAGCCCAAGTGTTTCTGCCTCTACTACCCGACCTGGCAAGCTGCTCCATGCATTTACAGCTCTCTGTGTAAAGAAAAACTTCCTAATATCCATGCAGAATTTGCCTTGGAATCCATTACAGGCATTTAGCAGATGCTCTTGTCCAGAGGGACTTACACAGTTTTACATTTCCATCCGTTTGTCTATCAAAAGATCACATGCGCATGAACGGATTAGGAATCCTTCACTCGACAGGATGTCACATGTACACAGCCGATGACGCCTGTGTTTATAACCATAATTCACATCATTTTATATATCCAGTGTTTCATCTGCTCTGACGTAGGACAGTCTGGAAAAGGGTCCGTGCATTTTTTATGTCGTTGAAACGTGGAGTGGAGTGTGCACAGCAGTCAGTCTTGATCACACGGGACCTGTGCTTTGGGGGGTGCTTTTGCCCTTTCAGTTGCCCAGGTAACTGTGACATCTTATTGGACAGTAAATATGGTTCTGTGTGGGCTTAGGTTGTGAGTTCAATTCCCACTGGGACCACATATACTGAAAAATGTATGCATTCACTACTGTAAGTCACTTTAGTCTGCTAAATGTCATGTCCTATTTTCCGGTCATGTGCTTTTCCCCCCCCCCCCTCTCCGACTCACAGCAAGTGTTCGCCTCCCCCAGCAAGAACCCCATGGACAGCAAGGGAGAGGAGTCCAAGATGAGCTACCCCAACATATTCTTCATGATCGATAACTTCGAGGAGGTAGCCACCCGCCCCCTTTGTTCAATACTGTCCAATAAGAGCCTGGGTGCTGGGTGCTGACTGACTGCTCAACCGTCCAATGGGACCCCTGGGATGGTGTGTTTGATCGACTGTGATGCATCTGCCCCAATGTGATGAAGTGCGACTCATTTTACTGGTGTTTTAATTACCCAACTGTCCACTGGTTGAGTTTCAAATGGCTTTGGAGATGAGTTTGATCAAATCAGTTTGAAGCCCCTTTACGCACTCTGAATGGAGGCCGTCATAGCAGCATTGCCATGATTAATGCCCCTTACCCAACACCCTTATCCAGTGCAGAGATCACTCTAAACCAGCACACAGGGCCCCCTCTCACAGTGATCCTAATTTATGGCCCGGTTTAGGGCCTATTATTCCACTGTGAGATATGAGCCCCACGCTTACATGGTAGCAGTGAGTTCAGACCCCTCCCCCTAACCATCACTCCACGTTACAGCACGGCTCTGCAAAAAGCCTGTGCCTCAATACGTGCTGACATGTGCTATGTTAATGTTAACGCACAAATTAAATGTTAAGCATGAAATAAGATTTGCCTTTTCAAAATCATGTTTTAATTAAAATACATATTTTGAAGAGTGTGTTTTTGTGAAGTGCATTCCCGTGGACAGTGAGAGTGTGGTTGGAATGCACTGAAATCACAGGCACGTTTATTACAGACACCCCTGACACAACTGTGAAGCTGAGCCATCGGCAGCAGCACACACACACACACACACAGGCAGGTGCTCACACACACACACACACACACGCACACACACACACACACGCTCTCGCACTCACGCGCCCTCACACACACACACACGCACGCTCACACAAACACACCACACACACACACACACACACACACAGGCGTGCGTGCGCTCACACACACCCACACGCACTCACACACACAGGCACGCTCACACACACACACACGCACACGCACACACAGGTGTGCGCTCACACAAACACACACACGCTCACACGCACCCACGCGCACACACACCCACACAAACATGCTCTCGCACTCACACGCCCTCACACAAACACACACACACACACACACACACACACACACACACACACATGCTTTCTAACGGTGACAGCACGGCTCACCAGACACTCATAACACTTAACATCGTAAATCCCGCCGTCTCCCTGTTCCGTCGAAGCCAAAGCATTCACAATCGCACGCGTCTTGGTGATATTTGTAACGGGGTGTGACCCGAGTGCGATGGTGTGGCAGTGGAAGCTGCAGTACGGGACGTTCTGTGCTCTAAAAGTGACACCGGAACAGGGGCCTCGGGTGGCCAGGCCAAATGTGCAGAATGTCTGGCCGAGGTGCAGGGGGGCGTTCTGTAAGATAACATAACTCTTAAACAGGAACTACTGTGAGAATATACAGCAAAGAGGATAATAGTTACATATCAGTGCAACTAAACTAAACTAATCACTGCAATGAAAAATAAGAAGAAGAAATATATCTGGCCACTGAGTAGTGCATGTCCCGTGGGCTAATTTCGACCTTCAAATTTGTGACTTGTCCTTGAGAAGATCTGCTGCTAAAAAAACTCAACAGGATTTGATTTCCTTGTCCAGAACAGGACTGCCACCATCAGGCCTAAAAAACCTTCCCTTTTAACAAGGCCTTTTCTTAACTTGGTGTTTGTTTTTAATGCATCTTTGTGCTTGTTTTCTTTGTTTTATCCTTTTTGTAGCACTTTGAGATTTACTTGTAATGAAAAGTGTGTTATAAATAAACTATTGTTATTATTTAATTTTTTAAATGATTTTATCCCATCCCAATTTGGTAGCCAATTGCTATTTTTTGTTTTCTAGTAATTGTTTTATCCGACCGGTTTTGTAGCACTCTTGAGATCACTCACCAAGCCGTCGACCGAACCCCTACTTACAGGGCCACTATACGCAGCGAACGTCACGTCGGCTTCCCTCCCCCTCCCTGGGGCGGACAAAGCACTCCCGGCCAAAGCCGATACTTATGAAAATAACCACTGGAACGGGAGGCCAAACTATTATTATTATTATTATTATTATTATTTATTTACCGTCTGATCTAAATATGCTCGGTGTGGGAGGAGACTGCAGGTTCTGTTTTTGAAAGCTCGTTTGTTGTTCCGGCAGGTGTTCAGCGACATGACGGTGGGCGAGGGCGAGATGGTGTGTGTGGAGCTGGTGGCCAGCGATAAGAGCACCACCTTCCAGGGCGTAATCTTCCAGGGGTCCATCCGCTACGAGGCCCTAAAAAAGGTCTACGACAACCGGGTGAGGACCAGCCACACCCTCCTCTCTCTTATTTTATTTAAATTTTTATTGTTTTAAAGATTCTGTTTCAGATTTTTTACATGTGACCACGTAGTCCAGCTGGAGAGAGAGACAGAGAGAGAGAGAGGGAGGTGGTCTAAAAATGTATCTCTATATGAAAGAGAGATTTCAGATTTCCTCCCATTTTCTCCCAATTTAGTAGCCAATTACACCCTCTCTTTTTCATGTCAATCCCCCTCGTATTGTGAGTTTGCTGCCGTAGCCCTGAGACCGGAAGGTCTCCTGGACAACAGAGAGAAGTTTACATTTTAGCCATTTAGCAGACGCTCTTATCCAGAGCGACTTACAAAAAGTGCATTTAAACATGGTTAGTGCGAGAGATCAGTGTAGTAACCCTGTAGCAGACATAATTGTTGGCAGCTGCACACCGTACCTGTAACACAGGGGAAAGAAAAGTTGAAAACATGTAAGGGGTGGGTGGCGGATAGCGTAGCGGTCTAACACACTGTATTTTGGTTGGTCCGCTATGGTGTGCGCTGCCTGTCAGGGACGCGGTTTGAAACCCGTCTCTACCAGAACGGCCCTGGTCGTCAGCCCCGATCGGGGGCGGCATTTGACTGTCCACCCCAGGGGGAGAGGGGAGGGTGAGCCGGCTCGAGTTCGTCGAGGAGCAAGAAGGGTGTCCGTGGACAGGTTCCATCTCGGAGGAGGCGGACCTGCCGGCCCAGAAAAATTTGGGTGGAATGAGGGTGTAACTGGTTACCAAACTGGGAGAAAAATGGGAAAAAATTTGAAACTATCAAATATATATATATTTTTGAAAACATGTAAGAGAATTTGATGCTGGGAACTTATTCACACTTTGTTTACCTGGGGTAAACACCCCCCGCTCCGCTGATGAAATTCTGTCAGCGAACACGCCAGACTGATTTGTTGCACAACAAAAAAAGGAAATAAAATGAGTACATGAAGTCCCGAGAACATAACAGCAACAAATTAAAATAAATCTGCAGGAGAGTTACGGCTGAGGCCAGTGCACACCGCACGCATCGCTAAACAGCCAGCCACGCTGATCAAACGGCAAACCTTCGCCAGGAGAGAACCGCAGTGCATCGTGGGTGTGTCGTCTGACTGTCAGTTCTATATCTGCAGCAAAATGAAGAGTTTACAGACACTTAAACTGGCTCTAAAATGCTTGGAGCACCTAGTTCCCTCCTGCACTTGAGGAGTATATCAATAGCAGATATTTTAAGAAACCGCTAAAAATACAGCAGCTAAAACAAGTTTTTTTAATTTATTTTTTTATTGCCATGGTAGAAAATAAACCTAAAATTCGAACCTGGAAAAAAAGGCAAACTGTTTAGCCATCTGATTTTGGGGAGGGGGCGATTGGTGATTTTGAAAATGGACAACAGACCCTGGAAGTGAATGCACAGATCGAATTAGAGTTGGAAGACACATCCAGATCTTGCTTTGGCAGTTGACAGCTTAAAGTCTCCTGATATGGTGATATGAATATGTATTTAAGACCAGACAAAGGGAGTGAAATGATTGTAATGACAGGTTCAGACTCGTCTTTAGTGACGCATTACGTTTGAATCTCAAAGACGTGAAAGCTAATAGTAAACAACTAACGATCGCAAACGTGAACAGTCAGTCAGAAATTAACCTTAGCGTTACCAGGGCTAGGTCGGGCTAGTGAGGACCCAAGAAACATATTTGAATATAATTAGACGGTGGATAATCAAACAGCATTGTTTGTGTGTGGGAGTGGAGATGATAGCCATCTGCTGATTACAGCTCCAGTGCATAACCCACTCTTATTTATTCATTTTACTTTTTAAATTTTAAGCATTTAGCAGACGCTCTTATCCAGAGCGACTTACAAGTGTGCATTAATACATGGTAAGATCAATCATTGTTCGCGGAAGAGATCAGTGCAGTAATACAGTGATAGACATCATTGTTGACAGCTGCATACAGGGAAGGAAAATGTTAGTAGATTATTATTTTATTTTTTTGAGACAGTTTTAAACAAGGATACATATTACAAAAAGCAGTATTAAACATGTAAGCAGTGGTGATGACAATTAGTAAAATGTACAGAATCAGTGGTAGTGGAGTCTGAAGAGGTGGGTTTTGAGTCTCTTGCGGAAGATGGCCAGTGATTCCGCGGTCCTGATCGAGTGCGGAAGATTGTTCCACCACTGAGGGGTCAGGACAGAGAAGAGGCGAGACCGCGAGGAGCGGCTGCTGGGCGTCCAGAGGGATGGGACAGTTAATTTGCCAGAGGAGGCAGAGTGGAGGGGTCTGGCTGGGATGTAGGGTGTGATGAATGTCGGGAGGATTTTGAAATCCAGGAGTGTGGTTTTGTTTCCTTGAGGGCTGTGAGTTTATTACACTTTCTGCTTCGCGTCCCCTGCCGAAATGGGGCATACGCAAAAAAAGACATAAACCTGAAATTTAGGGCTATCAAGTTCTGACAGAGTGCATCTCAAATGACACTAAAATTGTTAAATTGCTAAATTGTCATCAGACTTTTCCAGTTCCATTTTTACCACGGCAGCTAATGCTGTTTTCATCATATTTTATCTTATTAGATTTCATACTTGGGGAAATTATATATAAACCATTGACAGATATTTTAATTCAATCCATAATCACTGGAGAAATACCAGATGACTGGAAGCAGGGTAGTATAATTCCAATATATAAGAAGGGGGACCGTACTGACCCAGGGAACTATAGGCCTGTCAGTTTAACTTGCATCGCATGTAAAATGCTGGAAGGTATTATTAGGGATAAGTTGGAATCATTCTTGAAAAGTAATAGTATTTTAAGGGAGAGCCAACATGTTTTTCTCAAAGGGAGGTCATGCCTAACAAACCTCCTGGACTTTTTCGAAGAGGCTACAAAGTGTGTTGACCTGAACCAGGCTTATGATATTATATATTTGGACTTTCAGAAAGCATTTGACAAGGTACCACATGAGAGGCTCATTGCTAAAATGAATTCAGTAGGAATTGCAGGAGTAGTTTCAGAGTGGGTTCATAATTGGCTGCAAGGGCGAATACAAAGAGTAACAGTAGGTGGGGCCGTATCTGACCTCAGTGCTGTGGGCAGTGGTGTCCCGCAGGGATCAGTGCTGGGACTTCTGCTCTTCCTTATTTACATAAATGATCTGGATATGGACGTTAGTAGCAAAATAGTTAAATTTGCAGATGATACTAAACTTGGGGTTTGGCAAACAGTTTGGAATCGACTAAAGTAATCCAAGATGATTTAAACAAAATCCAAACATGGGCAGATACATGGCAGATGACATTCAATATTGCTAAATGTAAAGTTATGCATGTGGGAAATAAAAACATTAGACAGGAGTATTTTATGGAAGAAGAAAAGTTAGTAGGTGTTCAATTTGAAAAAGACTTAGGAATTGTAGTTGATCAAAGCCTATCTGCATCAAAGCAGTGTGATACAGCAGTGAAAAAAGCCAACAGGATGCTGGGATACATAGCAAAAAGTATTGAGTATAAATCAAAGGAGGTTATATTAATGTTATATAATGCCTTTGTCAGACCTCACTTAGAATACTGTGTGCAGTTCTGGGCACCGCACTACAAGAAAGATATAGAAGCTCTTGAACAAATCCAAAGAAGGGCAACTAAATTGATAGCGGGTATGAAAGGTAAAAGTTATGATGATAGACTTAAGGCACTCAATCTATTTAAACTTAGCAAACGCAGACTTAGGGGGGATTTGATTGAGGTTTTTAAATTCCTAAAAGGGATTAACAAAGTAAAATACCAAAGATTTTTAAAGATAAGTGGGGTCAGCAGAACAAGAGGCCACAGGTGGAAATTAGTTAAAGGTAAATTCCATACAGATATTAGGAAGTTTTTCTTTACACAGAGAGTTGTCAATGCCTGGAACAGCTTACCAGGTTGGGTAGTAGAGGCAGAAATGCTTGGGCTATTCAAGTCCAGGCTAGATGTAGTACTAGATACTCTTTAGATTAGGACATGACGAGCCTAGATGGGCTGAACGGCCTGTTCTCATCATTCTGTATTCTTATGCTCTTCTGTTCTTATATCAGTGTATTATACTTCATATACTATTAAATAAAGTACAATGCACTGCAGGATGAAGTGTCTATATCGTATATCATTACACACTGTACCTGGGCTTTTTGTAATGACGTTTGGGTTATTCAGAAACCTCTGAATCACAGGTGCAAGGCAGCTGTGTGTGGAGGAGGCCGATCTTAGAGCAGTGTAGTGTAATGGTTAGGGAGCTGGGCTTGTAACTCAGAGGTTGCAGGTTCATTTCCCAGGTGGGGCACTGCTGTTGTCCCCTTGAGCTAAAGGTACTTAGCCTGAATTGCTTCAGTAAAATATCCAGCTGTATAAATGGATTGTATGTAAAGAAATGTAAACTGTGTAAGTCGCTCTGGATAGGAGCATCTGCTAAATGCCTAAAAGGTAAAGGTAAAAGCGTTTGCCCTGAGTGCAGGTTGCCCACTGCGGCCAGGGTTTGATCCCTGGCTGCACCAGCCTGGCTCTGGTGGCGATTGGCTGTCTGCCCCAGGGGAGGGGGGGGGGAGGGGGGGAGGGGGGGGGGGGAGCCGACACGAGCTCGTCGAGAACCGCAGAGGACTTCCCTGTAAGACAGGTGGGCGAGTTCCGTCTCGGAGGAGGCGGATCATTGCGGGCCTCGGGGTATTAGCTTAACCCAGAGGACGGGCGGCGGGCTCGTGAGGGGAGGGAGAATCTAAATAAATCAAGTACAACTGGGCACCAAATTGGGAGAAAAACAGGGGGGAAAAATTTGAAATAAAAAATAAAATAAAATAAGTATAGACCTTTCCCCAGAGATTTATTAAAAACATAAATAAAATGTGTGAGTTTCACAGCATTGGATAGTGCTCATCATGGTCGTATGCAGTCACTGTAATTGTATAATGTTCTGTAAATGTGTTTCAACGTTGTTGACAGTCCCATCGTGCTAGAATAAATATGTTTAATGTTGGGTTGTGTTTAATGCTGTGTGTGTGTGTGTGTGTGTGTGTGTGTGTGTGTGTGTGTGTGTGTGTGTGCCTAGAGGAAACCTTTATGACCAAGGTCATTAAATACCAACCACTCCTAAATACCATCTCAGAGCTAGGCTATAGGTACAGACTATCCATTTTCATATTTGGCAGCCTAGGACATACTCACAGGTTGGTTGTTAGAGGGTTTCAACAACTTGGGATGCCCAAAAAGGGGGCTAAAAGACTTGCAAAATATTGTGCTGTCTCTGCTATCACTGGCAGCCGCCATATATGGCGGAGACGCTGCTACTTATACCCATAAGTGATGTGTTTTTGTACCTGGAAGATCTGATTTTGTGAATGCAACTTTACTGCACCTTCAGTATTTGTGTCCTTGTATGCTTTTCTTTATGTGGACATAAATTAATTGTTAAAATGTGTGTGTGTGTGTGGGCGTGCAGGTGAGTGTGGCGGCGAAGATGGCCCAGCGCATGTCGTTTGGCTTCTACAAGTACAACAACATGGAGTTTGTGCGCATGAAGGGCCCCCAGGGGAAGGGCCACGCGGAGATGGCGGTGAGCAGGGTGCCCACGGGCGACACCTCGCCCTGCAACACCGAGGAGGACCCGGACTCACCCGTCCACATGCCGGTCAGTGCAGCGAGGACACACACACACGTATACACACACATTTACACACACTCACACGCACACACGTATACACACACACCATACACACTCACACACACACACACACACACACACATACCATACACACAGACACAGCATTAAACACACACACACGTATACACACACTCTCACACACACATATATATATACACACACACACACACGTATACACACACACACCATACACACAGACACACCATTAAACACACACACACGTATACACACACTCACACACACATACACCATACACACACACACACACACACACCACACACACACACACACACACAAACACAAACATGTATACACACTGTGGTGTCCCCAGGGGTTGGGCGACACTCACGGACCTTGCAGAGGGCGTAGGCAAGTTAAAGAACACAGAGGAGGCAGTATTCAAAACGAAATGATAATTTATTAAACTAATAATCTTGTTGACGAACACTACACAAAACAAAGGGCGGGGTATTCGGGGGAATACAAACACAAAGTCCGCAATCTTTATCTCGCTGTCAGTGTCCAAAATCCAGTTCCGTTATCCAGTCCGTAGTCAATCCAAAGGGGGGTCCTCAAAACAATCCAATTTCATACACAAAAATACTCCAAAAAACACTTTTCCACTCTCTCTCTAAATCCCGGCTAGTCAAACGATGTCACGGTTTCTCACTCTCCTTCAACACACTCACCAACTCCTTTCCAAACACGTTCCTACTCCTTTTCCAGTGTAATGGGAATCAGCCCTTTAAATAGGCCTTGAAATGGCCTTCAGCTGGTCGTTAGTCCCATTGCCTTGACTTGGCTCAGGTGTGACTGTGGCCTGCTGGGAAATGTAGTGTTCCCTGGCTCCCATGTGTTGTAGGCCAGGCAGTCATTTCCTTGTGCAGCCCCTTGGGCTGCCACAACACATACACGCATGCACACACACATACACCTATTCACACACACACACCTATTCACACACACACACACATGTATACACACACTCACACACACACACACACACATATACACACAAACGCCTGTGCGTGCACTTTCACACATACTCGTGCACACAAAAATATGCACAAACTTGTACACACACACGTACACACTCAAACGTACACACATGCACATAAACACATAGGCCAAAACATGCACAAGCAAATACATATGTACACACACACACACACACACACACACAGTCACATCCTCTCTCGCTCACCCGCCCTCTTGCCTAATCCAGAAGGCAAAGTGAGGTTATGTAAAGTCCAGCAGTGTCACCCCCCCCCCTTCTCTGCTGTTTCCATTAATCTAACATCTACAGCCAGCCAATCACAGGAGACCGCACCCTAACACTCCTTCTGTTGATATCATGCCAGCTGTTGAGTTCTTTTTTAAACGAACGTAAATGGTCTCCTCTGGGCCGCTGCTCGATAACATACCGTCAGAGCACTGACATTGTCTGGGTTTGCTTCTAAATTTAGTTTTTTGGCTGCATTTGTGTTGTCTCGTTTCTGGGTCAGTGTTTCCCCTGTAGTCCTTAATCTGTTACCGTGTTACCGCGCGACGGCCTTTTTGCTTTTCTGTCCTTGAATTCTTATTGGAAGGAAAAAGAACCCTGTCAAGAGGCTCTCCCTCTACAGCCTCCAGGGTGGCGTAGCGGTAAGAGCGTCCGACTAGGACGCATGCTGCCCACGGCGACCGGGGTTCCGTTCCACTGGCCGTGCCAGTGTCGGCTCTGGCCAGGAGTGCCACTAGGGGGAGGCAATTGGCTGTCCGCCCCAGGGAGGGGGAGGGAAGAGGGAAGCCGATATGAGCTCGCTGCGTATAGGAGTGGCCCTGTGTGCATACCGGAGTTACAGTCGACGGCTTGGCGAGTTTCGGCTCGGAGGAGGCGGTATATGTCTTTGTCACTGCTGGTCTCAGGGCTACAGCAGCGAGCTCACAATATGACGGAGGGGATAGTTGACATGATAAAGAGGGTGTAATTGGCTACTAAATTGGGAGAAGATGGGGGAAAAATCTGAAACAAAAATCTTTAAAGAGGCTCTCTCTCTCTTCATTATACTAAAGCACGTCCGTATCAGTGTACGTGAAAAGAGATTAAACGCGCTTCCCTGTGGAGCGCTGGGGCGTGTGTGTGTGTGTGTGTGTGTGTATGTAACCCTAATTCGTCGTCCCGTTGCTGTCCTCCGCCAGGTGACCTCCTTCAGCACGCCGCCCACCCCGGAGAGGAACCGGCCCTCCTTCTTCTCCCCCTCTCTGCGCCGGAAGGTTCCGCGAAACCGCATCGCCGAGATGAAGAAGTCGCACTCCGCCAACGACAGCGAGGAGTTCTTCCGGGAGGAGGAGGGCGGAGGTGAGAGCGCTCTCCTGGGGGGCGGGGCAGACCTACGGTACCCCCCCTAACCCCCACACACCCCCTCCCCCTCCCCAATCCCACTATAACACTCAGAAAAGCCCACAGGCAGAAAAGCCCGCTGGTCAAACCCGCGTGGTCTTTTCCCTGGCAATGTAGTGATGGATGGTCACGCAGGGTGGGCCAACAAGATTGAGGCTTGATGAACTTCCACAAGCCTTTTTTAAAAATTAATACATAATTAATCTTTGTACAGTGCCATTTAGAGTCACATTATCACCCAGCGCTTCACAATCAGCCCGAGTACGACAGCCATTTTCAGGCTACAGGTTTAAGTACAGCATGACTCAGTTCGGGGGTTTAGATTTGGATTATTCAGGGTTGCCACGCGTCATGGGAAACCTTGGAAAGTCATGGAAATGTCTTGGAACTGGATGAAAAAGCTTGATGTCATGGAAATGTCTGCTTCCATGTAAAGTTTTTTATATTTTTTTTCTTTTTCCGATAACGTTACCGCAAAATGTATGTTCCCCTGCCACCGTTGTTGCCACCTGCCATGGCTGTTCTCACACACACACACACACACACACACACACACACACACACACACACACAATGAGATGTGTATTTCCACTGGCACAAGTCCATTTTTGCATCAGTCACAAAAAAATGCAGTTGAAAACCTTAAATTTGTTATTGACATGTCATTGAAAATGGAAATTTGATTTCAGTGGTTTTAACCTTGCATTATTGGGACAGGCATTGAACAGATAGATAATAAAAAAGGCAACTTTTGAGTCTTGAGATTTAAAGATAAAATAGTTTCTGGGCCCTGATTGGGTGATACGGAGAAATGAGATCACTCCATGCTTACACTTCCCTGAACTGTACACAAACAAGATACAGTATGTACCGTACAATAGTGTCTTCAGACACAGCTCAAAACTTTACTCCCCATCAATCAAGTTGCCAGGCAACTTTATGGAGTGTTATTAACAGAAAACCCTGTTATTAGTGATTCTGTGTGGCTCAGTAGATAAGTTGTGGGTTCAATTCCCATTGGGACCACATACACTGAAAAATGTATGCATTCAATAATATGGATAAAAGCATCTGCTAAATGGCATATACATCATATATTGTATTAACAGAAAACCCCCTTGCATTACTATGTTCCAGACACATTGAGTTACATTAGTCTGGTTTCCTATGCTTGGCCGGGGTGAACATACTGTATACCATCTTTCTTTCTCATCTACCTTACCACATACAGTGGGGTCCAAAGGTCTGAGTCCACCACCAAGATGTGTTTGTTTTCACCATTCATCAAAAACTAACACAATATTTTTAATCAGGAGAACAATTTGACCTCTAACTACTTCACTAAGCTCTGCTGACATAATTACAAACAGCTGCAAAAAAGCACCTGCAGTAGCAACGAGAACACATAGAGGACCATATTAATTACATCAATATCCGGTATTAATTGTTCCAAGACCAAAACAACTCACACCGTGTATTAGGAGTGTCCATGTACTAAAACTTCAATGCAAAACAAGGTGTCACAACATTTTGAGGAAATGAAAGGCAATGGTGTGCAAACAAAATATTTATAGATATTTCAATTTCATGCCATCCTTTCTCAAACAAACATTTTTTTTTTGTATCAATGTTTTATGACATTCTTGAATAACAAGTACCACATGAGTAAAACATTTGTGTTAGTTTTTTGAACAGTGAAAACAAACAGATCTTGGCAGTGGACTCAGACTTTGACTCCACTGTATATACTCATAAATTATCTTTTTTTTTTTTACTTTCTAGTTGACTGGTGAAAAAAATGTAAAAATGTTTTCAAAAACATTCCCCCCACAAACAAATGTGAATAATTCTTGTCAGATCTAATTGAGGTGGGAGATCTCTTTTTCCAGGGTTCTTAAATTGAGCTTTGAATCATCAGGCTATTTTAAAACCTCTTCAGTTACCTTTTTAAAAGAACGGAAGTGCTCGTGTGCGTGACGCAGTCCTGCTCTAAAGCGTGTCACGTCCTCTCGTATAATTTAGTGGATTCATTCTCTTCTGACAACTAAAACAAGAAGGAAGGGGCCGATTTAAAGATGATTTCGTTAACGGCCCGCAGGTTTTCACAACAGCGATCGGCTGTCCTATATATTTCCTTCGGTCTGATGACAAAGTAGATGCGGCTTAATATAGAATGATCAAACGTTATGCTTTTGATACAACTTATCGGTTCCCCGTTGGATTGCTGGTGAAGAGCTCTGCCTCAGATGAAAGGAGGCCCTGGGGGATGCTGGGGTTTACAGTGGATTACAGAAGCTGTTTCAAGTTCACTTCTGTCAGCAGAACGCGAGGGCCATAGGTGGAGATCAGGCGAAGGCCAATCTCACACGGACCCTAGGAAGCATTTTTCCTTTACCCCAAATAAATGTGTTGCGTGGGAATAGCTTGCCAGGAGAGTTTTGTAGCAGCAGAATTTCTTAAGGTGGTCTAAGACCAGTCCCGACACAGTGCTTGATTCACTCTGCACTGTAGGCAAAACGACGAGTCTAGATTTAGCGAAATAGCTTGCTCTCGTTGTTATCGTCGATGACTTTGTGTCAAGCCACAAACGGTGCAGAGGCCATGTTTGGTGTCCAATGCAAGGAATGGGTGGAGATGGTGGTTGAAAGAGAATTATTCTATTTCAATGTGAGTTTGGACCCCGTTCCCTCTTTCAATGTGAGTGTTTGGACCCTCCTTCCCTATCTAAAACATATGACTCTTGACTCTTGATATATATATAATATGCCATTTAGCAGACACTTTTATCCAAAGTGACTTACAGTAGTGAATGCATACATTTTTCAGTATATGTGGTCCCAGTGGGAATCGAACCCACAACCTAAGCGTTGTCAGCAACCTACCAGCAACTCAACTAGCTGAGCCACACAGAACCAGCTCTAACTGAGCCACCAGAACCAACCTACTGAGACACACAGAACCACGCTCTACTTACTGAGCCACACAGAACCAGAACCACGCTGCCTACTACATACTGAGCCACACAGAACCACGCCTGCTCTACCTACTGAGCCACACAGAACCACGCTCTACCTACTGAGCCACACAGAACCACGCTCTACCTACTGAGCCACACAGAACCACGCTCTACTACCTACTGAGCCACACAGAACCACGCTCTACCTACTGAGCCACACAGAACCATGCTCTACCTACTGAGCCACACAGAACCACGCTCTACCTACTGAGCCACACAGAACCACGCTCTACCTACTGAGCCACACAGAACCATGCTCTACCTACTGAGCCACACAGAACCACGCTCTACCTACTGAGCCACACAGAACTCGGTCTCTGGTGTGTGTGAGTCTTTGGACCCTCGGTCTCTGGGCGTGTGAGTTTAACCCAGCGTCTCTCTCTGACCGGCAGACTTGCACAACGCCACTAACCTGCGCTCACGCTCTCTGTCTGGGACGGGCCGCTCCCTGGTGGGCTCCTGGCTGAAGCTGAACCGGACGGATGACTACTTCCTGCTTTACTCCCACCTCACCTACGTCACACTGCCCCTCCACCGCATCACCACAGGTGGGCCCCCCGCCCCTCACCCAATCAGCAAACAAGACTGAACTTAAGGGGGCGGCGCACAGCATAGCGGTCTAACGCACCGTATCTTGGCTGGTCTGATACGAGTGTGGCTGCCTGTCAGGGACGTGGTTCAAAACCCGTCTCTACCAGACCGGCCCTGGTCGTCAGCACCAATCGGGGTTGGCATTTGGCTGTCTGTGCCAGGGGGAGGGGGGGAGGGTGAGCCGGCTCGAGTTCGTCAAGGAGCAGGAAGGGCGTCCGTGGTCGGGTTCCGTCTCTGAAGAGGCGGATCTACCGGCCCGGAAAGATTGGCTCGTTACCCGGAGGACGGGCGACGGACTCGTGGGGGAGGGTGAATTGAGATAAATAGTATAATGGTATAATAAAGGGTATAATTGGCAATCAAATCTGAAACTATACATTTAAAAAAAAAGACTGAACTCAAATCTAGTACGAGAGGGCCACTGCGACCGAGGTTCGATTCCACCAGGTCATGCCATTATCGGCTCTGGCTGGGAGTGCCACTAGGGGGTGGAAATTTGCTGTCTGCCCCAGGGAGGGGGGAAGGAAGCTGATACGAGTTTGCTGCGTATAGGAGTGGCTCTGTGTGCATACCGGAGTTATGGTGACGGCGAGTTCTGGCTCGGAGGAGGCAGTGCCCAGCCACATGTCACTGCCAGTCTCAGGACTTCGGTAGCGAACTCGTAAGATATATGAGGGAGTGGATAATTGACATGAAAAAGGAGGGTGTAATTGGATACTAAAAAATGGGGAGAAAAAAACAGCAGAAAAAGAAAATAAATAAAAAAATCTAAATCTAACATGAGAGAGGGAGCAGTTTTCCCTCATTGTGATACTCTTGCCTTTCATTGGCCCAGAAGTGTCACATGGTGCACCGCTTTCAATCATTGGCGAACGCACAGAGGCTTCATTAGGGAGACACCTGTGGAACGATGAGGTGATCTGGCCTCCTGGTTAATATTATGGGTCAGGTCACAAAATTGCCCAAACAATTAAATTAAATTAACCTACCCAGACACAAGATGCGATTGATCCATTCAGTCCACAAACACCAAGGACCCCCTATTTCTTTTCTTTTCTATGGTTTTAATGCTGGAATCTTTAGAAAGGGCATTTAATGAAAGGCAGCCATTTTGGCTCCAAAATGGGATTCATCACCTAACATTTACCTGTTTTTACTTTAAAAAACAAAAACATGCATTTAACATAGAACTGTTGAAATACCACTGCACAGGGGCATGGCTAGGGCCTGGGTATTGGGCTATAGCCCCGGACCATTTGTGGCAAATTAATCCATTTTTTGAGTATATTACTGACTGTGTTTGACGTTGAGCATTACTGATACAACCATGAACACTGCACTGCAAGTGTTAAATGTAGCCCAACCCCCTACTTTTCACTTTATTTCAACTTTGTTGCAAGTGCTTAATGTCATTATAAATATAAGAACTATAATGATACAGTAGTTGCATTGTTTACTACACAGTAAGTAAAATGATTGATTATTATCTAGACTGGGTGGTGGGCTCAGACCCGGATATTTACAATGTCTAGTCACGCACCTGTTGTGGACTTGCTTGATTACGTCATCTGCCAAACAAAGTGTGTGTGTGTGTGTGTGTGTGTGTGTGGATGTCCATGTTTGTCTGTGTGTGTGTGTGTGTGTGTGTGTGTGTCTGTGTCCGTGTGGTGAGTGTGTGTGAGGATGTGTATGTGTATGTGTGTGTGTGTATATGTGTGTGTGTGTGTGTGTGTGTGTGTGTGTATATGTGTGTATGTGTGTGGGTCATCAAGAATTGATGAGACAAACAAATCAGTAAGTTACACTATTCCATCATTTCACCTACAGAAGCCCTTACCTTCCAATTTGTGCTGCAGGTTTTGCGTCCGCTGCCTTTGACGTTGTTGCTCTTTTCCCTCCCCCCCTCTAGATATACTGGAAGTGAGACAAAGGCCGATTCTGATGACATAGCAATGAGACCCACTGCCTCAGACACACAAACAACCAAGTGCCTCTCGCATCGGGCCACCAACACAACACTACACTACCGCCATCTAGTGTCCAGGCAGAGAACCAAAACAAACCAAGAACAAAAAAAATAAGAAGAAAACAAAACAGAAAAGGGACAAGTCTTCGGAAAAGGAAAACCAGCCAATCTAAAAAAAAAAAAAGTGCCTCTTCTTTCCTTCCTTGCTCGATCGAGGAACAGCGGGGGGAGTGCGAGGCAGTCTGAGGTCATGGACTCTGGACGGCAGGTCTCTCTATGAAACACCTCCCCACCCCCCCTTAAAAATAGAAAAAGGTCAGTTTTTCCACTTGACACAAGGACAAAGGGCGCTGGACTTTGGTCTGGGAAATCACAGAAGAAGAATGTTCCCGCTTTCCTGTAAATATCGCTCCGACGCTCACAAGCCTCGATCAAAAGATTTCGCTTCCACTCCGTAACAGTGCCGTTTTTTTTAACAAAGGGATGTACAGACTTTTTCTCCTGGGGATTTTCACCCATTTAGGGGGGCGTGCGTTAAAAGCGATTCAGTGTTTTGGGGTGCAGGGGGGTCTGGGTTTGGGTCCGTGTGTGCTGTGGCCTTTTTTGCTCCCGAGAACGGCCTTCTGTCTGTCTGTTTGTCTGTCTATCTGTCAGCACCGGTGTCAAAAAAAGTAACTTGTACCACGTTTTATCACATCTACACTTAACGTAGGAAGGAGGGGAGGGGATTAAGTTGTGCACTTATTCACCGTGTTGCTGTAAAAAAGAAAAACATTTAAAAAACGCCACTAAAAAACACACAGGTGTGCGGCTCAAAGTTGTCTGCGCTCACCCAGGTCTCAGCTTTCTGTGTTCACTCGTCTTTCGAGTGCTTTTGAAATATCTTTAGTTCTAGGTTCTGTTTGTGGAAAAGTCGACGTCTGAAACGGCAGCACTGCGAACAACTGACCAGCGAGTCGTTTACGAGCAAGAACAAAATGTCAGGAGGGGCGCCCGGATTCAACTGGCTTAGCCATCGATGCAGTCGGGTGATTGTGCCGATCAAACTGTGGGACTTTGGGGGAGTCGGGAGTGACTCAATCAAACCATGTATGTTAGAAATGGTGTTATAATGGCTGTAGATGGAGTTTTTGTTTTGTCGGATGAGTGAACGGGCTCCGAGTGCATATTATGGGACGTCCAACGTGCAAATGAAAAACCCAAGAAAGCGGAAGCCCTGTGTTTGTTTTCATGTGTATAGAAAGCCGCTGCGTTGGGCCACGGGACCTCCTCACCTGTGGTGAGGAACTCAACTGTTGGAGGTGAACGGAGTTGGGAGTTTTAGCGGTGCAGCTCGCTAAGTTACGGCAGCAGAAGTCACAACAGTATTCCACCAAACACGTGCACGCCCAGCTCACGTGCACGCCCAGCTCACAGGCCCAAGCGCTTATGGTTGGTTATCATGCAGTGTGCCGTAAGTGAGAGGATTTCTTTACACAAACATTTCTCGCATCGTTGTAAATTTTTCAGGCCTTCGTTGTGGCTTACCGGCCACATGGCCATTTTCCATGTTTCTCTGAACATCAGCGTGGAAAAGAGCCCTTTCCTGCTCGTGTGTGGACTCCAGCTTAAACCACTGACCTGTCTGAAGTGTCCTGGTGTGCGCTGGAGAAACCACCTGAGATTCTGCCACGCACTGGAGGACTGCTGCAGAATACCTAATGGTTCCTATGGCAACAGCCTCTCGCCCCCCCATCGAGCTCTTCCCCCGCCCCCAGTCCATTAAACAGCCATGTGTCGTCCCCACCCACCCCCACTCCCACTCCCTGGTGCCCCACAGAGTGCTTCGGGTAAAGGTCAAAGCTTCAAAGCCTCCCCTCTTGAGATTGACATAATAGTTTTAGGATTTTCTCCTGAACCAATGATGATGCCCCCCCTCCCTCCCACTGAGTGCCCTGGCCACTAGCTTCCTGAGCGGTGGAAACATTTCCTCGAGAAGAAGACCCGGACGCCGAACCAGGCCTGCGCTCCCGATCACACGGCACCACACACTGATTTCAGTCACCGTAGCACACTCCCAACAACGCCATCCAACAGACAGGTTTTAACGCTAAGCTTTTTTTCTTTTCTTAAACCAACAATTCAGCCGTGTTTCCCTCCACGCTGGCCTTGTTCCCAGTGAACAGCTGCTTGAGAATTTCTTTAGTCTTAACTTGTATCCAAGTGATTCTGAGGGGGTGGTGGGGGGGAGCCTACATTTCCTTGGTTGCTTTGTATCGTCCCACAGGGATGATGGGTAGTTAGCTACGCTGTAAATAAGGGTGCTCTACGACTAGGCAGCGTAGCTTTAGTCCGCGTGACGTACAGTATTATACTTGGGTTCGAGAGCTGAACGCACCCCTCAGTGTAGAAACTGCTACGACTGTGCTTTAATAACCGTTTGATATCCCCCACGAGCAAACACTTGCGCAGCATTTAACTGCTTTTTAAAACATTTTGGATCTTAATTTATTTGTATTTTATTATTCCTGTGAGCTTGATAGAGAAGCCTGTACTAAATGAATAGGAAGCAGTTTTTTTTTTTTTTTGTTTTTTTGGAAGGAGTCTGTTTTGTGGCATGCAGACTGCCCGCTTTTTATATTGAGCAAGAAAGAAGTCCACGTGCATGTTAGGGTCCACTTTGTCCTTTTTCTGTACTTCTTTATGAAAATACAGATTAGCAGAAAAAGCCATGGTTGTTGCTTGCTCACTGTGTGCTTGGGTTCTTGTTTGGGGGGTTTTTTGTACAAAGTTTGTCATTTCAAAAGCCACTTCCATCACATCAGAAATTGAATTTCACAAACTACATTTGGACTGTCAAATGCAGTTCACTAATTTTTTTGCCAGTGCATAAAAAAATAAACAGAACATGCCAGAACAAGACAATGTTCAAAACTGTAAAAAAAAAAAAATCTTTGACCAAGATTTCCCAATGGCTCCCTCTAGTGGCTCCGAGCAGAAGCGCGAACCTTCGGCTGGTGCTGAAGAGGTTCCGCAGAGCTGTAATGCGAGCCCTGCCCAATCGGAGTGAAAGAGAGGCTTCGTCATGCGTCCAAAGGCAGAGCCACACAAACTCATCCAAACACAACCGGACTTCAAGACAGATTCACCCTGCAGTGCTCTCAGAAAAGTATGTTTAAATAAACAGTAGACACACACACATCACTTCATTTAACAGTGTCTGTTAATAAACACTGATTCACCAACCTACCTCAGGGGTGGGCAATTCCAGTCCTGGTGTATTCAGGTTTTTGTTTCTACTGATTACCCTCGCTCAATTAACACTTCATATGCAGCTGGTGCAGGCAGAACGCAAGCACCTGATTGGCCAGAGGAGTAAACCTTGCGCAGCGATATGGGGGAGACCCGGTCACAGTCGGGCCTTTTCACAGGGGCGGGCAATTCCAGTCCAGGAGGGCCGGTGTGTATGCAGGTTTTTGTTTCTACCAATTACCCTGGCTCAATTAGCTAATTAGTTGGATACGCCAATGCTGGTTCACTTGTAGATTAGACCACAGTAACAAGTTTCATATGGGAACACAAGAACAGTCTTCAGCTGTCATTCATGGGCTTATCAAGAAATGTAGCTAAAATGTCGGACCACGTAAATCAGGGGTGTCAAACTCATTCCATCGAGGGCCGAGTGTGTGCAGGTTTCTGTTGTAACCAATGCATTACTACACCAGGTGATTTCAATTAGGTTCCCTCCTTAGTTAAAGTGAGCTAATTAGTGAAATCACCTGGTGTAGTGCATTGGTTGCAACAAAAACCTGCACACACTCGGCCCTCGATGGAATGAGTTTGACACCTGTGACGTAAATGATTGGCCCAATTCGATTAAGAGCAGAGGTTGTCATGAAATCCAGAAACGGATGCGGCCCTCCTTGCCCACCTCTGACCTACCTCACGAGAGTGACGTTCTCCACCTGAATAAGCCTGCGACGGACACAGGCCTTTCATGTCGTCGTAACTCCCCCCGAGGAAAGTGGGAGAGGAAGAGAGAAAGGACAGAAAGTGCTTGAAGGTGAAACGTGTAGTGGTTTATTCACCGATCACGGGTACAAACGCATCGGGCACCTACGCACTGATTGTGTGTCACCTCCGCCAAGGCGATACAAAGGACACTTGGAAAATGAAACTGACGGGACCCACTTTCGAGACACAGATTTGCCAGGTATAAAAAAAACGAGCGGCTCTCCGGAACATTAAGACAGTGTTGCGACTCCCACATCATACCCTTCTCCCAAGGTCGGGGGGAACAGCCAGGTTTACTTACGCTGTGGGGGGACTGGTTTAACCCTCTATGGGATTTTGTCTTTTATAAATGAAAATCACCCAAAATAAAGGTCAAATAAATTTTACAAAAATGTAATTAATGGAATTGATTCTAAGGTCAAATGGAACAAAAAATAACCAGTCATAGATTTTTTTTGAAGCACTATTTCATAATGCGTCCCATAGAGGGTTAAAACCAATTTAACAAGAGCACGTGTGTGTCGCGTCAGCTAGAATAAATACTCCAAATCAGGCCATTTACAGCAAATATAGCCAGAGAGACACTAAAAAAATATATAATTCAAGTTTTGAAGACAATGGTGAACATCTACTGGTACGATTAACAGTTTCCGCAAAAGCACAAATCGAATTATTAACCTGTGTCCTAACGAGTGTAAAATCTTAACCGGTTACAAGACTTCGAAAATGCCAAAAAACATGTCCAACGTGTGCTCAGTCATACTTTTTTTTTGTTTGTTGTTGTTGTCCGTTTTCATCCTTTTTAAGTCGCCGAAAAGCCAAGCAGTTTTAAAACTCGCAGGGTCATGATTTATTACAAACAAACAAAGGTGTAACAAGTACAAAACATTCAGGCCGATCACACTCCTGTAAAGTCTCACGCTTTCTCTGGCTCACGGTCCAAATCAACAATCAATCAACAATCCACTCATCTCAAAAATGTTTCGAGTAAACCAAAAAAACAATAGCAGCAAAAATTCAAAAAACGCGACGGAATGTTCATGGATACACCAATCTTTAAACGACAAAAAAAAAAAAAAAAAAAAAAAAGACGTTTTTCTCTTTTTAAACTGTTGAGTAGACTTCAGGAGAGGAACCTCAATATTTCAGGTCATTTCGGCTGTTGAGTGTGGCAGGGGGGGGGGCCAGAAACAGATTCAGATTTTCACAGTGGCCGTGCCGATTCGTGGGGCCAATTTAGCAGATTTTGGTGTTTCAGCAGGGCGGGGCAGGGGCCGGGCGGGGCAGGGGCGTGGGGCGGGGCGGGGCAGGGAGGGGAGGTTCAGCCCTTCTTCTCCAGCAGGACTTTGAGCAGTTCGTCGGCGTCCTCGGTCGTTTTGACCCGGATCAGGATCGGGACGGGGGTGCTGGCGTTCTTGTCGTCCACGGGCGGGTTGGGCACGCACACCACCACCACGTTGTTCTTGCCCATCCGCGAGCAGGGCATGGACGCGGTCACCATGATGTTGAGCAAAATGTTTCCTGTGAAGAGAAGAGCGTCACACACTCCGTGAGTGTCCTAAGCTCCAGCGCACAAACTAACTGGCTTCTGCCGGAAGGAGGGGCATTCTGCTGCTCCTAAACGGCACCCCCAGCAGAAACGAACAGGGAGGAGAATACAGCAAGAACATCAGTCCCGTAACACATGCCTTTGTAAGCAGTACGCCTTCACCCCTAACGATTCATTCAGGTATAATGTACAGGCAGGCAGTATAGGCAGGCAGTGTGGTATAATGGTTAGGGAACTGGGCTTGTAACGTTAAGGTTGCAGGTTCAATCCCCAGGTGGGACACTGCCGTTGTACCCTTGAGCAAGGTACTTAACCTGAATTGCTTCAGTTAATATCCAGCTGTATAAATGGATTGTAAACTAAGTCACTATGGATAAGAGCGTCTGCTAAATGCCTGTAATATAATATGTAATATTCATTTGAGAGATATCAATTGAAGTGTAAAATGGTCCAACTTGTACTTTTCATTAATACTGGAATTCTTCCTCAGTTTAATATATATATATATGTATATATATGGCATTTAGCAGACCCTTTATCCAAAGTGACTGTAGTGAATGCATACATTTTTCAGTATACGTGGTCCCCAATGGGAACTGAACCCACAACCCATGCTCTACCTACTGAGCCACACAGAACCAGTTCCCAGTTCCCTCATATTGGCTTATCTACACCAGTTGACAAATTTATTTGAATATCCTTTTTGTTTTGTTTAAAAAGGATTCCTAACAGAGCACGGTTTGTCTGTATAACTGCATGGCTTTAAATGTCCACTAGGGGGACCCGCAGACAGATATGCCCAGGAGGAAACGGCAGGCCCAGCAGCCCTTGCTGGTTGGTTCGAGCACACGGACATGAATATGGAGGAGCTGCAGGCCTTTGTGTCGTGATGCGGTCCTGCTAGGGTGAGGCTCTCCTGCATTGTGATTGGATGCGCCAGGAGGCTAAACGCTTTGTGATTGGTTCAGCCAGTGCACTCTGCTGAGGAAATTCATTTTCAGTGCCCCTTCCATATATATTTAAAAAAATGTAAAGGCAGATGCTGCTCTGGGATTCTGTTCAGCACTGCCAATAGGAAAACACTGAGAACATGAGGTTCAAAGTAAGACTGATATGTTTTTTTTTTTATGTTGAGTCATAACAGTGACTCTTCCCCACGCTGTCTGACCCATACCCAAGCAGAGCAGGTTCTGGTTTCAGCTGCCTGCCTGCCTTTCCGCCGGTTAACCAGGCTGCTCCCGGCACCGTGACGGAGACGAGCTGGCCATCGGGGGTTCGGCCATGCCGTGCAGGAAACGGGAACGGGAACCGTGCCTGACTCTGGTTCATGGTTCTAGTTCCCCACTTGCTCAGGGTCAAACGGTGGTAAACGGGGCTGAGGGTGGAGACGAGCGGCGGACTCGTGTGGGGAGGGTCAATCGGAATAAATAGAGGGTGTAATTGGCTACTAAATTGGGAGAAAAACTGGAAAAAAATAAAATGCTAGTGCTGAGATCGTGGCTCCGTTACTGTCCACTGCTCCGTTATAAACACACATTCGTTCTGTTCGCTTGAATAATTACCAAAAACGGCAACCAAAAAGCCTCAGCACGTTGACCAGCAGTAATATAATAATAATATATGCCATTTAGCAGATGCTTTTATCCAAAGCGACTTACAGTAGTGAATGCATACATTTTCAGTATATGTGGCCCCAGTGGGGATTGAACCCACAACCTAAGCGTTGCCAACGCCGTGCTCTACCTACTGAGCCACAGAGAACCACAGCAGTACCGTACCTAGGTTGGTGTCGGCGCGGACTAGAAGCTGGGTCTTCCCTTCCGAAACCTGCTTTAGATGCAGCATGCCCACGCCTTTCTCCTTGAACTCGTTTGCCTTCTTGTAAAACAGTTTGCACCTGAAGACACAACAGAAATCCGACAAAATGGTGTAAAAAAACAAAACAGCCAAACATTTAACTGAGGGTTTGAGCAGTGCTGAACAGCGGTCGAAGCTGGCGGGGTTCAAAGGGAGAAATGTGAGATATGACATTTGGTGCTCTATGACTGTAGGTAGTCAGATGGAAATAAATCATTTTGTCATCAATAAGTGAAACAAAAAAACAGCTGAGATGCATTACCTTTAGGGCAAGGGTAACAACGTGCATCTGGCTGTGTGTAAAGGTGTATCTGTGTGTAACGGTCTGTGTGTATCTGTGTGTAAAGGTGTGTGTGTAAAGGTGTCTATCTGCATCGAGGAGGGAGATGTAGTCACATTGTTTTGCTACACTAAAAGGCACTGCGATATGTGACCTGGGAATGATTCATACAATGTATTAATGTTCGAGCTTTATCCCAAAGCACCATAGCAAACCCCATTAAAAAAATATGGGTTTTTTAAATCTTAAATTCTTTCAAATATGGTATGCGCTGTCTGTCAGGGACGCGGTTCTGAAAACCCATCTCTACCAGACCGGTGGCATTTGTCTGCCCCAGCGGGTGGGGGGACAGCCCCGGGTCAGAAGGGGCGGCAGAATGTGGGTGATTCCATCTCGAAGGAAGCAGAGTTCGCTGCCCTCTGGGAAAGCTCCGCCTTGAGATGACGCGGACTCATGTGGGAGGGGAAATCATAATAAATTCCGGTGTAGTCTTATTTATTAAATGTTTTAAAATCTTAAATTCTTATGGTGGCTTACTGTGGGGGGTGACTACAAACTGCCACAGAGCTAAATCCACACAATCGACCGTTTTCCTTGTCATAGTCAAGACTGTCATTTCTCACAGCACAGGAGCGCGTTGACACAACAAGCACAGAAAAATACAAATCTGAAAGGATGTTGTCGGAGTGAGATGCCCACTTTTTAGAATAGAAGGCGTCGTCCTCCTGGACCTCTGTAACAACGGGCTTGGGGGGCTCTTCCGAGTCCTCTTCCGATTCTCCGTTCTGAGCTGGGGGGGTCAACGAGAGAAAATAGCTTTACCAAGTCTTTCATTTGATCTGCAGTCTACGGAAGCACAAAAGAAAACCTCAATGTGTGGACTACAGACTACAGTACCCCCTCATGTTAACTAGGCTACTCACAATTCAAATAGATGTTTGTACAAGATCACCCTGCAGGGATTACATATTTCCCTAACATTTGCTCCAGAATTCTGTACTGGAAGTGGAGCTGAAATGACATGCTAATGATTCAAGAAATTCTGGAAAAGTATGGCTTTGGCAGAATGACTAATATTCTAAATGCCACAGTATACGGGCACAGCCAAACCGTGACTATAAACAAACGCATTAATATCAGGCATTAATATCAGGCAATATTAACACGCAGTTAATATCAGGCAGTATTAAACACACAGTTAATATCAGGCAGTATTAACTCACAGCATTAACACACAGTTAATATCAGGCAGTATTAACATGCAGTTAATACCAGGCAGTATTAAACACAGTTAATATCAGGCAGTATTAACGCACAGTTAATATCAGGCATTATTACCAGGCAGTATTAACACGCAGTTAATATCAGGCAGTATTAAACACAGTTAATATCAGGCAATATTAACACACAGCATCAACACACAGGATTAACATCAGGCAGTTCCCTTCAGCGATGGCTATGCAGTAGGCTAATAAAAGAAAAACAAGTTTACTTGGAAAAATGTGAGATTTTCATAGTTGTTTAAAATTATGAATAAATAATAACTGCAATAAAATGGACTACATTTCACTAATCTTGATTCTACCTAGAGTGCAAGCATCTAGCCTCAAAAACAAGCAAAAACATACCCAAATAGTGCTGTTAAAAATCAGTTTTTTTACAGTAAATCTGATGCATTCCCTCCACAATGTTTCCACGATCGGTCTAAATTCCATCTGCCCACACAAAACTGCACGTAGCACTGCCTTAAACATTTTTTATCTCCATTTTAAAAACAGCAAGATGCCAATAGCATAGAGAAAATCAGCCCACATATTACAATAATCACGTGCAGTTTTAATTATGCCAAGATGTGGAGCTCAAAGCCTCCGGGGCCCCTGGCTGAAATAGCACAGCGTGCAAATCAAACGTGCCAGAGGATTACTGCTCTCCTGACAGACACGTTTAGAGCGGGACAATGTGCACCGAACGCGGGCATTCACGCAGGCATTCAACGCGGAACAGCATTCAACAAAGTTCAGCCGCATTTACCCCCGTTCTTGGCCAACGGGTTTGCCCTGAAGCAAAAGATGCTTTTCAAATATTTGCGAGAAAGAAATGCCAGTAAACCAAGGCACCGTTCAAACCGACAGTACAAAAAAACAACAACAAAACAACGCTACTTTTGCAGGTTGATCGGCAAAGAATAAAGAAAATAGGCAATACCCGGAGCACAATTAAATCATCCATGTGCTCGGACGGCTTTATCACTGTCCACAAATAACAATTTCCTCCCAAGTGGCGGGTGAGATATGAGCTCCCGTTTCACATTCACACAAATCAAGTGGCCCCAGAACAGAACCCCCTTACCCTTTTTTATAGCTTGGCTGCCCGAATATTTATACGGTGCCTAAAGTGACCTGAAATAAAATTAACTCCACAGACCCGATGCATTTCTCCAGGACAAGTTTATATATAATTACGCACTCCCAGCTCATTATAAACCCCGGTCCCCACATCTAGTGGCAGACGGGCGAATCGTTAATAAGGCTCCAGAAAAATGTGTCAAATACAAAATCCCGCTTCGTTTTTTTTGCCATTCCGTAAGTCTGTCACAGACGGTGCGACCGGCCTCAACGCCGTCAAAACGGTATCTACCATTTGGGCTATTCTAGTAGCAGAGCTCCCGGCAGCCCACCCGCGTGCGGGGACTCAGACGTACCTTCGGCCGGCTTGGTGACGGCGGCCTCGCTCTTGGCCGCGCCGAAGGAGGTGGCGGAGGAGAACAGGGACCCCGTGGAGGAGGAGAAGGAGCAGCCGGGCAGGCCCCCGCCGGCCCCCAGGGTCCCCAGCACCGAGCTGTCCACCTTCTTCCCGAAGCTGAAGGTGACGCCGATGGGGATCGGGGCGCTCGTCGTCTCCTTGCTGAAGGAGAAGAGCGCGGGGCCGCCGGCGGTGGTGGCGGTGGCGGTGATCGCCGGCAGGGCTAGGCTGGCCGGCGGGAGCCCTCCTGCGTCTCCTCCGACGCCACCGTGCCGTACTTCCTCTCGATGCTGGCCATGTGGCGCTCATAGTCGCGGAAGATGGGGTGCAGGTCGCACAGGGGGTTGTCGTTGACGTGCTTGACGATCCAGTCGCGGACGGAGCAGTTGAGCGCGGTGAGCTGGCGGCTGTACTCCCTGCTGCCGCTGCCGGAGCTCTGAGCCAGGCTGGGGGCGGAGCCGTTGGGCTGCTTGCCTGTGACCTCAGCGGTCGGGGGCGGGGAGGAGGCTGGGCCGTTGAATGTCAATGAGCCTGCGACGGAGAGAGGGAGGAAAATAAAATGTGTATGGGGAGAGGGGGGGGGAAGGGGAGGATGCAAACGAACAGCGACTTGATTTCAGGCGGCTGTTTCTGCTGCCTGCTTACTGCTTACTGCACTGGGGCAGAGATTAACCACGTCTAAATTCTGAATGGCAAAAACCTCAGGGCCCCACAAGGGACTCCCTCCAGACACACACAGACAGACACAGACACACACACAAACACACACACACACACACACCGCTGAGCCATCCAGCCCAGCACAGATTCATTACCCATTAATGCAGACTCCCACTTCCCTGATAAAGGCAGCCGTGTGGAAATGGCTCTGAGCGAAAGGGGCTCGTCACCTGGAGGGCTGTGCATACAAACCCCAGCGGTGGGGCGCCGCTGTTGCACCTCAATCTGAAACGCTTTGGCGAACGTACGTAGCGGATGTGCTCTGGTACGTGAGCGTCTGCTACAGAAAGCGACGTGGATAAGAGTGTGATTAGTTCCCGGAGTTAAGAGACTTGAGTCTTTGGCTCGGCGAGCTAAATCGCTCTCTTGTCGCGTCGAGATCCCTCGGTTTCGAAACGTTCGCGGGCAGAACCAACTCCGTTACACGTACGCCCCAATAAACGGAGCGTGTGCTACAGCGACACCGTGAGCCACGCGAGGCTTCATTAGATGAGCGCGTCCTCCGCTCGGCAAACGAACCCAGGAGTGAATGAAGCGGACGGCAGGCACTGAAGCAGCAGCTTCCTCCCACTGATCTGCTTCCTCCCGCTGATCTGCTTCCTCCGAGACGCTCTTTCCAGTCCTCGGGCCGCTCACAGCAGGCGTTCCACATCCCAATTACTGAGCACTTTCTCTCACCCACCCCTTATTAAAATATAGCCCAACATTATACGCATGTTCAAATATGGAATTAAAATGTTTTTCTTGTTGTTGTTGTTGTTGTTAAAACAACTGCATGTACGCCGTTACTAGTGCAGTGTCATTTCACCAGCGTGAGCGTGAATGTAAAGTATTCGATTCAGGGCATCCAAAAATTTATTTCATAAAAGCGTTCCGCATTTCTAAATCGCTAACCTGGTACAAAGGCTGAAAGATGCTTAATGTATTCAAGCTTTGGAAAAGGACCCAGGCTGGATAAGTAAGAGGTGGGGGGGGGATATGAAGTTTTTTTAAATTAAAAAAAGCGATTAAAGAAATTAACCAGCAAAGATTATTTTTTTAGTTGAGTTCAGTTACCAGAGGTCAATTCCGCACAAATGTCAGGAAGTATTTTTATCTATTTATTACAGAGTTGTCAATGCATTGGACAGCTTGCCAAGTCACGTAGTGGAAGCAGAAACACTTGGGCTATTCAATTCCAGGCTAGATGCAGTACTAGATACTCTTTAGATTAGGACGTGACGAGCCTAGATGGGCCGAACAAGCCTGTTCACATCGTTATGCATTCGTACGTTAAGTATTCGTATGTTCTTAAGTTCTGTTATAGAGTCTCAAAGACAATGAGGCGGAGCAGCAGTTTCTTTGTGGAAACAATTCACCGTTTCAGGCGGCCATGCTAGTTCCTGTCGGTATGCAGTGATCAAAACAGCTGAACTCAGCTAATGATAAAGACGGCGAATGACTCACCAATTCAATTCGTTTTTCTTCATCTAAAATGTTTTTTTAAATATACACAAACACAAATAGACATTCATTTAACGGCGACCAAATGAATGCAGGATCCAAAAATTAATCTCTTTAGATCTTCAATCCAATAAGCATACAAATGTCCTAAATTACTACATACTGGGGTGAATAGAATAAAATGCTTATTTTTCACACCATTGAAGCAGTTAGTATAAATCCAGACCAGTTTGAGACAAGAGCATCCCGTGTCATCACATCACACAAACGCACCAATGGCACCATGTTTAGTTTATGCGCTGAACTTAAAACCAGGATTAACGTTCAAGAACATGAATTTAAATGAGACTCGGGCGCAATTGACCACACACAGCATCAAAAAGCGGTCGGTGTGTTCCAGAACCAGGCATGTTCCAACTGCCGCCTGGCTTTGCCGGGATAGTTTGTTCGTTCTGAACAGGACCTAAACTTCTGCCTGACGTCTGTAAACAAAACACCCCAAGAAAAAAGGACTTCCGTCTCGTGCCTGACCGACGTGCTGCTGGTGACCTTGTAGACGGACAAAAGAGAAACCATTAGAGGAAACACGGGGGTTTCACAAACACCGGTGTTCCTCAAACACCAGTGTTCCTCAAACACCAGTGTTCCTCAAAGTCTCTCTTTCTTCAGTGTACGGCAGTTTCACCCCAGAGATGTTTTTCTGTCGGAGTGCTCTTGCTGTAGCCAATCTTGTTTGGGTTTTTGTTTGTTATGGAGGTGGCCTGGGTACTCACGAGATCCGTGACAGGTACATTTTATATTTTTATTAAACATTTTCTTCCCCATTTTTCTCCCAATTTAGTAGCCAATTACACCCTCTATTTGTTTTGATTTACCCTCCCCACACGGGTTCGCCGCTCGTCTCTACGAGGCAAGCCAATTCTCCTAGGGCAGCGAACTCCACTTCCTTCGAGACGGAATTCGCCCACCCACGTTATGGAGACTTGCGTGCTTCACGGCGGACCCGAGCCGGCTCACCCTCCCCCCTTCCCCTGGGACAGACATCCAAATGCTGCCCCCGATCTGGACTGACGACCATGGCCAGTCTAATACAGACTACGAACAGGTTTCGAACCGCGTCCCTGACAGGCAGCGCACACCATATCGGCCCAGCATGTTACATTTATAAAGTCCCTTCATAAACACTTACAGGAAAATTACTTACTGGCTCAATCCGACAGATGCAAGATGTGTGACCACAGCCATACACATCAGACAACACAGAAAGTGCCAACAGATCAGCGCATGCCTGAGTGGGGCAGCGTGAGACTCACCGGCAGGTGTGCTGGCCGGGGCCGGGGAGGTGGACAGGGGCTTGAATCCAGTGCCATTCCCAAAACCGCCAAACACCCCTCCCCCTCCACCACCTCCACCACCACCTCCTCCTCCTCCGCCACCTCCTCCTCCTCCTCCTCCTCCTCCTCCTCCTGGCCCAGATCCGCTCAGAGAGAACCCTTTAAATGCTTTGAAGGCCCCGCCGCTCTCGCCCTGGAACAGAGGGAGGAAGCCCATCGATTACCGAGAAGGCTCCCGTCTTTAGACTCGCTCACTCTCTGACTCGCTTTACACTCGCTCACACTCACTGACTCGCTTTACACTCGCTCACACTCTCTGACTCACTTTACACTCGCTCACACTCACTGACTCGCTTTACACTCGCTCAGACTCTCTGACTCGCTTTACACTCGCTCACACTCACTGACTCGCTTTACACTCGCTCAGACTCTCTGACTCGCTTTACACTCGCTCACACTCACTGACTCGCTTTACACTCGCTCACACTCACTGACTCGCTTTACACTCGCTCACACTCACTGACTCGCTTTACACTCGCTCGCACTCACTGACTCACTTTACACTCGCTCACACTCACTGACTCACTTTACACTCGCTCAGACTCACTGACTCGCTTTACACTCGCTCACACTCACTGACTCGCTTTACACTCGCTCGCACTCACTGACTCACTTTACACTCGCTCACACTCACTGACTCACTTTACACTCGCTCAGACTCACTGACTCGCTTTACACTCGCTCAGACTCACTGACTCGCTTTACACTCGCTCACACTCTCTGACTCGCTTTACATTCGCTCACACTCACTGACTCACTTTACACTCTCTGACCCCAGATGTGAACCTGAGTCCCAACAGTGGAAGATTTAAAAACACAGGTTGACATCAGCAATTGTCATCTCTGGCAGTCACCCATGTGTCAAAGCACTGTGGTGTGTGTGTCTGTGGTATGTGTGGTATGTGTGGTATGTGCGTGTGTGTGGTATGTGTGCATGTGTGTGGTATGTGTGTGTATGTATGCGTGCGTGCGGTATGTGCGTGTGCGGTATTTGCATGCACTCAGTATTACATCGGTTCCCGGATTCCGACGCTTCGCCTTCTTGATAGGCCTATTCTTCATCACATCGTCGCTCGCAAGAGAGAACATTCCCGCCTGAAGAGAATCACAGAATTTTTAGTATTGCTTGTGCGCAGGCACACACACACACGCGCACGCGTACGCACACACACACACGCGCACACACACACACACGCACATACCACACGCGCGCACGCACACACACGCACGCACGCACGCACGCACGCACCGGACACACACACAACAGTGCAGCCTGGTTGCTTTTGGTGTTTTAGTTTGCCATCGGCTGCATGTTATTCCAGCCAGGGCGTAAATGTTTTTAAAACTATGGCCATGTTCATGGGATCAGAAGGTTGTGCACTATTAAACAACAGTGCCACCCCTTTAGTATCTGGGACCCGCAAAACAAGGACCATCACCCCCGTGTCAGAGGGATAGATGACATGGGTCCAGTACATCCCTCCTCAATGAGTCCCAACTCATTAGCTGAGACGGGCCTTGACTCAGAGTGGCAGAGACGGTACATCTTTACTACAATACTTCTGCAGCACCACGCCACCCTGAGTAGGTTTGATGGTGGATGGGGCCTTGATCTATGTAATGCTGTGGTACTGTGGGACACCCTGCCCACAAGCTGTAAAAACTCACCCCTCCAGTTATTAACCCCTACCCACCTCCCCTCTGCCCTCACAGAGATCCACCAAATTTAATTCAGCTTTTGCCACTGATCACACAAACGCGCTTTAGTCAAAATGTCAGATTTCGTGCGCAGTACAAACTATATACAAAGAATGAAGTGTTAACTTGCAAGGTCGCTCACAGAATGTTGGCTTGTATTCCGGCATACCTCCTCTCCGTCATCTTCCTGATCCCAGTTCCGATCCGTCAGCTCCTTGTCCGCGATCCTCTTGGCCATCCTAACTCTAACTCCCAGATAACAAGTGAGAAACAATATCATATATGATTTACGATTTTTTTAATTTATTTTTTCATGTAAGCTAGCTAACATTTTATTGTCTTGGTTATACAATGTTAGTGTCATGATGTTAAATGCGTTGCATCGAAACCCTGGTGAGGACCTACTTGAATAGGCGAAAAACACTTTAACGTTAGACTACAAATGCCAGTCATCGAGGTAAACTATAAACTTTCACCGTGCAATGTGCTCCAGCCAGGAAATGCATAACTAGAGGGGGCTCGCTTTACGAACTATGAAGATCAAAATCACTTTTCAACATCACTGAATGTGAACATGTTTAGCTAACTAGCAGTGTTTATATTGGCTAAAGTTAGCCAATTAAATCAACTCAATTTCAAGCTACTATGCTCTGCAATGTAGTTTGATTTGCGGCTTCACCGCTGATTACCTCAGAATTAGCATGACATTAACCTTAAAGTTAGCAAGCCCGTAGCTCGATTCAGTTATTTCTTACTGGTACTGGTAGTTTTAAATCTACAGAACTGGCCGCTGTATAGAACATTCTAGCAACACAGCTAACGTTAGCCAATAGCCATCACACTTAACGTTAGTCAACTGACGACAGCCAACATAGCTAACGTTACTAAACAACGTAACAATGTCGTTAACTTGTCGGCTACGATATAGCTAGCTAGCTACCCAGTAAGATAAGATAGCTATTTAAAAATACCATTAAACAAGCGAAACTAAAGAAAACGTGGACAGCTAGCAGTATGATAACACTCAGTGTCACATAGCCAGCAAGCTAATAATGAATGCGGGAACATTATAGTTAGCTAGCTAGCTAAGCTACATGCCGCTTTAGCCAGTTAGCTTAGCGAAGTTACTGGTAGCGCTAGCTAACTGCCGGTGTGTTACTAAACTGCAATCGTGCCGTTTCACTGACGTTACGTTACGAGGTGTTTAACTGGCGATCAAACGGTTATGCTGAACAGCCAACATTACCTTTTTCCCGACTCAGACGTACTCAGAGATCTCCACCCTAGACTAACCGTTATACAATTTTAATCGCAGCCCCTTGACCGTTGTCCACACCTGTGTCAATTTCACTCTCGGCCCCACTTCACGCCGCCATTTTGTAACTCGGAATAACCGCGCGCCTCACAATCACTGTTGCCAATGGGCGGGGTTTATTCACCAATAGCATTATGATTGGATAATGACATAAATGACAGCGTGGCCATCAAATAGGGTGTGTGTGTATATTATATATATATATATGTGTGTGTGAGGGGTGGGTAGGTTCGTTTGGGGATCCCTGGGAGTGCAAAATTACCCTTAACAAGCAGGTGATATTAATGACTTGTAGTGAACGGAACTGTGTCATTTCATACATCTGGGGAAATAAGCTCTCATAAATGTACATAGGGTAGGATTTTCCCGAACAAGCAACCACGTTTTTAAAACAAGCCCGAAGTCGCTTATTATGAGCAGACTTGGCACCACTGCTCCCCACACTATTGCGCAGGTGTAAATAAATACAAAAAAATACGACAAGTGGACTATGGAAGTTGTAGTATTATAGTATTATATATACAGTAGGGTGAACGAACGCTCTGTTTAGAGTGGGTTTATGCCACAGTCCACAGACCTTTGAAATGTATTTACCTGCATAAATTATTTCGATTTTTTCCGTTTCTGAGGTTTTTATATCATATATATAAGTCTATAGCATATAGTATTTGCATTGAAATATAGTCGGAATCAAAACTATGTTGCAATTAAATTTCATAACATTAATTTACCAGATTCGCTCATCCAGAGTGACTTACAATCAAAGTACAGAAGTCCATACGACATACTTGCCAACCTTAAGACTTTAAATTCTCTTTAATGCGAAAAAAGTGTAAGCCTATGAAAGTTAACTTCCTGCATTTCTCTGAGTTAAAATAACCATCCAAAATAAATCAAAATTATATTTAACATTTTAATGTAATTTAAATGACAAAATTAAAATACTATTCAAAATGACATGCTATTAGATCCATGCAATTTATTATGACTACCTCGATTTTCGTTCTTTCGTGAATGATGTCCACCTCCTTCAAGATTTTAATATTTGTTGCTCTACACAGTCCGCTACAATTGCAGTACATACACGTAGGCTACATCAATTTGCGGTTATCAACCAGCATAGTAGGCCCATAGGAAGTAGAAAACGCACAGAAGCAAGTTATTATAGCTAACAAGGCTCGCGCAGCCGCATAATATTAGTAGTCCGCGACGGACGATATGGTTTTATATTTTGGGCTGCGCAAGGAGTGCCCGAGGCACGTCCAGGAAATGGGCATGAAGAACGGGACTCTCCCGCGGGAAAACTGGAAGCCTTAGCAAAGTATGGCATAGCTACGATAGGATTACAAGAGCAATAGCAACTACAGAAAAAGAGGCTTGTAACACATTAGGACATATACCAGAGCAACATTAAGTACTATAATTATCACTGTGGCGAAAGGCTGATTATGAGGAGGGAATGTGTCTACATGTGACATTAGGTTGCGTGGGCATTTGTCATTGTCACTGAATGGCTTGGGAGAATGCCATCAGGATTTACATGTGTTACTGTACTTAATATGTTCGCAGTATTTAATTTCATCCACATAAACCCATGCTCCCATGGATTTGGCTACGTATTGCGCTGCTGTGATTCCCTGCACGAATTAATGAATGCCGTCTCCTGCAGTGATCAGAGTTTTGCAAATCAATGCATTACAGCAAAGTCCACAGCTCCAACGCAGTCGACGCTGCATTAAAAATCGAAGAGACTGAGGCTCAAGGGATAGTTTGGGGGGGAGAGAGAGAAGGTAGAATACTGAAGAGCTCGCGAGCAGCTGGCGTGGGCCGAGCTCTCAGGATCCCACACGGGTGTCTCGTGCCAAGCGAGGAACAGGTGCTTGGGAAAGTAGGCAATCAGCTGAGAGCCCATCGCAGCGGCAGGAGTCCCCAGCCACATGGCACAGGAGAGAGTGAAGGGTGTGGTGCAGCCAAACAAGGAATCCAGCTCCCGTCATTAAACACAAGAAAGCAATGTATATAATAATAATATACGCCATTTATCAGACGCTTTTATCCAAAGCGACTTACAGTAGTGAATGTATACATTTTCAGTATATGTGGCCCCAGTGGGGATTGAACCCACAACCTAAGCGTTGCCAACGCTGTGCTCTACCAACTGAGCCACAGAGAACCACAACCAATGTGACATTCTTCTGTGAGGCCTGCCATGTAGGCTACACAAAGGATATTTACCATTTATTATTATTATTATTATTATCATTTTTTGAATACGTAAGATCAGCGTTGCGCTGTGAGAGATTGTGAGGCCTTGAAAGCAAAAAAATACAGAGAATAAAAAGAAAACGACAAACAGAACAAAAAAAATCTGTGACATTTATTATAAGATGTTCTTCTGCATGAGTGCAAACAGACTCTGGTCACACACACTGTCCACTGTCCTCCTCCATCAGCTTGGAGAGCTCCGTTGTCATTTCTGAAACGCATGTTGACACCGGTGCTCTCTTCACAGCGTCGGTGTCGTGAGTGGCTCGGAGCTCCTGTGAAGTGCATCAATGTGGACATCTGTGGGCCCCGCAGAGCCTGTTACACAACCTCAGAATGAAGAGACAGCTTTTTAGTCTCACAAAGACTGGAGGCGAATGGGGCCCTCTAAGCCCTGCTGAGCTGGGGAGATTACAGGGGCACCGCTACGCGCTATAGGGGGAACATCCTCTCGACGGACACGCTGAGGGCCGTTCAGACTGACGGACAGGAAAGCCACATCCATTCAGGCTTTCTCTCTAAAATTAGTTTTTCCAGTTTTTGTCCCAATTTAAGTGGCCAATTATACCCCCTATTTATTTCCCCCACAAACTCCACCCACCTCTATGGGGCAAGCTAATTTTCCCAAGAGCGCTGATATCCACCTCCTCCGAGATGGAACTCACCCCACTTTCTGGAGACACCCTTCGCGATTCTCTGTGAGTTTGTGCCGGCTCACCCTCACCCCTCCCCCTTGGGGTGGACACCCAAACGTCGCCACCGATTAGGACTCCTGGCCAGTGCCAGTCTGACACAGACGGGTTTCGAACTGCGACCGCAATAGGCAGCTCACACTCACAAAGCTCCAGTCAAAACGAGTGCGTTAGACCACTACGCTATCCGAGGCCCCACCCATTCAGGCTTTAACCGGCTCCGGGGTTCTGTATGTTTTGCACTGCACTCAGTGGCTGGTCCAGGATCACTTCACCCAAACCCTAATCTTAGCCCCAACCATAATTTGTGGACAAAAAACAAACTGATCCAGCAGTCACAACTGCTTGGGGGTGGAAATCAATGCAAAGATAACCAACCGTGTCTGATGTCTGACATTTCAGTCTCAGGCTGTAGTCAGCTAATTAAGGTGACAGCATTCCTGGGGAGTATGATTAGGACTGCAATGGGATTGGGAGAGTTTCCAGTAATTTCCATGGGAAATTTTGCGTGGAAATTTTGCCCATCAAGAAAAACATCAAATTGTTTATTTTAATTTTTTTACAGGTCATTTTAAAATGCTGGGGCTGTAGTCTTAAATAATTACACAATTTTGAATATACATCTATATCCTATATCTTTATTTCTTTTGGCTTTGTTCTTATAATCACAAAGTTCTGCTGGTCCGAAAGACCGTGTCCTCCTGACAAGGTAGACGAGTGGATGAGCGATTTGCTCCCCCTATTGGTGATGCAGTGTCCATGCACAGCTCATGCTTCCATCACATGATTGTCAAGAAAACATTTAGTCAGAGCATCCTACCTGCCACAATCCCACCTGCTACAACCAGGTTGATCAACCACAGTTCGACACAGACACATAGCAAATTAATTTAGGTCAATTGTCAATGGTATATCAGTGGTGATGATATAGTCAAAATTTTACTGAATAGATAGTTGATAATTCAATCTAGTAGCTATGCTTGCTGTTAATATTGTAGCTAAACTTAGAAAGCATTTATGCATTGTTCAAAGACTAGTTAGGTAGCTAGCTAACACTTGCCATTAATTGGATGTTACAACTTTCATGTTTAATGAAGTTGAAAATAAATTATCCTTTTGATTAAGTTTGAAAAGCCTGTTTTCATTTGTATAGAACAGTATGAGTCCTATGATTATAAATTCTCATGGAAAGTTTACCACAGAAATGGTAGACATCCACATTAAAGAAGATTTTCAAATTGACATACCATTTGTGATAAAGTGCATTAATCGGGTTAATGCCTTCTACTGGCTGAGGAAGGCATTAAATGGTTTCAAGAGTATTGATTAATATTTCACTTGGTTTTGATGGAATATATTAAGCTCTCTTTCTCCTCTCTCTTTCTCTCTACACTTTGGCAATATACGCAAACTGATTTCCTAAAGCATTCTCACATAGCAGTACATGCTGTTATAGTACATTGAATTGCATGTGTCATTAAGCTTTACAGAGCAACATTTAAGACAATTTTGCTTTATAATCTTATTTTATGAATTTCTATGTGCTGTATCTGTTTTCAGCATCAGCAAGTGTACTAACCAAACAAAATTATATGTGTTTGCAAATGAATTGAAGCTTGATTGAATTATCCTGGTTTTAAACAAAGTACACCGAAGTACGTCCACTAGAAAGCTGGCCAGGATGTGAGTCATTTCAGGTGAACGTGGTATGAATGTGGTATGAAAGTGCCCTAAGTCTAATTTATTTAGAGAAGTGTGTGGCACTAATTCATTCTTGGAAGTTCAAATAATATGGGAAAGTGCTGGACTCAATTCAAATCATGAATCAAAATGAACAGCCTAGTGTCCTGTCATCTCATATTAAATTATTCCAATGAATGCACATATTGAATTGGTTACGCATACTTCTTTGGCATATCATTAAAGAGAAATGGGGAACCAATTATGGATGTAGATAACACATTCTCTAACAACTACTCTTCCTTTTTTAGTTTTTAGAGCTCATTAAACTGAATATTTATAGCCCCATGAAACTCTCTGGTGCAATGTTGCCTCAGGGCATTAGTGTGCATGTATTTGTTTAGGAGTGTTCACCTCGCTCAAACACTCGGCATCAATTCCAATATTACCTCTGTAAAAGATAAACCTCCACCGAGGGAAATTATCCAATTAATGAATTAATTTGTCTTGTAAGTATGATCAAAGACGGTTGATTAAAATAGTCTGGTTGGTTCAATATATTGTGTCTGGCAAAAACTGATAGTGTCAACTACAATCAAATTGAAATTCAATTATTATAATTAATAATTCATATTATGTCCCCAAACTCCTCCGGCAGAGGTGTCCACGCCAAAGAGCTGTGTCATTGCTATTATATGCAAGTTTCATATTCATTATTCAGAAGAATTCAAAGGATATATATGCGCCTGTGTGACTGTTTCTTGCAGATAAACACATACACACATATGTGTGTATAAATATGTACTATATATATATATATATATACTGTATATATATATATACAGGTAGTGAACAAAAAAATGGAAATACCAATGTGAAGTCACTTAACATTGTGTTAGGCCACCACATGTGTCTGTATGTGCACTGTGACATAGTCTGGACCTCTGCAGGTGGAATTCAACACCGCTCTTCCACGAGAAAGTCAACCAACTCACGCTTAGTTGATGAAAATGGAAAATGTATCTCAGGCATTGTTCCAGAATATCCCACAATGCTCAGTTGTGTTCAGATCTTGTCACAAAGATTGTCACTTTTAAAGACCCCCATTCTCTGCAGGAAATAAATGCTTTAACATGGAAGGTGATTCAGTCATGCTCTAAACTAGACAGTTTCCTGACATAATTTGCGTCCTGGGGAGTTCACAGTCCATTAGGTTCTCAAGAATTCCTTAAATAACTAGCGGTCTGGTCGGTTGACATGTTTAAACTGAGTTCAGTTAACACATTTATTGAACTGAGTGCTTAAGTTCTAGGGTGAAACAAAAAGCTCCAAGACAAGCCTTCCATAAGCAGGCATGAATTTGCCTACGATAGCAAGAGGCCATGGCATATATGACGACTGTACTTCTGCAAAGCCAAGAGAAATGTTCACAGATCCTATGGTGAAGAAAATAACAAAACAGGCACTCTCATATTTTTTAAATGAATGTGCCGAGTTTAACCAGTTGAACAGAAAGATGAAATATTTACTCACTCTTGTACATATTGTATGTATATATCTGCGTGTAGTCACTCAACATAGCTTGATATATCCTCATGCTTTTTATTCGCACACTACCGTCTCCAAGCAGTGAGCAGACAGACCTCTTGTCCCCTGATTGTTTATTCTCATCACGTTTCCCAGATTTTTATCCACCGCCATTCTCACAAAAGGTGTCGCAGTCTCTGCTGGCGCCCTCTACTGTTTCAAAAGCGTATTGACTGGCTTATTGACTGACTAAAAAAAACAGGGCTTGGCAGCAGTAAGGACAAGAAATAGATTTCAATCGCAAGACATTTGTGACTAAGTTAGTTATCAGATTCAGTTATTGGGAAAATAATAAGGGGCACCCTAACATATAACCTGATTTGTTCCAAACAAAACATTGCCGTATATCTGGGTTCCAGAGTTTTATAGGAATTTGTTCGAAGGAGTCATAACAAAATTCATTACAAACCTGAACCTGGTGCAACCATTTATTTCAAGTTATCTTAAGCATGAACTTTCTGTTTTCATTTATAGACCTCTATTAAACTCCCTGGTCACACTGAATGCTATCTAAAATGTACTATAGATAATTGAGTAGCTCTGCGTTCTGGTATTTGCTCCTATGTGCACAAAACAAAATACAAACATTGTTTCCAGCTAAGCTCATACTGTAGATAATGATGATGATAATAATAATGATATTTACACTCAAAGCCCAAGCAAGCCCCAGGAGCTCTCCCTGCACTGCAGATTCATGCTGTGTTCCTTGCTTTTGAAATGTTGAAGCAGCCATTGGTCTCATTCTAGACAAAACCATTTTTTTAAATCAATCTGCAGTGGTAGAGATTTAAGGAACATTGGAAACAGTAGCAGATTATTCGTGTATGTTTTATATATATGTATATATGCGTGTGTGTATGTATATATATATATATATGTGGATATGTGTGTGTGTATATGTATATATATATATATATATATATATATGGATATGTGTGTGTATGTGTGCATGACCCATCTAAAGTAATTTGTCATCATGCACATCACATACATCTTTATAAATGAGCAGCATTTATATTTTAATTTAAGATTCAAAAGCCTTGTTACTGTTGATGACTCAGAGACTGTTCATCCTCAAACTCAGAGGTCTTCTGGTGTACAGGCCCCTTATAAAGGTCTACCATTTAAATGTATCATCTTTTCTGTAATTAATATGTACAGTATGTTTTGTGGGGCATGTGCATGTGTGGCAAATGCTTAGGCTACTCTAATCATTGTTGTTTAAATTGTTTAAGAATGAATGAATGTTCCCAAAGATAATCTTGTTCTCATTGTGTTAGTAATTCAAACACACGCTGGAATTATTCATAATTTTACCTTTGCTTTGTCGTACTTGCCTATGTGGCACATGTACAAATGTAGAAATCAGAATGAATTTGACGCATTCCGTTTATGTACAGTTAGCCAGATGGTGTGGGAAAGAGCTGTGGTTGTTTCTTGGTTGGCCACAAGCCGTGCAATTTAATATTTACAGAGGCCCGAAATAGTTTAGAGGGTTTATAATCAATAGAAACATTGTAAATCAGTTTACCCTTTTCCTGAATACATATCAGACTTTTAAAGTAAAACTATAATGCCAGGCTATAGGTTAGGCCTCCTACAATGATAGCCTAATTTGGAAACATAATTTGGCAAGATGCAAAATATCGCCTACCTCTGAAACGCTGTCTGCGAATTTGATTTCTTTAACATGGCTGCAGCCTGTTTTATAAAATTATTTTTTCATTAGCGACAGAATTAAACCAAAATAAGTCATAACATTTAATTTAAATACATTTTTCTACAAGGCATAACCGAGGTCATGACCTCGGTGTCCTCAGTGGTCAATCACTGACGTCACTGGCCAGTTTGCAGGGTTTGTTTCAGCCTCGTGGCTGGGCTGGCTAACTAGCAAACACAGAGTCTTATTTCCATAGGAACAAAAAGTGTATTTCTGTTGATTCTGCTTTGATGAAGGGGAAAGGTGTATTAGGGAGGGGGACTTCTTGGCTTGATAATGCTGTAAGTTCTCCAGAGTAACGTTAACGTTATTCACAACACCTTGCAGTCATTACCGCGGTGGCACAAAGATAACGTTAGTATTATTACGTAAATATTAACCTAGACAAAGTTAATATTTATATTTTTTGTTAGGCTAAAGCTGACTTAAGTTGTTTCAAAATCTGTGTCTCTGGGAATAACCAGTTGTTTCTGAAACCATTTGTAATTTCAACTGATTTAGCTAAATCGGGTAGCAATGCCATTTCTTATCGAATTAACTAACTGACGAATTAATTAACCGAACTTGCTAACTTCTACTGCTATCTTTACACGTTTATAGCTAACTAGCGCACGTTAGCTAACCTTTATTTGTATTTTAAAACCTGTATTTTGACTTGCAGAGTGAAGACCACAGACTTCAGCCGCAAGATGCTAAGTTGTAAGTAATGTAGCTAACGTTGTAGGATCATCTTTTAAACCACACTGATGTATATAGTCCATCCTAAATGTGGCACAACTAGTCTCCATTTATTTTTGATATAGCAACACTTATATTATGATAGCCTACTTTGTATACTTACTTTTAATTGATTAGACGTATTAGAAACACGTTAAGGAAATAACATAACCAAACATAACATTTTCGGCTTCTCGATTTGAGAACGTCCCTTGTTGCTCAGCCTCATGCCAATTGATTGTAAGTTGACTCTTAACTGTCAAACATTCTTCCCTCTTCACACCAGAGACTGATACTGTGTGTTGTATAATTCACATTAAACCCTAAAAGCCTATTTTGCCCTCTGTGCCCGTGTGCACATTTCTGTGTGAATAGAATTAGATTATTTCTGTTGTGTACAAACAGTAATGTTTATTAGTCTTTACCGATGGTGCCATTCAGAGGCAGTTTTGAACAGTATAGCTAACTAACTACAATGGAACAAAACTAAATGGATGTAACTTAAATCACATTCACAACTGCAGGAAAACCTGCATTTTTATCCACCAGAGAGAGACAATGGGTGTTGCTGTGACACTCAACACATTTCCTGGACGGTTACTAACTTCCGTTAGCCCCAAATGCAAGTTGCTAGCTAAATATAGCTAACTTTTAGTATTCTCACCTGATAGATAATGTCTTGGGGCTCAACATGTGCTGTTCGCGTGTGCACAAATAACTCCCGAAAACTTAAAGATTGTATGAATGGAGCCTGTTTTCAACAAGCTGTAGGAACATCAGTTGCCTTGTCCTGGTTTGGACCGAATGATCCACGTATATTCCTGCAGCTCTCTCGAAGAGAGGGCTCAATTGCACTAGGTGCTAGTGACACCTTTTATGGTTAATACAGTCGCGCTACTCTAATACATACATCCCTACCTTCCAGATAATAGCTGCTGCATAGCTACAGGATTTCCCTTGTTACCTAGCTCTAAACAGAACCAGTAATATCGGGTTCTGTTTCGATCACACCACTGGTTCTCATCATTACCCAAGCCAGCTGTTTGGGTTTGTTGGTACTCTGGATAGGCTCAACCTCAGATTTTAAGAAAGTAAACTCACCATCTTTTTTACACAGTCAATTACCAATCTTATTGCTATGTAGATGATTATAAGCCTCTGTGCTTTTGTAATTTCTACGTTCCTTGCCATCAATGCCCTCACTAAGAACAAAGTAGTTGACAGTGTCAATATAGCTAACATCGGCCGTTGTTTCATATCGTCTACCCATTCCGTTAGGGTAGACGGATGGGGCACTTTCACAGTATTGTCCCCAGTACTTGTTAGATAATCCGATCCGTGTAACCATTTGCGAAAAACTATTTTCGTCTTCATATACACCAGGCTACACACGTAAACACAGTGGAGCGGATATCAGTAACCGGTTTTGGCGATGACGCCGCTGTGAATCGTGGGAAAGGTCAGGGTTCGGGAAAGTGGTCAATACAACCTGCTGCACCATCAGAGCTGCCCTTACCTCAGTGTGAAAGGGGAGGGCGTCCACCTGGAACCATCTACCTTTATTGAGCCATTACTGAGCATTTCATTTTACTATAGCAGTGGTTCATTTCTGCCTCTGAGCCAGCATTGGTACAGGTGAATCCCTGGTATTTGCGACACGTTGGTTGGCCTTGTCATTCAAGGAGTTAAAAAAATAAAAATAATCCTACTCCCTTAGCTACAAATACTTCCCTTTTGTGTTTTAAAAATATTTTTTTTTTTTTTGCAATTGCAGCACAGATGTTTTATATTAGGTACCCCTTATGGGTCTATAAATCTTTTTATATTTTACATCTTTTGTGTAAAAATGACCTAGCAAAACTACATTTGCTTTTTAACTTTTAAAAACTTTAAAAAAACCAAACATAAAACCCCCCCACCTTATTTGCATTCAGGAAAGAGCCTTTGAATGAACAAAAAAAAGAGGAACTTTCATAGATGAAGTTAAATATGAAAGTTCTCAGGGTAGTAGCAGTAGTTCATGAGTGTTAAACACTTGCTGGACCTCAGTCTTGTAAATGACTTATCTTCTTGATTGAGCTTTACAAAGGTAACAGGTGACAGGTACAGACTCCCTGGGATGGATATAGATTTTTTTTCAGGAACATGCAATTGGTGGTTGACCTCTGTGACAGAGAAAGTGATAAGACCGAGGACATAAACCCCTTTTCACATCAAATGACACCAAACTTTCCAGCAATTTTCCATTTCCAGAAAGTTGGCTTTACCCTCTGGGAACCTTTCACAGGAGACTTGATGCCACCTGAACGCTGGCTATTTTGTGTGGTAACATGCACTTGCCTTCTACCCTCTTGCGAGGGGTGTGCACATTTGTGTATTAAAACTGTTTGAGTTGGCTTTTTGGCGGTCTTCAGAGGCAGTTGCAATGACACCAAGGCGAAAGATTGATTAATTAACCACACAAAGTAAATCCCTGGGTGTTTAATTAATTAAATCCAGGAACCAGTGAGACGTTGTTTATTCTACTATGAATTCAAATGAAGTACAATGACGTTTGAGGTTTGTACGGAAGACTGAGAAGAATAAATGCTACTAACGGGGTAGCTTTTATTAAGCATTAAACTAAAAATGTTTAATGTTTTTTTTTTAAAGAAGCAATAATTTACTTCCTGCAGATACAAAACTGAACAAGGAAATTAAATGAGGCATAGTGAATTAATGGCACAATTAATGCTTGAGTTGACAGATGAACTATTTTTGCCACATTTCTGATTTCATAATCATTTTGCTCTTGGGTTTTGTGCTTCAGTGACTGCCCTTTACTCCAGTTAAAGTCCCAACAGCTCCCAACAATACGCCCTACAGAAACAGCAGGCAACCCCCATTTCAACCCCTGGCAATATCATTGCATTAAAAATTTTCAAGACATAATAATCAATAAGCACCAGCACCTTAAATCCTGATACTTTGCTGAAGGCGATTATCTGCACTTGAATCGATTTGCATAGCTATGCATATTTAATTATCGACAGGACACGGTGCGAACTACGCCTTCTCGATTACGTGGAGACTTTGACCTTTCCATGGATGTACACGAGGAATCTCATCGCCTTGGCGACCTCGGGAGAGTGGACAGGGTTTGGGTCAAAGTTGTCTCTTCCCCATGCTGTTTTGTTTTTTCTCTCTCTCGCTGACATAGTTTGCTTGCTTACTCATGAGAAGGCAAACCCTGAACGCTTTAAAGATTATGACAAATTCTAAGTGTGGCCTGGGGGTGCTTCTTCCCGCTCTGTGTGGATGATAATTACTGTAACGTCGTTGACGAAGTGACACATCTCCTATTTCAGGAAAGTCTGTTCAGTCATTAAAAACTTCAGATACTGCAACTTGTAACTGGCCATGCATTTGCTACAGTTGAAATGAGTAGTAATATATAATGTAACACTCAAATCAAAAGCATAATTCCCCTGGTGGCATTGTGCATGCTAATAAATGATAGTGAGGTGGATCTGTCTTTGAGATTTCTGATTATAAATAAGGGGCCATACATTTCACTAGGTGCTGTAAGGCGCTAGCATTGGAAATTGGCTTCAGCTATGCACACGTGTACAGTGCATTGGATGCTGCCTAGGCAACCGTGTCAATGCCTTCTGTTCTTGTCCCCTTTGAATTAAACTAATAAACGATGAATAAAATAAACTGGTTGTGATGAAAACTCAAGAGTCTCTGTACCAAAATCCTTCCAGTGACCTAAATAAAATAGGCACTTGAGCAGATTTTTTTTTTTTAACCAAGGTGAGGATTAACTGTCTTGGTTCTCCTACTTATGTCAATATATTCATCCACTGACTGCTGTTGGGATGATGATTAATATGCAGTGGTTTTGCTGTATTGAGCTATTGCAGTAGACCAGCACTTCAGTGCTTGTGAAAGGAATATATTACGAGGCTTCACTTCACCTCTTGTCTACCTCGACTCTAATGAAGGTCTTTGTTGACCTTGACTTGAATAGTCCTCGTGCTTGTCATTTTGCATTTTAAGGTCATTTCCTGTTGAATTTCGTTGTATGGTGGTGCATATGTGGAGCTTTATTTTACATGTTCACCTTAAGTTTTAATATGCCCTGTAAGACGTTATTGGATTTGCATTAGCAAGAAAATTATTTGAATGGCTCAAAAGGTCATCGAGTAATACCTATTCTCAACATTATTAGGTTAAGGTTAAATAGAAATAGTTCATGTTTATTTATCAAGTTTTTAAATTGCTGGAATAATTGAACACACCTATAAATAATGTTGATTAATTTTCAAACCGTCTTCTGCTAATTGACAAGAGATGGCTACAGTTAACGGACAAGGGGGTTTAATCAGATCTGCCAACTTTTTGTTGATGCTGGAACACATCTCTACAAGGTTTGCTATATATTTAACTTTTTGACATGACTTAAACTCATACACATTTCATAAACAATAATTATAACAAACCATTTATTTGAAGATGTTTACATATTAGAAATGTTCTGCGATTCTGTATAAATAGCAAACCAATTAAACATTTGAATAAATACGAACATAGATATATCTCAAACTAATTAATGTGATTTAGAGGCCTATCAGAATTCAACCTATATACATAGGCCATAATTAAATCTCTCCCGCAGTGTAATCAGGAGTTAATTTGTCATCGTAATATAAAAGGAAGGCTATCATATTTCTAGCGAGTGGGGGGGGGGTTGAGCAAAATGCTCCGAATTCGTCAGTGTGTTGTTCACGAATCACCATTAAAAGCAAAAACTAACACACACACAAAAAGAGTCATTCAAATTCAACGCATTAACAGTTTAGCTGCTTAGTCCTTAGGACGCAAGCGTTTACGCCACCGTAGCGAAGGCAGCTGAAAAGCATCGCGGAATCGAAGGCGACTGCTGGTCATTTTCAGAACGGAGTTCAGGAGTTTCACCACTGAGCCATGAAATGAAAAGTAACAGCTGATGTACCGCCGCAGCGAGCTCTCAGACCTGAGCCGGGGAGTGGGGGAAGGGCCTCTCCGCTTCCTGCTGAAAACTCCTGTTATTTTTTAAACGCATTTTCGTATAAGATGCACTCCAGCTTAAACGTTTTTAAGTGCATACTTTAAGTCACTGTTTTTAATGTCCCGGGTGTTTTATGTGGAAATATATCGATGGTGAGAACAATCGCCCCTTACAGAATGTTTGAAAACGCTGGTTGAGCAAAAAAGGGAAAAGGGAGAGAGAAAAATCCCCGGGGGGGGGGGGGGGGGTTGCATTAAATTAACATGGCCAATAGAGTGTGGCTCAAGGCTAGTGAACTCTATGAATAAATAACTTCTTCTTTAAGAACAGCTACGGACCGGTTATCTGTGAGCAGGGGAAAGAGTTTTTCTCTTCGGTGTTAAAAATGCGCGTTGCAGACTAACCGTCGCTGTCCATGGTACTTCAAATTCGTTCACTGTTTGACGAACATTTTTCGCCCCCCGTATAATTATTCTCTATAAAGTAGATCAAATAAATAACACGTCATTATTTAATGACGTTGCATATGTTTATCAGGTCCTATAAATTTATATTGTAAACAACAACAACAAAAATCCACCGCGACATTTTTGTGTTGCTCTATATCTGTTGGCTGTGTGCCCGTGAATGTTCTTTTATTATTCAGTTACCATAAAAATGCACAGCAATGCTATTGCTGTTTCACATCAGCTCCCCGCTCACATCCTCGCGGTGCCCAGCTCGCTCCGGGGGTGCTGATTGGTCTCTCGCCATCCTTGCTTTGCGTGGGTCTGAAGGCATATGCAGCAGCGGAACTCCTGATTGGCTCTCCGGCACATCCCCCCTGCGCACCACACATCAAAAGATCTCCAATTGCGTCTTGGCTTGTGTGCCTTTCGTGGGGGAAGACGAATCCTTGAGCAACGGGAAAGGGGGGGGGGGTTGGGGTGGGTGGGTTGAGAAGAGAAAGTGAGAAAATATATTTGTGATCAAACCAAGCACATTCAGGGTTTTTTTGTTGATTTTTGTTCAGAAGTGACTGTTCAACAGTGTGTTCAGTTATGTTGGCGCATTTGTGGGCCAATTGATTTAACGTGGGGGTGGTGATACATTTAACATGGTTACAAATGCGGTTATAATGATAGGTATTTTCAGGTGGAAATCCTGCAGTTTGGATTTGGTGATTCACATTAATCATTTCCGGGGGTAAATGTTGCAGGCTTTAAGGCAGGCCTGCATTACCAGCCCTGGTGAATACTATAGAAGATCTGTCCACAAGAGCAACAGGGTTAAAGTGAAATAAAGCGTAACTCTGTAACATTGTCTTATTCAACTAACTTTTATGACATTCCTTGTCATTTCCTTTATTAGAACCAGTTCAACCACAAGTAAATATTTCCTTATCACCTTACAATATCTCAATTGTACACACACACATACACATATATTTACACTTATTTTTAAAATATAGTGTAGATATCTGTACATTTAAACAGATAAACTGTTAGATTCATAGAAGGAAAATAAAGTTGTTTCAGGCATATGTGTGCATTTATAATTGTTTTTACTAAGTGAGTAAAACATGTCAAAATACATGTAATATAATATATGCCATTTAGCAGATGCTTTTATCCAAAGCGACTTACAGTAGTGAATGCATACATTTTTCAGTATATGTGGTCCCAGTGGGAAATGAACCCACAACCCTAAGCGTTGCCAACGCCATGCTCTACCAACTGAGCCATAGAGAACCACACTACATGTCCTAATATACAGGTGATTAAGAAGCTGTAGCACATAAATTAAACTATGTTGATTGTATGGTGAAATACTATATTTTCATATAACATTTGCTAACACTTGTGCTTGAGGTTAATCATCAGGTGTTCTGTAGCCACACTTAATGCCTACAGCTTCATAATGTTCCATAACACTTTGCTAATGTGTGAAATGGCTGTTCATTAATATTCAGAATTAACCTACAACCACCAAAACCACTTGATTTGATAAACACTTCATCTTCACCAGAGCATCCTTTGTATTTTTTTAAAAACATTTATACATTTTTATATCAAGTGTTGTGTCATATGAAGCATTAAGGAGGTACAGTATTTGTAGTATTTATGATGAGTGTAATGTATAAAACATTACAGCGTGCAACATACTTTAAGTAAATGTGCCAAATATTAAACATATGATCAGCATTGGAGGGTAAACGATTTCTGTATCACTGTAATTTATTAGAAATGTAGCCTACTTTCAGTGACATGCACATGCTCACACAAATAATACAAATGTATCTGATTCTTAAATCATAGGCTCAAAGAAGAGGCATCAAGAAATCAAAGGCTTCCTTAGGCCTATTGCACTTATGTTCACGTTTGGGAGATTTAAGTTTTTCTTGGTGTTTAGGTTACCATTTGGAAAATGAAATTGTATTTAACAATCAAAGATATGTTTAATTGTTCCCACATGACTGTAATACTAAACAAAGACTCTGTACAGGATCTGTGGGTTTTCGTATTATCGGGAATAGCGGTTAACACCCTTGGAGTTTCTTAAATAGTTTCCCTTGCAATATTGTTGACTGCCTGTGTACATTTCCAGAGTGCGCATGACTGAGCGTATGTATGCGTGTGACAGAGAGAGAAAGAGAGGGGGAGAGAGAGAGAGAGACAGACGAGGGGAGAGTTCTGTGCTTCTTTCATTGCTCCATCCGGGAACTTTCGAATTAGCATTGACAGCCGAAGCGCAACTTTTCCCGAGGCAAAGTGAAATCAAGCCGCGGACTCGGACAAAATATAGTCCTCCAATTTCAACTCAAAATTATCGAAAGAAAAACATAATGACCCGTTGGATTGTATCGTGTCGGCGCCACGCTAATTTGGAAGTGGATCTGTCCAAGTGCTGAAACCTTTCCGCGGTCTTCGGAGCACTTTCGCTCACCGGCGGAAAGTGAGTGATGAGTCCTGCTCCCAGCAAAGAAGCTAGAACTTGCTTTGCAGGCTGAGTACTTCTTCTTTCGATTGTTATTGTCGCTTTTTAAAAAAATATTCTTTATTTCTCGGAAACTTCGCCTCGATTGCCTCGAAAGTAATCGAAAAGTGACTGGGAAGTCGGAAAATGGAACTACAAGGCCTACAAGAGGCGTTGAAAGTTGAAATCCAGTGTCATCAGGTAAATGTGAAAAGATATTATTGTACCCTTTATTGGTCTTTTGAGCGAATGAGAGCGAAAGGGGGGAAAAATATCATGATGAGATCAAACGTGAACGGGCGTGTGATTTCCCGTGGAAATAAGTAGGCGATGTTTAATGTTTTTGCCTCGGTGTTTGGTGACGGCATAACACGTAGTTCGGGGAGAAATTGTTAATGTACTTTTTGAAGTAGTTTGGGAATGTCGTGGCGTCTTTGTAGGGCAACAAGGATTTGGAGTAATAATGCGGTGATTCAGTGTAGCGATCTGAACGAGACTTGAATATTTATGAGGGGCACGAAACTGAGTCGCTGTGTGTGCTCGCCCGCTTTGTTCCTTCCGCACACACTAACTTGAGACACTTTTGTTAATTCTTCTTTTATTCTTTTTTTCCGTTCAGAAACTAGTTGCACAGATGAAGCAAGACCCACAGGTAAATTGACGTTTCTAAAGTACGGCTATCGTCTTTGAAATTAGGCAGTTGTATTGGGAGTGAGTGAAAAACTTTATCAGCATACATCTATTTTCTCTCTCATTTACCCCCCATTTAGTCCGCGACTGCTTCGGTGCTTTGTCCTTAGTGTGACTTTGCAGGAAAACGCAACGATTTCCTTTACGTTTTTTTTTACGATATGTGTTGTTATACTTGGTGTTTTCTTTTTTTTCTTTTATATAGTGCGCTGATTCTGTTCTGTTCAATTGTAGGATGGCGAGCTTAAGAAACAACTACACGAAAGGCAAACAAGAATAGCAGCCCTAAGCGAAAAACAAGTAAGATTTTGTACAAATGTTAATCTGTGCTAAATTACTATCGTTTTCACGTCACGGCTCAGCCTGTTATTGTGCTTAACCGACATGTTCAGGATAAAAATGCGCCCCGTATCAAGAAATGTTTTAAAAGTATTCGGTTTCATTTGTGCATCGAATGGGCGAACTATTTGTGTTAGTGGCGTCCTTAACACAAATCGCGATTTTGTTTAGTACACTCTTAAGTTGTGTAACATGAAATGTTGAAAAATTTAGCGTCCATTTTGAGTAGGTCGACATGTTTCTGGAGAGAACTAACGGAAATGATCTTAAGTATTCAGCGATCACTTTTTCAAACATCAAACGCCAGGGAAATGTATGTACGCATAAACAGCGCTTGATCTACCCAAATGGTCGGATTCACATTTTTTAAATGTACTTATCCGTTACTTTATAGTCTTGAGGTATTATTTCTTCTTGGGTCACATGACGACGTGGTAGCATTTGATTTGACTTCGCCTCGTTACACTTTCACTTTTTTTATAATCTTGCATCAAACGGTGTTTCCGAGATTAAACTTAACTAAAAACAATGTTAGTTTACTGCGTGGATTTGTCACGTTTTGTGAAAAGGGGTATTGTGCCGTGGAAGTGCACACGATCGGCCGGATTGTAAAGAGTTCTGTCGGTTGCTACAGAGGAGCTATTTTTCAGCACCGCGACCAGATGCCATTGAAAAGCTTAAAGTCACAATGCTTCTCACTCCCATTCGCTCAGCTCTGTGTGCAAAGTTCCCGAAGCCACGACAAGAGAACCCGAGTGACAGATTTAAGGAAAATACAGAGAGCAAAAACCATTAACAATCTGTCCTTGGGCATTATTTTAGCTTGTTCAATTGAGAGCATCTGGCCTTTCCTTAAGTTTAATCGATCGCTTTTTTCCTTCGGAATGCAGTTTTCAGCACTTGGAACAGCGCCTTGGTTTTTCTCTCTCTCGCCTTTCGTCTCCTCGTAAATGAAACGTGTTTCACATACTGAATAAATACACTTTTGTGGGGGGGAGGGGAGGTCGACGTGTGCGTTTTAGACTTCGTAGTTTTGTGTAATTTTAACGCTACTGTTAGTTGTTTTAGACGACATTTGCTGTAGTGTTTTCGTACAGCACTCCAGTTTGATAGTGGAAGCTTCCATTTTGTGCTCGGAAGGGGTGTTGGTTCGCTCCTAACATGGAGAAAAGTCTGCAGAGTTTCACGGTGGGGGATGGGCCCCCATTCATGCTGAACATTACCATTTTGATTGCTTTGATGCTGTTTTTGGAGGAGGGGGAGGGGAAGGAGAGAGAGAGAGAGAGGGACAGAGAGAGAGAGAGAGAGAGAGAGAGAGAGAGAGAGAGAACACTCGAGTCAGCACAGCGCAGGGGATGTTTAATCACGGGATAGAACCGATTCAGTTATTTTTATTAGGAAAAAGATGACCCCATCTTTCCTGCGCGTTCGCATTTGTACCGTCGGTGTACCGTCGGCTCGCTGTCGCTGTGGTTGAGAGCATTTATACGATTTCTCATATTTCTTTTCTAAATACTAAGCTACTGATACTTGAATATAGCTGACTTTTACCTTATCTAAAAAAGCAACAGCAATCTCTCTCTCTCTATATATATATATATATATATATATGTGTGTGTGTGTGTGTGTGTGTGTTTGTGATATTATGTATGAATGTTTGTGTGTGTGTGTGTGTGTGTGTGTGTGTGTGTGTGTGTGTGTGTGTGTGTGTGTGTGTGTGTGTGTGTGTGAGAGACAGAGAGCATGTTAAGGGCTAGAAATGCACAGTTTTTAAATATCCCTTTTTGCGTGTATACATACACCATGGTGAAAAAACGAAAACATGAAATGTTGTGGCCCATCCTACTGACTTACTGTTTGTTATACTGAAATGTTCAGTTATAATTAGGTCTACAGGCAATACAAAGTCACGTGCAGTATTCAGGCCTACCGAATGCAGTGAAGGGATTTAATTTTAAAATGGATTTTAAAATGTTGAGCGCGTGATATTCTTTACGAATTATGTTTCATGATATGAAATCCAGCCGAGAAAGTAATTTACAATTTACAATGTAAAATAGCAATATAAAACTTTTTATTATCTGCAAGCAAATCCTATTTATTTATGTTTAGTCAGAGTATGGGAAGAAGAAAGTTTTTCTCTTCGCAAACGTGCTGTTAACGCTAAAATGGATTGTGGAGCTCAAGCAAGAATATAATCCTTGTTTTAAGTTCATATACTGAAGAATATGTGACACACACAAAAAAATGAGCATAATTTCGAGAGTTGCTGTGTGTCTCAGAGGAACCACACAGGCATGCCCGCCCAGCGAGTTGGTGAAAAAAAGTTTACAGATAAACATACGACCAGAAATCAATAGGAAGCACTGCTCAAATGTAAATGTAAAAATATATCTGTGGAACTGCTGCAGAGGCAAGGCAGTGGTGAACACTGGGTAAAAATCTCCTGTTGGAGTGTGATAGCCAAGATGCCTGCCTGTGTATTTATGCTACTTGTTGGTTGCCACTTCAGAATGGTGATAGACTACTTGGTGAACCAAAGCTTGGGTGGTTCTTCTTCTGGTGGTCTGTCTAGTTGCCATACCCCTGTGTGTGATTAACCTCTTGAGTCAACCACTTCTAAGACACAATGGCCTAGTGTGTTATAACATTTCTAGTGCTTTTGAGGAAGGAATTCTCCGTCGTTTGGAGTTAGTGCTGCATCCCTACCTGTAGAGAATTTAGTTTTGAGTGATTGAGTTTCTACTTGCACTTGGCTGCTGTTTGACATCTTTTAATGGGATCTAATGGGAATTTGTACGCAACGTATAGCATGAACAGGATTTTACATAAATACTGTAATTTATTTATTATTAAAATATAATCTTTATACCCCAGAACATGCACAAATAGCACTCAGGTCTGTACTGCATAATAAATAGTCATCACAATGATTAGCCTGCATTGGGTGCGTTGCTGTAATTATAAAATGATCTTAAAATACGTGTTTGTCATCTCCATGCCTCATATCGTATGTTTTCCCTGCTAATTTATTTACACATGGGGTCTGTGCTCTTTTAAGGGTAGGCCTGTTAATAGTTCCTCAGTTACGTTGGCGTCTTGCTCCCCTACCTGCCATTCCAGTTGGTTTTTAGTGATCAGCGCTGCTAAATTGTTTTTATTGAAAGTCGTTTTCTACACAAGAGGCCCTTCAGATTACTTTCTCTGCGTAAATGGGCAAACGTCTCATTCGTTAAGTCATTCTTCTCCTGGCTCACGCTCGCGGTTAAGCAGATTACGTGCATCACATATTCATGTTGGATTCTGCCTTTACTACACGGCCATCAAGCTTCATTACAGCTGAGCCTGAGATGACAGGAAACGTTTGGGGGGGGGGTCGACAACACCAGATGAAAGAACCTAAATGTAAATTTAAAGAACACTGGCTTTCATTTCATTTCATTTCATTTTCTATCTCTGTAATTTGTGTCAGCTGAGTATGATTTCTGGTTGTGGAAGTGAGTAAAGTAAACATTAGTGGTGTAATGGTACACGTATTGGTACCGAACCGTTTGGTACAGGACTTTTGGTTTGGTACGCGCTGTGAACTGAACTAATGCAATCTTGCTTTAACCACTTATGCAGAACTTTTTTTGTGTGCAGTATTGACGGACATTTTTTTAAATTTAAGAAAGAAAGATATGTGCCTCAGTAAATTATGACCAATTAGCATTTTTACATTACATTTGACATTTTAAGCATTTAGCAGACGCTCTAATCCAGAGCGACTTACAAGATGTGCATTAATACATGGTAGGAACAATCATAGTTAGTGCACGAGATCAGTGCAGTAATACAGCAATAGACATCATTGCAGGCATCTGCGTATCATACCTGTAACACTGGGAAGGAAAAGGTTAGTGTAAATTATTATTATTATTATTATTTTTTTTTTAAATAGTGTTGAACAAGTAGACAGTGGTGAAGACAATTTAGCTAGATGGACAGAGTTCAGTGGTAGTGGAGTCTGAAGAGGTGGGTTTTGAGTCTCTTGCGGAAGATCGCAAGTGATTCCACAGTCCTGACCGATTGCGGAAGGTCGTTCCACCAGCGAGGGATCAGGACAGAGAAGAGGCGAGACCGCGAGGAGTGGCTGCCAGGCGCCCGGAGGGAAGGGACAGTCAGTTTACCAGAGGAGGCGGAGCGGAGGGGTCTGGGAGGGGTGTAGGGAGTGATGAGTGACTGGAGGTAAGGGGGAGCAGTACCTCTGGCCGCTTGAAAAGCAAGCACCAGTGATTTGAATCTGATGCGTGCTGCGATGGGGAGCCAGTGCAGAGAGGAGAGTAGAGGGGTGACGTGGGTGAACTTCGGCTGGTTGAACACCAGACGAGCGGGAGCGTTCTGGACTAGTTGCAGTGGCTTGATGGCACAGGCCGGAAGGCCTGCCAGCAAGGAATTGCAGTAGTCCAGACGTGAGATCACCAGGGCCTGGACTAGGAGTTGAGTGGCCTCTTGGGTGAGGAACGGTCGGATCCTCCGGATGTTGTGGAGGGAGAATCGGCAGGTCCGAGTGATCGCTGCAATATGGCTCGAGAAGCAGCCACTGTTTACAAAGTTCATCATAAATGAAAAGCAATTTTATGTCTTGCATTTCTTTTCCCCCCTGCTGTATCGAAAACGCACCGAACCGTGACTTCAAAACCGAAGTACGTACCGAACCGTGATTTTAGGCAGATGGAAGGAAAAGTAGAGAGAGAGATAGAAAGGAGGAGGGGAGGTGAAGGGAGATCTGATGATTGTATGACACAGAGGTTTGCAGAGAGCAAGAGGGGGAAAGAGAGGGGGGAAAACAAAACAATTTGGGAGCGGGGGCACAGTGGGCCTTCTGGTCAGGGCAGAGACTCCCCGTCCTGTCACGACTGGTTTGCTGGAATCTGTTTATGGGCCTGCGAGCCGTCAGGGGAATCACGCCGAAGCCTTGCCCACGTTTTACCTGTGGTGAGCTCCACTAGGACCAGGGGACAGGACCAGGCAGGCGGGCAGGGAGGGGAGGGGGTCACGCTGGGTCACCCTGTCCCGCGCCTAAATAAGACCCTGTAATTAAGAGCTATTCATTTGGGTGCATCTATCCGTGCCGCGCTCAGCAAATGTTTTGTTGACATGTTATCCGCACTCCAGGATCCGCGCTCCCATTACGTCCGGATGGAAGAACAAGTCTCCCTTGTTTACACGTCCTCCATTATCCACTTCAGAATCTATTTACGGACCCTTCCCTTCGCTCGCTTCTTGTTTGTCGCGGGTCTATTATATTCTTCAAACGCTGAGAAGATGGCCGTTAGTTAGTTTGCGGTGCGACTAACAGGGTAGGTCCTTGTTAGTGTCGGTGCCTCCGTTTCAGGGCCACAAAGATTGTTTGCCTCCACACCCCCCACCTAACTGTGCCCGGATAGATGCCACATATACAGAAAAATGTATGCATTCATTACTGTAAGTCGCTTTGGATAAAAGCGTCTGCTAAATGGCATATATTGTGTTATATTAATAACTGAATGAGTTATTAGGGCGGCTGCACTGGCATGAGGCGGTTTGGTGTGTAATGTGGCCCACGGTCCACTGGGGCTCGAGGTTGAGGCCCTCCAGCTGCTGATGTGGGCGGGCTTTGAGTGGCAGCTTGACTGAGGTGAAAGGTTGAAGGGTTAACCTACACTGGGGGGTCAGCTGTCAAAGAGCCACCGTTGCATATGTCAGTCCATATAAGGCACATTGGTGGGAGGGGCCAAACCAGGAACCACGCAGCAAACAGACTGGTCTTATTGGCACATTGTTTCAAGCAGCTGCCCATTCGCGGTGCACTGTGGAGTTGGAGGAATGTTTTTCTTGCATGTATCTAATAGTTTCAGGAAACTGCTGTGTTTATCCGGTGATGTATTATCTGACGTGGTGAAAACCTGGGGATGGAGAGAGGACTTTGGATTATGGGGGAATATGTCTCCTCTGTCTCATTACATCCCTAAAATATAATATAATATCATATATGCCATTTAGCAGATGCTTTTATCCAAAGTGACTTACAGTAGTGAATGCATACATTTTTCAGTCCCCAATGGGAATTGAACCCACAACCTAAGCGTTGTCAGTGCCAAACTCTACCTAATGAGCCACACAGAACCACGCTCTACCTACTGAGCCACACAGAACCACGCTCTACCTACTGAGCTACACAGAACCATGCTCTACCTACTGAGCCACACAGAACCATGCTCTACCTACTGAGCCACACAGAACCACGCTCTACCTACTGAGCCACACAGAACCATGCTCTACCTACTGAGCAACACAGAACCATGCTCTACCTACTGAGCCACACAGAACCATGCTCTACCTACTGAGCAACACAGAACCATGCTCTACCTACTGAGCCACACAGAACCACGCTCTACCTACTGAGCCACACAGAACCACGCTCTACCTACTGAGCCACACAGAACCATACTCTACCTACTGAGCCACACAGAACCATGCTCTACCTACTGAGCCACACAGAACCACACTCTACCTACTGAGCCACACAGAACCACGCTCTACCTACTGAGCCACACAGAACCACGCTCTACCTACTGAGCCACACAGAACTACGCTCTACCTACTGAGCCACACAGAATCATACTCTACCTACTGAGCCACACAGAACCACGCTCTACCTACTGAGCCACCCAGAACCATGCTCTACCTACTGAGCCACACAGAACCATGCTCTACCTACTGAGCCACACAGAACTACGCTCTACCTACTGAGCCACACAGAATCATACTCTACCTACTGAGCCACCCAGAACCACGCTCTACCTACTGAGCCACACAGACCCACGCTCTACCTACTGAGCCACACAGAACCATGCTCTACCTACTGAGCCACACAGAACCACGCTCTACCTACTGAGCCACACAGAACCACGCTCTACCTACTGAGCCACACAGAACCACGCTCTACTTACTGAGCCACACAGAACCACGCTTTACCTACTGAGCCACACAGAACCATGCTGTACCTACTGAGCCACACAGAACCACGCTTTACCTACTGAGCCACACAGAACCATGCTCTACCTACTGAGCCACACAGAACCACTTGAAACTTAAAATATTTCAGGAAGAATGCATTATTTTTATTTTTTTTCCCTCTGTGCATGGATCACGTTTGAATCGAATGCAGAACAAAACCAGCAAAGAAAATCACAGACATCGTTTTGCAGTGTACATTATTTCATCCGCACGATAGACAGTTGCTCCCGCCAGTAGATCAGAGACTGCTGCGTCAGGTTTGCTCTGTCATTGTAAATTTTTACCAAACAGGGAGCAGCTCTGCTTTTAAAAAAATGTTCTCCCAGTGGGAGATAATGAGGCTCTCTCACCCTTAGCACCTGACTTGCCCCTGAAGTAATGGGGTGCAGGGGGTAGTGTGGGGGTCACTGGCCCCCCCATAGCCAGCCTGCACACCTCCAGTGGTGACGGCTCTCGCAGGAGATGGGAACCTGGCTCTGCTGAGAGGTCCGGGCCCTCCGGATCACCCCAGTAAACCCCAGGGTGTCTCATTAGAGGATCATGCCAGAATGATGGCTGCAAAACGCTTTAAGAAGTTTGGCCTCCATAGCTTTGCAGTACAGGCCACAAGACCAATTCCCAGCGCAGGGCTAGGTCTTATTTCTCCATCACTGTGCCTGCTGCATTTGGTCACGAAAGCAAAGAAATTGCTCTCCCCCCCACCTCTCAAATATTTTCTTTCTTGTTGACGAAGGTTTTCTGAAGCTCTGTTGATGTGGTTTGCCCTTAATTCGATTTCCGGTAGATGTCACGTTTCATATGTCAAATGTGTGAAATTATAATCGGATGGAGAAAAGGGATTTTTTTTTTTAAGAATAGGGAAACACGATTCTAAATTGTTATGAGTTTGCACAGTGTTCAGTAAATGGTCTCAACAGAACTCATTCCTTTAGAACTGACTGTGGTGTACCTTTACTGCAACCACACAGGTCTTCACAACCTGCTCTTAAAAAGCTTGTGTTGTTTCCCCTCCTGAATCTGAGCTGACAATTAGATTTTCTCAAACATTTTCCTTTTATTGCCATGAAAGCTTGAGTTTTGGATCTTTGCGTTCATAACAAACCACAGGTTTCTGTTAAAATAGTTTCAAAATTTTGTTAAATTTGTGTTGAAGTAGAACAGACAGTATTATCTAATTCATTCTATGCTTTTAAATGAGTCTGTTGGGAATTGATAGATGTTTACAACAGATACTTTGGTGCTCAGATGCTTCTCCTCCTGCTTACGTGGAGACTCACTGTGTGTGTGTGTGTGTGTGTGTGTGTGTGTGTGTGTGTGTGTGTGTGTGTGTGTGTGTGTGTGTGTGTGTATGCGCTTGCGTGTGAGTGTGTGTGCTTGCATGTGCGTGTGTGTGTGAGAGTGAGAGAGAGTGTATCTGTGTGTGTGTGTGTGTGTGTGTGAGAGAGAGAGAGAGAGCGAGAGTATGTATCTGTGTTTGTGTGTGAGAGAGAGTGTGTGTGTGTGAGAGAGAGAGTGTGTGAGAGAGAGTGTGTGTGTGTGTGTGAGAGAGTGAGTGAGTGTGTGTCTGTGTGTGTGTGTGTGTGTGTGTGTGTGTGTGTGTGAGAGAGAGAGTGAGTGAGTGTGTGAGTTAGCTGCAGTCCTTCAGCTCGCTACGTTCACAGATTGTCTCTGAGCTGGGGGCCTGGCCCCTCTGAGCTCGCTCGCTCTCTCTCTCTCTCTCTCTCTCTCTCTCTCTCTCTCTCTCTCTCTCAGCTAGGTGCCAGTCTGAGCTCTCCCTCCCTCTCTCTCTCTCTCTCTCTCTCCCTCCCTCTCTCTCTCTCTCTCTCTCTCTCAGCGTACTGCAGCCCTTGAGGGCAGACGCTGGGCCCGTCCCACAAAAAGCCTGGCTCTGTAGTTGCAGACAAAGGCCCAGGCAGGCAGCGAGGAGGCCCAGGCAGGCAGCAGCAGCACACGGCGGGGTCTGACGCAGGCCCCAGAGCTGTGCGCAGATGCAGAGAGCGAGGGGAGTGAGGGGAGGAGAGGAGAGGAGAGGAGAGGAGGGGGCATGTAAAGGGCATTCGCACATCTCCAGAGAGTGATGCCAGCCCCTCGCATCCCTCCCAGGACCATAAATCTCCTGCTTTTGTTCCTTTTAAGACTCCAGGCCTTGTCGTATCGTCCCTTTGTCTCCAGATTCCTTTTAATCACGACTGGGAGGCCTTTAAAAGTTCCCCCGTTTAATTAAGAGCACAGTTTCAGAACTCTGGCTTGACGCTTCCTCCGGGAGATCGATGCCCTAACGCTTCCAGGATGTGCAAGTAAGCAAGTAAATCTTGTAGAGAAGGAGAGGGGGCATCCATTGTATTTCTTTTATTTTCCCGAGCAGCTAATCCCTTGTTTTAAATGTACAAATTGCTCTGGGTTGTTGTAGTTTGATATACAGGCGATGGGTTTGGGTGCGAAAAAGATGTATGGGAAATATATATGTGTGCGGAAGCGTAAGTTTTTCTAAAGTGAAAATACAAAGGACTGTGGTGAACATTGTGTGAACTTTATGGCCCTGTAATAATGGGAGCGGATACAGCTCACCCTTCAGGTTGGGTTGTGGTAATGGCCAGTTATTGCCGTGCGGCAGCAATTTCCAGCGAGCTCGCGCAGAACTGCTGAATCGGCACAGCTGTAGCCCTGGCCCTTGGCAGACTTGAGGGGAAGAGAAGAGAAACAGCAACGCTTTATTTGCATGGAGGCGAAAAAACGGGCAAAACGGACGCCGCCTTTTTATATCGTCAAGACACGACGACGGGCATTGTGAAACGCTCCAGTAAACTTTGTGAAGAAGAAACTTTCTCAAGAAAAACATTGTTATTCCAATTGTTTCCTGACAAGAAGATATTGCGCGCATAAAATTGTTACCAGGCTACAAATTATGCAGTTATTATCATATAAATAGACATACCAGAAAGCGCAAGCTGTCCAAAAAAGAGGGGGGGAAAGCATACAATTGAAGATGGGTAATATTCCCCCCTCCCCTCCCCCCAACCTGGCTCTTTTATGAGTCATTTTTAGATTGGTAAAAAAATAAAAATAAATCTAATAGTACCTGCTGGTGCAATGCTGAGTAGGAGCTTACATTGGGACCTTTGGGGCCTTTTTGGTGGAGCGTTCATCCAAAGATTAAATGATCAGACACGGAACGTGAAAGTCGCACTGTGCCTCGTTTTCACAAGCTGATAATTTAGCTGCGTTTCCAAATTTTAATGCTAATTCCTTATGGTAATGTCTCCCAGCAATCAAGGAGACGTGGGCTCCATTAACCTGACGTGTTGATGGATGGCCAGAAATTAAGAGGCCTTTTTTGTTGTTGTGTGTGAAGCTTGTGCTGGAGGTTATTGTGTCACTGTGAAGGCTCTGTCTAGGGTGTGGGGCAGTACAGAGGTCAGTGTGGACCACTTAATTCCTGTAGGAGTCAGGGGCACAGGTCCCCCCAGGGGCACAGGTAAATGGTCATTTTTGGTCTGACGGTTACAACGTTGGACGCTGGCCCCTGCGACCGGGGTTTGATTCCCCCAGCCGCGCCAGTATCGGCCGGGAGTGCCACTAGGGGGCGCCAATTGGCTCTCCGCCCCAGGGTGGGGGGAGGGAAGCCGATACGAGCTCGCTGCGTATAGGAGTGGCCCTGTGTGCATACGCCTGAGTTGCAGTCGACGGCTTGGAGGGTTCTGGCTCGGAGGAGGCGGTCTCACTGTGGGTCTCAGGACTACGGCAGAGAGCTCGTAAAATATACGAGGGAGGGGGATAATTGACGTGAAAAAGGAGGGTAAGAAGAGACCAAACTTTTAATGCTGAGAATACAGAGCTTGGCTGTCTGGTTAGTCTTAGAAATGTTGTTGCGATTGTTCTGCAGTAACAACACAGCACATCCACCAATAAAATATATTTATGAAGGTCTTGTGACTCTCTTTTGTAGTCTTAACCTAATCAGTTTTAGGGGTTCTCATTTAGTCACACATAAGTCTCACGTGCTTTGTAACTGCATTCATGAACATTTCTTAACATTAACAACACTATTTAATGACATGCATAATAATTCATAAGCCATCATAACTTGTTATTACAATTTCATGAGTACATATATTATATTATATTAGTGTGTGTTGTAGAATGCATTGTGTGCTCCATGGCTAGGAAATGTGATGAGTGTTCTCAAACGCTGATAAACAGTCTTATGAAAGAAAAACAAATGTTTCAAAATTCCGTTATGGGGTGGTGGATAACGCACCGTATTTTGGCTGGTCCGATACGGTGTGCGCTGCCTGTCAGGGACGTGGCTCGAAACCCGTCTCTACCAGACCGGCCCTGGTCGTCAGCCCTGATCGGGGGCGGCATTTGACTGTTCGCCCCAGAGGGAGGGGGGAGGGTGGAGGGTGGAGGGTGAGCCGGCACGAGTTCGTCGAGCAGCAGGAAGGGCATCGGGTTCCGTCTTGGAGGAGGTGGATCTACCGGCCTGGAAAAATGTGCTCGTTACCCGGAGGACGGGCGGCAGATTCGTGGAGGGGAGGTGAATTGAGATAAATAGAGGGTATAATTGGCGACCAAATTTGGACACAAACGGGGAAAAATGAGAAACTATAAATAAAAAACAAAACAAAATGGCGTTATGCAGGCTAGTCTTCCGCTGGACTTGGTTAGACATCCATGTCTCTACATAAGGCCGCCTCATGCAAAGCATTGCCATTAAATACAACTGTAATTGTGTGAAGGAAAAAAAAAATCCATATAATTCTGACATGTTTTATAGCTATTATATGACTGTTTAGTGTATTGTAGGAGGCAGTGTCCTTGTGCCAGCTCTGGAGGGCTGTACTCACGTCCTCAAAGCAGTAAAATCCAGGAAGCGACTGATGTGTAACAGGCTGTCCCGATGTGCTTTTTTGTACCGTGCACGATTACCATGAGTGTAAATATTTCCTTTTTTCTTGTCTTGGGTTGTCAAGGTAAAGATATTCAGTGAGATATTCTCATGCTCCCTCCCGGGGTAAAGAATGTTGCACCCAAGGGTAAAACTGTGCTTTGAATTTCATGTTCTGGAAAAAGGTGGGGAGATTCCTGCAGTAATTTCACATTTGTCACTCTGTTGTCTTGTGTTTGTGACTGTCACTCGTGTCCGTACTGGGATACGTTAGTTTTCCGCTCTCGCTTGCTCGCTTGCGTGTGTGTGTGCGTGGTGCGTCTGATGTTGTGTGTGGCCGCTTGGTGACCGGTGGGGCTCCGCCTCGGACCATCATGCTTTACACCCGACCTCATGAAGGGGCCAGAGCAGCGATCACGATGATTTGAGGCAAAATCGTAACCTCGTATGCCCATAGAATTTTTTACAATTTAACCAATCTTTAACCAGGCAAGTTAATTGACAACAAATTCTCATTTTGATAGCGGCCTGGCCAAGAGCCCAAACACAGCAAAAACATAATACAATTGGACAGACAGGAATTTAAAAACACACACAGGCATTAAAGATAAACAAGACACAGTACTCATGCATCAGTTGTAGCAGGAGCATGAGTCTGTGAAAATGTCCATGATCAGAGATCTAAAACAGGAACTGATATCCATATTTTGTGGTGTCTCAAAATGTTTAATTTAAAACGATGGAGGTTTGGCTGATCAATCACTTTTTTGCTCAGTTGGTAGAGCACAGCGGTCGCTTAGGTTTGTTTCCCCATTGGGGCCACAAAAGGACTCACAGTGTGATTCTGCCTGTCCTTCTATAAAACTATCACTTCATTCAATATAGCCCTCTTTTGAAAGGAATTATCACAGAGTGTATTGCAGAACACGAATGCATAATTGATTAGAAAGCCGTCGAACAAATATTTGGATATTACTCCTATTCATTTTGTTTATCTGTTTATCACATAAATGTGGCATTCGGGTGGATCGTCTCCAGAGTTGAGATGCAGAGATCAATTCACCAGCTGCTTATACTCGGGGAGGGGAATACGATTTCCCCCAAGAGAAAAGAGCAAGGGTGCGAGGGTGGGAAACTAAGATGATCTGAGATCATAATTCAGCTCAGGTTGATGAATCACCACCTGTGGGTTGCTCCAGTGCCTCGGGTGAATTCAGCGTGCCACAAACTGACAGTGACATATTTATCTTTGTTCAACTAAACTCCTTCATTTTTCTTTTCCAAATTTCATAACTGGGGGAAACCTTTGAGCTGTGCTGATGGTTCATAGTACAGACATAAAACTAAGTATAAAAGTTAAGTATACATTCAACTTAATGGCAGTTTTTTTTTTTCTTCCCCAGGTAGATTTCTTTTTGGTGAAAGCCATTTTCCTGTAGTGACATCATAATGCAACAATAAGGCCAAATGGAAGTGAGTGGATCCCCACAGACCTAGAGTTGTTTGGAATGCGTTCGCCACAGAGGAGAAGTTTGATCCGGTTGGAATTATTTATTTATTAACGGACAAAACTTTTGACTGGCGCTTTGCGAGTGTGAGCTACCTATTGCGGTTTGAAAATCCGACTGCGTCAGTCCGACTCTGGCTGGGAACCCCGATCAAGGATGGCTTTTGTCTGTCCGCCCCAGCAGGTGGGGGTGGGGAGGGTGAGCCGGCACGAGCTCGCCGAGGAGCAGTAAGGGCGTTCCTAAAGAGCAGGTGGGCGAAGTTCCGTCTCGCAGGAGGTGGATCATTGCCGGCCTTGGGGATAGTAGCTTGCCCTGGAGGACGGGCAGCAGGCTCATGAGGGGAAGGGGCGAATTGAAATAAATAGAGGGTTGAATTGGCTACTAAAATGGGAGAAAAAACCGGGAAAAAATCTGAAACAAATTAATGAAATAAAAAAAATTAACGTTATCCCGGCCGCGTTAATGTGTGGGGCAGAGAAACATGGTGGCATCCGTCTGGGAGGGAGGGAGCGAGCGTTCAGGGGCCTGCGCGGTACAGTGGCGTGTCTGAATGGCAGGCAACCTCGTACACATAGGAATCTAATTATGGACACGGGGGACAATGGCCAGTGACAGGCACTCTCCTAAAGAGACTGGAGGCACCAGCCTGCCTCATTCAGGGCTTCCTTTAATGAACTTCCTCCGCGCCGCGTATCGTAGCAACGCCTTTTATCACGCCAAGGCCCCCGTGCGGTGAAGCTGCCGCAAAGTCATTCATTCTCTCGTCTTCCTCCATTCCCCCCTTGCTTCCATTAAACCGCGTTTGACTCCAATGCCTTGTTTCGCCTTGCTGATGACCGACCGTTTCACCACCGCGGTACCTGGGGGATCGCTCGAAGTCCCAACACAAACTTAATTATGCACTTCCTTTTTTTTTTTTTTTTTAAACAAGCTGATTTTCAGCACACCTCATGAATAATGCATTTTAAGGGTGTGAAACTGACACTTGTATATTCTCCTAAGTACATAAACTATTCATTTTATTTATGCTTTACAAAGCATCTTTCATGGGATATTACTGTAGAGCCTTGTGCTATTATTCCCCATTAAACTTGAGGGAAAAGATATAACGTAACTGTATCAGTTATGATTACCGCTTTATCAGCCTGAACTGGTCATTTATCTGGGCAAGTGTGTAGTGTAAGGGAACATGTTTGCTTTAAAAAAAATTGTTTCAGATTTTTTCCAGTTTTTCTCCCAATTTAGTGGCCAATTATAGCCTCTATTTATTTAGATTTGCCTTCCCACACGAGTTCGCTGCTCGTTTCTACGAGGCAAGCTAATTCTGTGAGGGCAGCGAACTCCGCTTCCTTCGAGACGGAATTCGCCCACCCACATTCTGGAGACTGCTTTACGTGCTTCACGACGAACTTGAGTCGGCTCACCCTCCCCCCTTCCCCTGGGGCGGACAGCCAAACGCCGCCCCCAATCGGGGCTGACGACCAGGGCCAGTCTGGTAGAGACGGGTTTCGAACCACGTCCCTGATAGGCAGCGCACACTCGTATCATGTATATATCTATATCTATATCTATATCTATATGTATATATATATATATCAGCTTGAATTAAAATTAAGAGTTGAAAAAGTATTTAAAAGGTGAAGACGGATGGCGTAGCGATCTAACGCACCACACTTTGGCTGGTATGGTGTGGTGTGCACTGTCTGTCAGGGACGCGGTTCGAAACCCGCGTCTCTACCAGACCGGCCCTGGTCGTCAGCCCCGATCGGAGGCGGCATTTGGTTGTCCGCCTCCGGGGAGGGGGTGAGGGTGAGCCGGCACAAGTCCGTCGAGGAGCAGGTAAAGGCGTCCGTGGTAGAATTCTGTCTCGGAAGAGGCGGATCAATCGGCCTGGAAATAGTGTCTCAACCCGGAGGACGGGCGGCAGACTCGTGGGGGGAGGGGAGTTGAGATAAATAGAGGGTATAATTGGCAACCAAATTGGGAGAAAAACTGGTGAAGACTTCCTTGAAATTCTCAGTGAAAGTCAAAGCCAAGACAATTTGCGGAATCGGCTGAGCGCTACGTCACTGGTAGATCAAAGCATTAGTTATGGCATGTTGCCCTTTCCCTAGTCAGTGAAGAGAGAGAGAGAGAGAGAGAAGAGGAAGAGAGGGGGATGGTGGAGACGCTACAGTGAAGGTATGAGTGGCACTTTGTGAGTCTGACTCAGTGTGAAAGATGCCTTCCTGCAGTTTGCTATGGCGGGCGCCCCCGGCCCACCCCCAGCGCTTTCGCCCAGGATGTCTGCGCTCAGCAGATATGAGCACCGTGCAGACGGGCCCCGCGTTCTGACCTGAGAGATGTGCCCGACGTCAAAACCCTGAGCGCCAACGCATTTTACGAGCAGAGCTTTATAAACTTGACTGAGCTCATTTGACAAATTAAAAGAAGAAAAAAAAAAGGGAATCTCATTAAAGGGACAGTAAACCCTGAGGCCAGTTACAGTTGTGGAGACGTGTTTACAGTTCCATTAAAAATAAATGAATGGACATGGGGCCCCGGGTAGGGTATCGGTCTAACGCACTCCCGCCGGGAGTGCAAGCTGCCTACTGTAGTCGTGATTCGAAAACCCGGCTGCTGGGAGCCCCGATCGGGGACGGCGTTTGGCTGTCCGCCCCAGGGGATACAGGCAGGGAAAGTCGGCACAAGCTCGCCGAGGAGCAGTAGGGCGTTCCTAAAGAACAGGTGGGCGAAGTTCTGTCTCGGAGGAGGCGGATCATTGCCGGCCTCTGGGATATTAGCTTGCCCCGGAGGACGGGTGTCGGGTTTGTGAGGGGAGGGCGAATCATAATAAATAGAGGGTTGAATTGGCTACTAAATTGGGAGAAAAACTGGGAAAAATTAGGAACAGTCTTTTGTTTCTAATTGAATGTAAGCTAGGAAAGGTAAGGTATTTTCCCTGCTTTTGAAACATGCTGTTAATTCTCCATGTAAATGTCACCTGACATCAGTTTATCTGTCCAGTTCCCTCTCCATTCCCTCCCAAGTCTTCATTCCATTTCTACCCCAAAAATCAATTCCATCACTTTGTGAAATTGCCTTCAACTTAGCCTCTGCTTTGTGTCTACAAGATTGTGCCCGTCCAATGTAGACTACAATACGTGAACCAGGTAGAAAAAAAAACAGGATCTAAGTGCTTTTGTAGGTTGGAGTCATAATGAACCTCATCTCTTGTCAAAATTATTGTACATAAATGACTTCTGTCTTTGTGACATTTGCAGATTCTATGCAGTATTGAGCAGTTGAATAGCATGTTTCTTAATTTGTTGTTAATTTACCCAGGATGCTTTGCACTCTCATGTTAACCGGGTTAGTTACTAATATTTTATTCATTGTTATGCAAAATGGGTGCTCCTGATTAAACATTAACAAGGAAGGTTGCAGTGGGCTGATTTGCAAGTTCCAATTTTGAAAATGAGAAAAAAAGAAGAAGAAACAAACAAATGAAAAAGAAACAAGGACTGCTTTCACGCCCCAATTCACTTAGGCCTGCCTCTTCAGACCGACGAATCGTCCTGCAGTCGGTCAGAGACTAATGAGATTAGCTCAAGTTAGCTGACCAATTGGATTAGTGTACAAGAAGTGCCCAACACTTTCAGTGATGACTTCATCAGTTTGTCTGGACCCCCCCCCCCCCCACCCCCTTGTCCCCACTGACTGATGGGATAAAATCTATTTTGTGCACGGTTAAATCTGAAAAAATAATCACAATTATTTTTTTTTTTCTTCTACGCTTCTTGGAATATTTGGATCTGCAGAGATTTCACGAATAGCCTGGGTATGAAGTTGAAACCGAAATAATTACCGCGGTTGAAATAACGTTAACACTGTAATTAAAAGAAGCTATGCGTCTGTGCCCACGGTAATGTGCGCATAGAAAGCTCTTATTAATTTTGGTAATGTGTTTATAGTGAAGTTTTATTAACTATTATATGCTTGATGAACGTTCTGTTAATATGCTCTGTAAAACCGGCATGGCGGTATGAGGCATACAACAACATAGCCTGCCCATCACCGGGCATTTAAATATAGAAAGCTTGCATCCTCACATATTTGTTTCAACTCCGGCTCCAAGTTAATTGCAGCCCTGGTACATTTGCCAGCGAGCGTTTTTAGGATTGGAGTGCTGGGGATCTGGAGTGGGTTCGAGTCACAGGTAGCACACTGCTGTTGTTTCTGCAGTGAAACTCGGTTATGTAAACGGTTTGCGTGAACCGAGAGCAGCATTGTAAGCTCCGCATTGGACAAGGGCGTCTTCTAAGCCAACGAAGACCACATCTGGGGCGGCAGTGGCTCAGTGGTTAGCGACACGGGCTGGCAAGCGGAGCATTGCTGGTTCAAATCCCAGGAAGGCCAAATGAAAAACAACGAACTGGAAACCGGAGGGAGGCTAGTTCTCTTCCTGAGGCACTGCCGAAGTGCCCTTGAGCAAGGCACTGAACCCCTAAAACTGCTCCAGGGGTGCTGTACTCTGGCTGACCCTGCGCTCAGACCTCTCTGATGGAATACATATGTACAGTGGTCTATGTGTGTGTATATCTAGGAGAGATGTGCGAAAAGACAAATTCCAATTACTTTGTGTAACATGGCTAATAAATCATATTCCGTATTTCTATATTCCCATTATCCTCTACGAAGCAGGGGCACACCTGTGAGCTTTCTCTCCGTTGTTTAAAAAAAGACTCATTTGCACCTGTGTTCGATGGCGATGGCGTTCCATGTCTTCTCAGCGCATTCTTCCCATTCGCTCGCTTGTAACTGTGTGCGTGGGCGTGGTGGAGCTTGTCAAGGATTTTCTTTCTTGAAACCATAATCCGTGGACTTATTACAGATGTCACACATGAAAGAAATCTTCCCGTGTATGCACATAAAACCGTCTATACCAATGCAACACAGCGCGTGTCTCTTCAGTGACATGATCTTCGAGAGAGAGAGAGAGAGAGAGACAGGGAGAGATGGGGAGAGTCAATGACTGTTTGTTTTTGCCAAGGCTGCCAGTCCTTTTTATTTGATCTTTTTCATTTCCAGAGAATGGAGCACAGAATGTCACAGTGCCAAGTGCACAGTGTGTGCCACTGCACTGAGACCTGAGGAATGTGTGTCGATTGGTCAGGCTGAAACAAAGGCCTTTTCGGTTTAGCAGAGAGAGTTAAATTAAACCTCATTTCACCGAAATTGGACGTAAAGAAGGCTGTTTGTTTGTTTATCCCTCATTGGAGTGGGAGGGACCTACTTCTGGACACGCCCCATTCTTCCCTTCCGATTTGCATACCGTTCAAGACACACTATGAGACGTGTATTTGCACTGGCAACAAAATGTGTTAAGTTATGAAAGTGAAGTCCATTTTTGTGTCAGTCGCCAAAAAAAGAAGTCAATTTGTCATTGAAATGTCATGGAAAATGGAAATTTGATTTGAGTGGGAACCCTGTTGTACATACCATAATAACCTTTCGTCTTACTATTAATACCTGAGATTTGAACCATGACCCATCTGGCCATGAGCCCAGCTCCATAATCATTCTTGCCCTTGTAGCTCTGGTACTGTGTGACTTAATTAGTGCATTTTCGTGGACAGGCACATAATCTTCTGCTCACTGCCATTATGGCCTGCAGGTGCATGTGTCCTTCTCGCACAGACATGTACAACCATTTCTGGACGTTCCTATTCATTCTTGACATTGTATTAGATCGTATTGTGGGGTGTGCTTTTTGTGGCACGTGGGGAATTGTAGTGAATAGGATGGCTTCTAGCACCCTACACTCAAAACAGCGTTTAAAAAAACACTCACAAAAACTGAAATGACGCCAGTTTCCTAGGTTTATCACTTGTGGCTTGTTACAAAGTCTGTATGGAAAGGATGTCCTGTGTTGGACTTTTATTTTGACATCTTGGCTACCACCATTTGGCATCCATTGCCTCAGCAGTCATCCAGCACAGTCAGAATCATGCCCTGGTTTGGGCCTGGGGCCTGCGGGAATTGGCCTGGTTTACTAAACACCGCCCGTCTTCTGGCGCTAAAAGGGGGGAAGGCGTGGGGGGCTGGGGGGAGGGGGAGGAGGAGGAGGAACAGAGGGAGAGGAGGTGAGGTCGAATAGAAGAGAAGTATGTCACATGATACGACTCAGTCTTCCATTTTATTACGGCCCCTCCCCCAAACTGCAGCTCACACTCTGGGCCTCTCACTGTTGCTCGGGGTTTGCTAAATCAGGCCCCTCACACTTGTCTTTTTCCCATTACAGCACTCACAGAAGGTGCTAAAATAAGCTCCATCACTCTTAACACGACTGTGCTCCTCCCCCCCACCCATCCACCCAACGCTTCCGTTAGCCGTGGACGCTTTCTGCTATCAAAGTTAATGAGGTGTTTTTTGTTTTTGTTTTTTCTCGAAAACCTTCAGTAGTTTCATTTGAACTCTGGTGTTTCGCAGCAGTTGGTTGTTGTACCGTCGAGCTAACTCTCCACTAAGCTCTGAGTTTGCTCTGTACCTGAGGATTAGGGGCGGATCAGGAGTTTCACTCGGCCTCTCTTCCGTAAATCACACTATCTATGTTAGTGGGGGGTCGTGGTTTGTGAGGAAAACCAGCGCTTTACTGTGAATTGGTCATTTAACATGCCTATCTAATTGCTTGATGTTAATTTGACAGAAAATTAGAAAATCAACTACCAAGGAAAGGTTTGTTGGATTTACTAAGCTCACGCTAAGTCGATATTTCCTGCAAGGCAGATTTGTCAATTACTAGTATGGTACGGTCCATTAAAACATTTTATTTTCTTTGTGACATGTGTAGAATCACCCTGACTGCCTTTCTCTGTTCGTGACTCGATACACCGATGAGCTTAGCTGAGGAGTGTCGTGTTTTAATCTGTTTGCCTCCATGACTATGGCCAGTGTTGGATCATGGATCCCTCTGAAATCAGATTTTACCCGCTGACCAACGTATCCCTTAACCCGTCTCTACCAGACTGGCCCTGGTCGTCAGCCCCGATCGGGGGCGGCGTTTGGCTGTCCGCCCCAGGGGAGGGGGAGAGTGAGCCGGCTCGAGTTCGCTGTGAAGCACATAAGGGAGTCTCCAGAATGTGGGGGGGCAAATGTAATTGGCTGCTAAATTGGGAGAAAAACTGGAAAAAATCTGAAACAAAAATGTAAAAATTATAATAATTTTCACTCAAAACAATAGCAGGTGCCTCGGACAGACGTGCTTGATGAAGCTCAAAAACAAACGGGCTAAATTATTAATACTATTATTTTTTTGGTATGAGGGGAGTATGGAATATAATTTCACATTATTTATTTAGCTGTTTAGTGCTCGCCTTAACCAGGGGGCCTTAATGTAGCCAACATTGATTTAAAAAACCCATAAATGATCTATTTATCTGTATTTTTACTGAATCAGTACTATAGCCTTTGAGCTAGCTAACACTGATACGTGACCCTTGGATTCAGAGTACTTTTGTAACCATGCCTTGATGACCCTGTCAGTCGCTCTGGACTAACAGTGTCTGCCAAATAAATGAGGAGCAAATAATGTTTGCATTCTGAGGTTCTATCCTGGGCATTATGGGATAGCTGGTGCAGGGACTGATGGGTAACAGAATAAGTGGGGCAGTGTACGGCACAGCGTGATGCAGCCACTCTGGCCTGCTTTTGTAGCCACTTGAAGCCACGCTTTTTCAAGTCAGCGAGTGTCACCACCAGGGAACTGCAACCCAGCTCACGCGCAATGTTGTAGCAAGGTTGTTTCTCCCTGGGCTTTCCAGGGGCAAGAGCAAGGCTTGCAAAGGGAGGGGCCTCCCGGGTGGTGTAACGGTAAGAGTGTCCGACTGGGACGCAAGTTGCCCACTGCGGCCTCGGTTCGAAACCCGACTGTGCCAAACTGGCCCTGGTGTGGGGTTCCGATCGGGGGCGGCGATTGGCTGGCGGGGGGAGAGGGGGAGGGAGAGCCGGCACGAGCTCGCCAAGGAGCGGAAGGGCGACCCTAGAGACTAGGTGGTGAGTTCCGTCTCGGAGGAGGTGGATCATTGCCGGCCTTGGGGTATTAGCTTGTCCTGTAGTGTCGAGCAGCGAGTTTGTGGGGGAGGGTGAATCGAAATAAATGGAAGGTGTAATTGGCTACCAAATTGGGAGAAAAATGGGGTAAAAATCTGAAGCAAATCATTTTTTCTATTATTATTATTTTTTAAGTCTGTGAAGGGGTGTCTATGAGGATTTTACATCCCATGGCGACCAGTGGAGAGTTTGAAATATGCAGCCAAGGCAGGAGCTTATCAATACTGATCTACGCTGATGTTCAATCAATTCTAACAGTATGAGGAAGATGTCCCTGGAAACGCTGTTGTGAGTTTAGGGTAAACGTGTGCTTTCAAAGAAGCACTCTCCTCCCTCGAGCTAGTGTTCAGTATGTTTCATTTACCCCCCCTAAAATAACCCTCTGAATTCTTTTGACATTTTGGCTGCGCTTGACTATCTGCAGCTGAGTGAAGGTAGGACGCGTATTTTAGAATATGCTTTTTGTGTTTCGAAAAAAATCTTCACGGTTTCACGCCTTGGCAGTTTTAGGTCAATATTCATATTTCTTCCTGGAGTCTTGCCATAATACCTGGCCACTTTAGGCCTCACTATATTTTTGGCATTGAATGTGCTGTGGGGGAGAAAAAATAGATTTTGAAAGTAAAATTAGATTATGAAACGTAAATTCAAAGGATCAAAACGTATCCCCACGTTTTTTGGTTATGAGCTCAGCAAATGGACAAAATGGTGTTTACACAAATGCTGACCTCTGGCTTTCACTTTGACCTGAACAGTCTGGGTGCCCTATTTAATGACCTTATTCACAGTACACCTAACGCTTGGAGATTATGATCTGCTCCCCTCCTTGATGTAGTAATGCATGTAAATTAAGAACAGTTCACCATGTGCAGGAAGCAGACCAGGTACTTGAGCACAATGTAGGAACGTTCTCGATCACCTGCTTGACCGTGGTGACCCTGAGACTGCTCTCCACCTCTGAGGAGGAGAGAGAACACGAGATTACATAATGAGGAGAACGGGCCGTTCAGCCCATCTAGGCCCGTCATGTCCTAATCTAAAGATTGTCTAGTACTGCATCTAGCCTGGCCTTGAATAGCCCAAGTGTTTCTGCCTCTACTACCCGACCTGACAAGCTGTTCCAGGTATTGAACAGCTTGGAATTGGAAGGAAACAGCAATTGGAAGGTCAGGTAGGCAAAGTCTGCAGGGATTCGAGTTGAACCTGCTGTTAATGTGTGAAAGTTGGAGCTAGAAGATGCTGCTCAGAATGGAATATGGCATTCTCAACAGAGAAGCTCAAAAGCCAAGAAGAACAGACCTTGTTTACAAAGTGGGCTAACGCTTGACGTGTTCGGGAGAGACTTGAACACAATAATCTTTCTCGTTCTTATTTAGGATTTTTTTTATTATTGTACTTTCTCTTTTTCTTTGTTTGGCAAAATGTTTGATATGGGCAAATGCTACTGCACATGAATAATTGAAAGATGTAGAATTGGAGTCCCCCACATTAAATGAAATGTGTAAATAGGAGACTTTGAGGGCGTTTTCTGTTTTATTTTCATCAT
>JAINUG010000023.1:6167033-6187033 GCA_029706075.1 Aldrovandia affinis
TGTGTGTGTGTGTATTGCCCATTGTTATTGTTTTGGCAAGTTGAATGTATTTTATTGTTTCAAATTGAAGGCCCATATTTGTATTCATAGAGCTCTTATGATAGCAGGTGTCCTGTCCACAGCAGTGTGGGGTGGTTCGTGTGCTGACAGGGTCATGTGGGGGGAAACAGGCAAGAGACCTGGGGGGGGGGGGGTCACCGCTTCACTCTGCTGCCCACATTGATCCGGATGGAAAACAGCTTTAAAGCCTCAGAAATCACCCGGCTCTTGTCTGCGGGCACAAATGGCTGTCTGAAGATATATGGCTCCTGGGAGCAGGGGGAAGCGTCAGACTGCTCTCTCCTCCTCTCTTCGTCTTCCTCGCTCCAGGGATCGCGGCGCGCGTGTAAAGGACGGCCGCGCGGAGAGAGAGAGAGCGTCCTTGTGGCATCGCTCGCTCGCGCGCGGGCGGTAATGAAGAGCGGGACGGGTAATGAATGGGCCTTTAATTTGGATCCGATGCCAAGGTCATCTGGAGTGACGGGGCAGGAGGCAGGAGAGAGAGAGAGAGAGAGAGGGAGAGGGAGAGGGAGAAGGAGGGAGAGGGAGGGAGAAAAGAGAGATTCATTTGAGGTGTTTTTACACTGCTTTTGCTTTTGCACATATACTCTCACCTGTGTGTGTGTGTATAAATCTTTTTACTTCAAAATCTTACCCCAATTTTCTCCTTTCACAAATATCTACCTTAAAATAATGACGTAAGCAAAAATCTTTGTGAGACAAATCCTGAAACAAGTGGTGTTATCTTGTGTTGGAGATCTTGTAGCCAGACAAGTATATATCTTTTTTCCCCTTGGAAATGATAATACCAATAATACCAATCATACCTTTTTATATTAAGATCAACAGTCTTAAAAATACAACTCTTATTTATTTATTTTTACCCCTGTAAGAAAATGTGCAATTTAGGATTAGCGCCTGCTCGAGGGGGAGGGTGTCTGGGATTCTAAACCACACCCACCCGGTCACATGACCAGTATGTCAACCAATAGTTTCTGCTGTTCAACAGTAAAAATAAATAAAAATAAATTTAAAAGTGGAAAATGTGGTCCCGTAAGTTTGGTCATTTGGGAACGCCATTCCACCCTCTTGTGGCGGCAGGCCGTGTTTGTCCCGCTGCCACACGGAGGCGATTCGCCAAAACGATCGCATCAGAGAAGTGCTCTATTACTGGACCAGAGGTCGACGTAATGATAATCCCCCAGTCTGATATACGCACTCGTCACCTGATGGAAATAACAAAAGGGCACGGCACCTCTGAATAAACAATATTGCGATGCATAGATTTATGGACGCCGATAAGCGTGGGGGTTCTCCATAGTAATTGCTGCTCGCGAAACGTCTTGGGTGCGCGCTAGCGTTAGTTTGAACCGCGTGTTTCTCGAGCAACAAAAACAGCAGCGAGGAGGGGGAGAAATCCAGGGCCCTGTGGTGCTTTACACACGCCGGCTCTCGTCATTCGCTGTGAACGGAAAGCAATTCTGCGAGACTTGACACAGGAGACGGTCGGATTAGCGCCTGTTTTTGCCTTTTTGCTCAGCCATGTTCATTCACCCTGCCCTGTTCACGTTTGAAGACCTGACCGCGTCAAACATCTGAAGGGGCAGGAGCCTAAAAAAACATACCTCTTGTTTTAAGATATTTTATCTTTAAGTTTGTAAGTGTAGCAGGGCTGAGTGTGTTTCACTAGATGTAACACCAGAGATTGTCAAGTCCTGTCATTCAGACTCTGATAAATACACTCTTCCTGTGTTCACTTCCTGATGTGTAAGGTGTTTACATTACATTACATTACATTACATTACAGGCATTTAGCAGATGCTCTTATCCAGAGCGACTTACAGTTTACATTTCTTTACAATCCATTTATACAGCTGGATATTAACTGAAGCATTTCAGGTTAAGTGCCTTTAGCTCAAGGGTACAACGGCAGTGTCCCACCTGGGGATTGAACCTGCAACCTTAACATTACAAGCCCAGTTCCCTAACCATTATACCACACTGCCTGCCTGTGTTCTGGGATCGGAGTGAGCTTTCCTTGACGGGGTTATAATACTGTGAACTTAATAGTTAATAATCGCTGTAATTGCTTATGAGACTGTAACATAAGGTCCTCTCACTCTTTATTTCTCGCTCAAAGTTTTTTGAACTGATGAAGGTCATTTGTTATGCTGGAATAAAAACCTGAGCCAGTGTGAGAGCGGGCCCAAGCAAATGAATCCATTTTTGTTTTAGGATGAGAACATCCTGAAAGGAGAACTCAGGAAATCATTTGAATTGATTAAGTTCTTGTTCCTGTTCACTTACACCATTGTGTTGTGTCCTGCTGTGTTTCTGTCCCGTCTCCTTGCATGAGGCAGGGAGCCACATGTTGGTGTCAGAGCCCAGGCCTGAGAATTTATCCATACCTGTGTTCCTGTGAGGTGAATTGATCCATACCTGTGTTCCTGTGAGGTGAATTGATCCATACCTGTGTTCCTGTGAGGTGAATTGATCCATACTAGTGTTTCTGTGAGGTGAATTGATCCATACCTGTGTTCCTATGAGGTGAATTGATCCATACCTGTGTTCCTGTGAGGTGAATTGATCCATACCTGTGTTCCTGTGAGGTGAATTGATCCATACCTGTGTTCCTGTGAGGTGAATTGATCCATACCTGTGTTCCTGTGAGGTGAATTGATCCATACCTGTGTTCCTGTGAGGTGAATTGATCCATACCTGTGTTTCTGTGAGGTGAATTGTTCTACACCAGTGTTTGTGAGAAGGACTGTTGTTCTTTGTAAGCACGGAGCAGTCAGTAGTGTACTCAGTGTGGAGGAGCAGGAGGAAGAAATGGGAGGGGGGATGAGTGTGAGGGGCAAGAAACATTTTGTGTTGATCAGTTGTAAGAAATCCAAAATAAAGCCATTTGGATTCCATGAAGTAAGAAAATAAAATGTGAAAATTGCCAAAGGGGGTGAATACTTTTTATATCCATTGTGTGTGTGTATATATATACAATATATATATATTCTTTGATTACCCTGAAATCTCAGATAACAGAAAGCAATGGCTGCCCAGCACAGATAGCTTAGATATTTATTTTCAAATCGATTCGACTGACAGTGTTATAATGGAAACCTCACCTGCTCCCTCCACTTTAATGTTACACTGTTACTCATAAAAAAACCCCAGTGATTTTGTCTGCCTTACAATGTGCTTTTTGGAAAACCTGTCAGTACGGTATGAGAGAAATTCCTCTGGTCTTCACAACCAATGTCAACTGTTTACCCACCAGTGATGGCTCCTGCGTGTTTTTTTAAATGAAGATTAGGTAGCATAACGGTCAAAGCAAGTTGCCTACTGCAGCCGCGGTTTGAAACCCGACTGTGCACCGATCGGGCGCAGCGATTGGCTGATATTGGGATTCTTAATAAGAGAACTAAGAACGATAAGGCATATTAATTAAGAAAAGGTCTTTTTTGAAATGTTGCCAGCCTCTACCATGGGGGAGGGGTAAGGCATGTTACCCACCTGTAGTGTGGAACCTGCTGAGTGATGAGAGATGAGAGATCTTTACAGCACGGCGAGCCAGCTAGGCAAGAAATAGGTGAACTGCAGGGATCCAGACAGGGCTCAGGAGTAGGTGAAAGAAATGCAGAGCCTTGCTTTCTGTTGCTTGTTTGTTCAGTGTGGGTAGATACGCCTGTCCAGAGATATCTCAGTGACTAACTGTGAATAGTGTGGGTAAAATGTTCATGGTGTGGGTAGATATCTCTGTGAATTTCACTGTGACTAACTGAATAGTGTGGGTAGATATCTCTGTGAATTTCACTGTGACTAACTGTGAATAGTGTGGGTAGATATCTCTGTGAATTTCACTGTGACTAACTGTGAATAGTGTGGGTAGATATCTGTGAATTTCACTGTGACTAACTGTGAATAGTGTGGGTAGATATCTCTGTGAATTTCACTGTGACTAACTGTGAATAGTATGGGTAGATATCTCTGAATTTCACTGTGACTAACTGTGAATAGTGTGGGTAGATATCTCTGAATCTCACTGTGTCTTTAACTGTGAATAGTATGGGTAGATATCTCTGAATCTCACTGTGTCTTTAACTGTGAATAGTGTGGGTAGATATCTCTGAATTTCACTGTGACTAACTGAATAGTATGGGTAGATATCTCTGAATTTCACTGTGACTAACTGTGAATAGTATGGGTAGATATCTCTGTGAATTTCACTGTGACTAACTGTGAATAGTGTGGGTAGATATCTCTCTGAATTTCACTGTGACTAACTGTGAATAGTGTGGGTAGATATCTCAGAATTTCACTGTGACTAACTGAATAGTGTGTCTTTAACTGTGAATAGATATTTCTGAATCTCACTGTGTCTTTAACTGTGTCTTTAACTGTATGGGATAGATATCTTTCTGGATATCTCACTGTGTCTTTAACTGTGAATAGTATGGGCAGATATCTCTCTGAATTTCACTGTGACTAACTGAATAGTATGGGTAGATATCTCTGAATTTCACTGTGTCTTTAACTGTGAATAGTATGGGTAGATATCTCTGTGAATTTTACTGTGACTATAACTGTGACCTAAGTAAGAAGGAGCAGCAACTGCAATTATATTGGACTATAGTCCACTCTTATTTATTTTTTAATCACCCATTAATTTAATTTATAGGAAAATCCATCCTAAGTGGAAACTTGATACGTCCAGCTTATTGCTTTGGGACTTTGGCATAACAAAACAAACTGGAATTTTTTTTTTTTTTTTTTTTAAACCTGCAGAACAGACGCTTTTTGTTACTTTGCAGTTCATCACTGTACATTTCACATTTTTAATTCTCTATTTTTATCCTTCGCTACTGATCCACGCACAGCTCCTGGAAATGCCTAAATTCATAAATCAGGATGTACGTACTACCGCAAAAACCAAGAACAACATTATGTAAAAATGTTCCACCTCCTCTTATGGCAAATGAACATATGCCAGGTGATCCCCCCTCACGCATTGTCTTAACTGCACTTGCGCAACTTCCTTCCCAAAAGCAGTATATAAACTGTAATTGGCTGTTGCTATTACAATACACTTATGGAAATGGGGCTTTTGGTGCAGAGTGGAAGGAAATCATAAAAAAACAGCCGTGCGCTTGTCCAATCGCTCCTTAATACATTTGAAAACATACATCATCTCAATTGCTTTCACGGCGGTGTATTCCTGTGGGCGCGGCCCGTTGCATTTGTCTTTCTGACAGACGAACGAAGCAGCCAGTTACTGCGCGGTAATGACGGGTCCCTGAGAAAGAGCCATATGGACCTGCAGGCTTGATGAAGCTCCATTTTTAACGTTTCACCAAAACCAGCTGTAGACTTTCACTCAGAAGAACTATTATCATTTTTTATTTCTTTTTTTTTTTTTTTTTGATGGCGGCAGGCGTTTCCCTTTCCTGCCTGGTGTGCGCGAGAGGCTGTGTGTGTGTGTCAGGTGTGTGATGGAGGACACCGTTGTGTACCGTTGTGAAGTTCTATGTGGTATTGACATTTTTTGAATGTTCAACTACCGTCCGGCCTGCTTAATGGGGGAAATGCGTGTTATCGGAGATTATCCCACCTCAAAAGGGTCTGCTGCCTACTTGCACAAAACCCCTTTAATGTAAGGTGAGACGTAAGAAGACCGAGTGTATGTTTTGCCCTGCAGGCCTAAGATAGGCCCTGCTACCTCCCCAACATCTCAACCCGTGTCCGTGTGGGACCCACTGGGAGGAGATGTTCAGGCGAGTCCCAGGCTTGGAATTGGGCCTGGTTCTTCCTGTGTGTTTACGGTATCAAACAGGATGACTTCTCAGTGGTGAGACAGTCAGTCGAGGGGGGGGGCCCTCTTGCTGTAGCATGCATGCAGCTGTGCAGACCCCCCCCAGGGTACGACCCCCCCCCCACCCTAAGTGGGTTTGTAGGCAATGAGCAGGAGGCCCACGCGTCAGAGAAGTGCTCCTGCATCAGGTTTGATGAGGCGATTCAGGGGAGCGGCGAGGGGCCCAGACGTGTTGGAACAGCTGCTTCTCAACCGTGAACGCATAAGTCACTGGGAAATGAATAAATGCACACCATCTTTATTGTTGCGGAATGTCAAAATAACATGTTCTGCAAAAGAAAAGCTTTGTCCTTCATTTAGCTAATGGGTGGATTTCAGTCCTTCATTTAGCTAATGGGCGATATACATCCATCGGTTTCTTCCCTTCACACCGTTGAGGTTGTTTGCAGCTTGCTTGTCTTTTATAAATCAGCGCTATTTTTAAATCTTTTGCGATACGTTTATTTTTATTTTATGTGTTTAACCTTTACTTAACCAGCGAGTCCCATTGAGATCTGGGATCTCTTTTACAAGGGAGACCTGGCCAAGAAAACAGCAGCAATAAAACATACACTATGTCATACATAAAAACATACATGATAATAAGGTGCTTTGTTGGAGGTAATACAACATGTTATCAATGGAGGCCCAGTCTACAAAAAACAATGACTCTTCTTGCAAAGAGTTCTGAATCAGTGATTTAAATTCACTAAGTGAAATCATGGTATCTAAGTGGGTAAGCTCTTGTAACCCATCCCATGCCAGTGGTGCACAGTGAGAGAAGGCGGTCTTTCCTAGTTCAGTGAGTGCTCTGGGTAATGTAGGCACTTAGTATACATTTTTATGGTTCAGCTTTCTTTTTGCCTCATTTAGCATTTTTCACCATCTAGGCTGGCTTGTTTGTAAAATGGCCGCACTCTGTGTGAGGTCAGTGTTTGTGTGTCGAAGTTTTTCCCCCAAAGGAAGGTGCAGACGCCACCGTTGTGAAGAGCTCACCTGGCCATGCACAGTGGCCACCCGACTCCTCACCGCCGTTTGAAACGTCTTTGTCTCCCGTCAGTAGGAATGGGAAGAACTCCAGATGGATTAGCATTGCTGCTGTACTGTATAGGCTGTGTAATGACGTCAGACGTCTTCTTGGGTTCACCTGGACCCGAGGACCCAAGACCCTAACTTGTGACTGAATGGGTTTCTGGTTCCAAGATCGTCACACCTGCATCTCGGGTCAGTTTGGGTCAAACGCTAGGGGTGTAACGGTACACGTATTCGCACCGAACCGTTCGGTACAGGACTTCCACATGCCATGTTTCATAACAACCCCATATGCAGCGTGCGCCTGAGGAATACGCCTTTGAGATGAGAGTTCCCTCGGGTCGGGAAGGTGGCGCTGGGAAATGCTCTCCACTCTTGTTCTGTCTGGGTGTAATTACAGCACTTGGACCCAGTGAAGACCCCCTACTCTGTGCTACCAGCAATCAATCAGGGGTCAGGGTCACCGAAACCTAAACTCTAACCCCCCAAAATTATATATATGTGGAAAAAAAGGCTTGAACTGATCCTGGGTCAGAGCTTGGGGGCAAAATCAATCTTCACTAAAGCTACTCCAATAAGAGCCCCTCACCAGCCGTGGCCCCCTGCTGAACGGCTCATATTAAAAAAGCCATTGAGGGACAGGGGCTCTTCAACAGGCTGAGCGCTTTTAATCCCTCCCCCTCCTTCACCGAGGAGGTGGACACTGTCACTCTCTCTCGACAGCCTCGCGCCTGAGCCGACGCCGCGCGGCAAGGAGAGGAATTCAGTTCTGCGGTGACCTCTGTGTGTGATGTCACTGTTTAAATCGTGATGATGTGTTCGAAACCCGACTGTGTCAGTCAGACTCTGGCGCCGTTTGTCTGTCCACCCCAGGTGGAGGGGGGGAGGGAGAGTCGGCACGAGCTCGTTGAGAAGCGGTAAGGGCGTTCCTACAGAGCAGGTGGATGAAGTTCTGTCTCGGAGGATCATTGCTGGCCTCGGGGATGTTAGCTTGACCCGGAGGACGGGCGACAGGCTCGTGAGGGGAGGGCGAATCGAAATAAATAGAGGGTTGAATTGGCTACAAAATTAGGAGAAAAACGGGGAAAAATATTTTAACATTTAAAAATGTAAAACATTTCAATACCCAAAAAAATGAGATGTCAGAGAGGTGGTGTTCCTTTCGATTTGTATCGGATCGAGCTCATTTGCACTTGCATCCCTGCGTGGGGGTTGGGCTCAACACAAGACACATAGAGATAAGATGTATGCCTTTCAGGAAGACTTCCTCAGCAGATAAACTAGGCACTACTTTGTGGTCAACCTGGCAAATTACTGCGCCACTGAAATGGATGGTTCATAAAAGTAATGAAGACGTATTCTCGGAAACCCTTTGTACACCGCGTCCCAGGAAATCACAGAAAGAAGACGGAAAGATCCTAAAAGGTTACAGGTGTAATTCATATTTGGATTAAGAGCAGCATGTACCTGGTTTTAATGGCGTCTCAAGGTAATTTCCATGCCTTTAATGATCCCATTTACACCTTCCGAGAGGGAAAAAAGGCTGTATTTACGGTGTGGCTCTGTACAGTTTTCATACGTGATTAGTCTCTCGCCCCATGTAATTACACGTATGGGTTTAGCTGCAGTCTTTGGTTCGCTGTCCAGCGGAAATATATTTATTTTTGCGGGATCTATTGCAGAGTTTGTCTAAGGTACGCCTCACACATCCAAAAGAAAATTGCATTTGCCTTCTCTAATGAAATGGCAATTTGGCCCGCGATAACGGCATGAGAGATTGAGTGGGTGGCACCAACCTGACGACACTCATCTGTCTTTTCTGCATGGGGGAGGAAGAGGGTGGGGGGTGAGGATGTGCTCAGAATCAACATGGCTCCCACGACAACCAGGATCCAGGGCCCAGATGGCACATCAACAGTACTCCCAACAGTAATGAAAAGGGGTTTGGACAAAAGCGCACATTTGAGTCCCATCGGAAATAGAACGTTTATCTCGCTGCAACATTTCAACTTGATTGTCGTCCTGGGTATTGTGTGTGTGTAAAAATGGTGTCTTTGTGACAACAACAACAACTTCACAGCAACAAGTCCAAACTTACAGAAAATCATCATACTTAAGATCATTAAGATATTTTCAGAAGATAGTTTCGAAGCTCCGCTGATGTTCCAGTGAAGAATGTATAATTACCTTTTTTGCTAAATTGATTCCATGGATGACATCTGGAGGGAATTGGATTTAAAAATCACCCTCTTTTTTAATATTTGTTTCAGAGTTTTTTTTCCCGGTTTTTCAGCCCATTTGGTAGTCTCCACGGGACGAGCTAATACCTTGAGGCAATGTTCACCTCCTCTGAGATGGAACTTGCCCAACTCTGTTTTACGAGGTCACCGTACCGCTCCTAGGTGAGCTTGTGCCAGCTCTCCCTCCTCCCTCCCTCTGGGGCCGACAGCCAAATGCCGTCCCGATCGGGTTTCGAACCGCGACTGTGATAGGCAGCTCACACTCGTAAAGGACCAGCCAATACGGGTGCGTTAGACCACTACACTATCGGAGGCCCATGATGTCATGAGGTTAAACACACACATTATTAGCTAGAGAATGTCACTCCCAAGGTCGTGGGCGATGTGGGTCATGTCAGGTGCCGCAGGTGGTCAGCTGTCACGTTTCAGTATTTCAGCAGAATTGGGGAGGGGGTGAGTCATCTCGGCCCCTTATACAATCCCTAACCCCCCCTCCATGGGTCTTCGGTGAACAGGGAGCTTTTCCAGCGCGGTTTACGGTAAGAACCGCACGCTCTGTGCTCTGTCTGTGGCTGCTGAGCTCAAGGGCGAGATCCCGGGAGAGATTCGGATCTGTGAAGAGAGGCCCTGGCCAACTTCACAAAGCATTAATGAACGTGCTCCCCCCGCGAGATCCTCAGCCACCCAGCACTTTGAGAAGTGAGCCACACCTGCACTTTTATGCACAAGCATCAATTGAGGAAAGCTGCATCGCCATCAAAAACAAATAATCAATCAAACAATCAATCTTTATTTTTGTATAGCACCATTTACAAACAGGTTGTCACACAGCACTTCACAATTGGCATTTTCCAGAGGGAATCAAAAAACCAGAAAACCATTAGAGCCAAATGATGAAAATGATGCCAACGTGTTGGTCGTCCTGTTATGTTTTCTTTCTTTGTGTACCTTTGGGGGAAGATTTGTGTGTGTGTTTGTGTGTCTGTGTGTGTTTGTTTGTGTTTGTGTGTGTGAGAGTGTTCATTTGTGTGTGTGTGTATTTGTGTGTGTGTATTTGTGTGTGTGTGTATTTGTGTGTGTGTGAGTGTTTGTGTGTGTGTGTTCATTTGTGTGTGTGTGTGTATTTGTGTGTGTGAGTGTGTATTTGTGTGTGTGTGAGTGTGTTTGTGTGTGGGTGAGTGTGTATTTGTGTGTGGGTGAGTGTGTTTGTGTGTGTGGGTGAGTGTGCGTTTGTTGAGACAGGAAGGCACCAGTAATTGACGTACTGTCATGATGAAGCCGTGTGTGGGGTCTTGATTCTGCCGTTTGTGCTCGTCTGTCCGTGCCTGCAGTGGTGCCACAGTGAGTGCTCTGGGAACTCCACTGTGAGGCCCGGTGGCTGTCGCTCTCAAAAGGGTCCTTCCTTGACTGAAGGAGTTTAATTTCTTTTAAATATATATTTTTTTCCTGATTATTTTCCCATTTTTCTCACAATTTAGTAGCCAATTATATCCTCTATTTATTTAGATCCTCCCCCATGAACTCGCTGCCTGTCACAACGGGACAAGCTAATTCCCCGTGGCCGTCGATGATCCGCCTCCTCCGAGACAGACCTCGCCCACCTACTTTCTGATCGGGGCTCTCGGCCAGGGCCAGTCTGGCACAGTCAGGTTTCTAACCGCCACTGTAGTAGGCAGCTTGCACTCGCAAAGCACGTGCTTTAGGCCGCTACGCCATCCGAGGCCCGACCAAAGGGTTTCCAGCAAGATGCATCCAGTGAAGGCGGTGTGCAACGCTGTATCACTGTGGAACATGGCCAGGTCAAAACGTGGTCCATATCGGCCTCTAACGTGTTGGCCTGTACAGACCTGAAAATGTGTTTATTTCAGTTTTTGTTACAGGCAAACCTGACAATAATGGCAAAAAAAATATGGCGGTTGTGTCTGAGCCTGTCTGAGGTTTAGCGTGACGATTGCGCTTGACCAATCAATGGTCTGCAGTATTGCTAGCTCCACCGTTATGTTCCTGTTTGGGTAGTACCTAAACAGAGCAGTAGCTAAATTCAGCGCGGTACTTAGGTTCGGATGGTTTGCTTGGAGGTTGGAAAAGGCGGCAAAACGTGGGAGGGGGGGCGCCGGCAGCTGTAGTACTGGAGCAGCACCGTAAAAAGAGGTAATGACTCAAAGAGGAATGGAAAACGGCAAGGAGAAGTGTACATTACTTTACCACGTCGATGTGACTTCACAGAAAGGCAATCTTTCCTACATTCCAACATTACGGACTGCACCCACCCCCCAGTCAAACTATCAGCAAACAGTTTATACATTTACAATGCATGTAAAATGAAGTCGTGTTTTAGCACTATCTGTTTATTTATTTTGCCTCACTATCCCAACATTATACAGGTCTGGGATCGGAACAATAGAGATTTGTTTTCTTTCATGGTTACCCCTCTGATAATTCTGCATTTATCGAACAGATAGCAATGTTGAATGGGGGTAAATACCCAGTGAATTGCTTCCCTCTGAACGCGTGTAATATGCTGTGCGGCATCGGGCAAAAACAAAACTACGTTTTCCACATGATTTCCTCTGGAAGTGTTTGTGGGCACCGGCAAATTAGAGAGCAGGAAAGTGCCGCAGCAACAAAGTGTCTCACAGAAGGGCAAAATGAAAAGTTAGCCGAATGTAATTTGAAAAAGATTGATGGCCGCAATTTTTCCGCACGAAAGAAAACTGCGCTTCGATATTTGACGTTTTTCTTTAAACACTGAAGCAAATGGTGTAATATTTTTGTTAAACGTCATTGGGTAATTTTTAATGAAATTGGCTCCACGCGTACTACCTTCCGTTCTCATCTGTCCTTTTTTTCTAAAGTGACATTAAGCATCGGTGACTGTACTCCTGCCGCTTTGGAAAAACACACAGCCAAAAAGGGAGGGGGAGACGAATCTCTCGGAACGGGTTGATTTCAGAGACGAGATTTATTATGTTAACTGCGAGTCAATTTGCCCCTCTGCTTCCAGACAGGTTTCGGCCTTTTCTTCTCTCTGCATATTTTTTTTCCTTTGCCGAACACACTGCGCACACAAGTGCTTTCAAAAAAACCTAATTAAAACTAACTTTGTGCTCTGTGATGTGGGATAATTGTTGCGAAGCGTTCATGTGCGTAATTGAGATTGAGTTGGTTTTCTATAGCTGGGCACGCCGGTTTTACCTTTGTAAATGGATGTATTTGCATTTTTGTGTTGTTCTTGCGTGTTTACATGCGTTCTTTTTGAGGCTTTGCCATTCAGAATGTGTGCGTGAGCATTCCAGGTGATGTTTGACGTGTCAGAGGAGTCGTCCTATATGCCGTTTGATGTCATTGCTGTTTGCAAAGGTATTAGGGCTTTTTTTTGAAAATACATGCTGTTACTGAGGACAGATAGCCTATGATCTAGAACGAAGAATCCAAAACTCTTTTAAATTTATTTTCTGTTTATGCTTTTATTCCCCACTTTTCTCCCTATTTTTAGTTGCCAATTATACCCTCCCTTTTTCATGTAAATTATCCTCACCCTCATATGAAAGGTCACTGCCGTAGTCCTGAGACTGGTAGTGGGCACTGTACCGCCTCCTCCGAGCCGGCACCAGCCATAGTCACCGTAACACACAGAGCCAATCCTATACGCAGCGAGCTGGTATCGGCTTCCCTCCCCCCTCCCAGGGGCGGACAGCCAATTGCCGCCCCCTAGTGGCACTCCCGGCCAGAGCCAAAACCGGCGTGGCCGGTGGAATTGATCCCCCATTAAATCCTCAATGACCCCCATGCATTATTGCAACCAGGGTAGTCAGGCCAACAGATGGGTCACACGTGGGGCGAGACAACAACTGTTGCGTGACCTAGTGATAAACCACACTTAAGAGGCCAGGCCACCCAAAGTCCGGCATGTTCCTGCTCTTCTGGAGACAGTGGCTGATGCAGGTTTTCCCCGCTCTCTTTAAACCAGTAACTGTTTCAGGACACGGAGGAGCGCTCCCATTGATTCAAATTGTTGGCAGTAATTTCTGGAGCCGAGTGTTTGGCCTAAATGCTAGGCTGCAGTGGCAAGTAAACGTCCATAGCTAAGCTCCCGGCACTGCACACGCTGTCACGCGCACTGTGCACTGCCCGTTGCAAGGTTACCCGGAATAGATGATCTGTTAATAATTTGGTTTCTACCTGTCCCCTCTCTGACTGGAATTACCGTGGACTGACCAGCTGATTGCGTGTGACGCCAGTGGCGATTTTACCGTGGGTGCAGGGCATGCATTTGCTGTTGGGATTGAAATATAATATTGGGATGAAAATATTACAATTTTCAAATCAATGTCAAAAAACATTCAAAAGAAAATGATTTTTGAAACATTGCACCCCTGTTTTAAAACCATAAAATCACCACTGTGTGACGCAGAAGGTCACGAGTTGAACTGATGAGTCACTGTACTGTGAGAACAAAGTAGGGAAAATGAGTGTCCTCTGTGTGTTGGCCAGTATAAAAACACACTGGTTGTGTATGGTTTTTTTTCTCCCAATTTAGTAGTCAATTACACCCTCTATTTATTTAGATTTACCCTCCCCACATGAGTCCGCCCCCGATCAGGACTGGGCTGGTAGAGACAGGCAGCGCATACCATATTGGACCAGCCAAAATACTGTGCGTAATAGATACGCTATCCGCTGCACTTTTTAAACACATATCTGCCCTCTCTACGTCTTGATACTTTTCAGCTGGCACTTTCCTCACGACTGAATTCAGATGGACAGCGGGAACGGCTGGAATCGAGCCCTCTGTGCAAAAACAAAACAGTTGCCCAATGTCACTGCTGCTGCTTTGGTGTTATTTCAGGCAGATGCAGGGGTTGTGAAAAAAAAAAAAAAACTCCCATCGGCAAATGGGAAAAGGATAAAGGTCGCGCAAACGTCTGGCTCCACGAAACGGGCGGGCCTGAGACTGGTTCGCTGTCCCGCGCGCGATGAAGGGGCGGTAGCACCAAGGCTCTGGAACACACTCCCCCCGGACTTGAGAGCTTCGGCCTCAGTGATCAGTTTCAAGGGGCAGCTGAAAACGCACCTGTTCAGGCAGGCGTTTGGGTATTGAGAGACTTAACTGCCGTTTTGCTTGTGACTTGCTTGTCCTGTACTGTTTTATTGCACTTTTGTATCTTTTATTGTGAGATTTGCATGTATTTTAATTTGATATTTGATATTTGAAGGTTTTAGGTTTTATGTTTTAATGGGTTATTAATGTATTTTAATGTACATTAATGTATTAATGCATTTTAATTTTGATATTTAACTTTTTTTTTTGTGACCTTGTTGTGAAGCACTCTGTGCACTCGTGCTGGGAAGGGTGCTATATAAATAAAGTTTTATCTTATCTTATCTAAGGGAGAGGAGTTTGAGAATTTAACTCCTTTGCTCGTTTCGCTGCTGTCGTATTCAGGGTTGAGATTATTTGCAGTAGGTTTCTTGTGTAGTGAAAATACGGCTCAGGGGTTTCCTAATGACTCCTGGCCAGTTTTGAATGTGGACTGCACTGGAATCATCCCTTTTAAATTTTTCTCTTTTTTTAAATTTTTATTTTTTTTTACTCATGTTTGACCTTTTTGATGTTCTGAGGATCAGTGAAGACTGACTGTGCCGATGCATAGTAGCTCTAGATAGTTTTTGTGGGTCTCTGAGGCGCCACACACACACACACACACACACACACACACACACACACACACGCACAATGCCAGGGGGCTCCAGCCCTGTGAGTTCTGCGGCTGCTCATACAGGCACATTGACCTTCAGTGGAACGCTCACTGGAGAGTTATTCCAGTCTTGTGTGTGAGTGGCGCTGTGATCGTTCGCTCCTTTGTTGTTTTCCCGACGGCATCATTAGACAAAACTAAAGAGGCGAGATAAGGAGCAGAGCGCTGTCCAAAGACAGAGTCAGCCGGTTAAACGATCCCTCAAAGCCTCGCCGCTAAGCCGCGTATCGACGGTCGTCTCGGACAGACGCGCGTTCTCGGTGCACGTCTCCGTTCCTGGCCGCGCGCTCTCTGACCCCACCTAATGAACCTTATTAGCACATTACCCGGTCAGCAGCCGAAGCCCCTCATTTGTAGATTGAGTGTCTGTCGTCATGGACACCGATTCTCCTCCCCCTGAAAGTGCACCCCCTCTCCCTGCAGTGGCCCTGACTGTGACTTTGCCGTTCTGCTTGAACCCCACGGTTTTCCCTCACCAGGCTGCCGGTGCGAGCGCCAGACACTTTCTCCACACACCCACCCTGGACTAAATCACCACCTGCAGAGAGTAAATTAAATATTGACTTCTGGTTATTGACTTGTAGATCTAATTTGAAGTGATCGCAGATGAACCATAATGGTGCAGAAGGAGAAAAAAAAAAAAAAAAAAGTCCTGTCAATTCTATCTGCCCCCCCCCACCCCCCGTCAGGGGTGAGATGATTGGCTGAGAGGGTGGGTCATGTGACGGAGGGAGGAGGAGCTGAGAGAGAGGATTGGAATGGCCCACAGCTATGAGGGATTGAGTGAGTGAGTGAGTGGAGAGAGAGAGGAGCCTGGGGTGAGTGTATGTAAATGGCTTGCCTGTGGACGTGTCCTCTCCACTGCTCTTTCTGTGAAACAGCTGTGAGTTAAGTGTTGATGTCACCCCTCCCCGCTCCGCGCTCCGGGTGCCAGGAACGGGGGGCAGAGCTGAGCGGTAAGCGGAAAAAAAGCTGGCTCTTTTTCCCCGTCTGCCAAAAAAAGAGCCAGCTCTCCCGAGCCCGTCTCGAGGAGGGCCTGTCTGTCACAGCCTCGGCTACTGAGGCGCACCAATCAGGGGAGAGAGATGAAATAACCCAAAAGATGTGGAGAAGTACACTCTCTGTTGTAAAACTGCGTTTGCGTGCATGTGTATTTGGAGAGTGATGACTGGTGAAATGGGTGGATCATGTGCTGGCTCATGAGCCAATCAAGAGGCGGAGAAAAAACGATATAATTGGTTCAAACCAGTGAACCTCTGATAAGCCTTTACTTTCCCATCAATAGTTGTGTGTGTGTGTGTGTGTGTGTGTGTGTGTGTGTGTGTGTGTGTGTGTGTGACTGTGTGACTGTGTGACTGTGTGTTAGAGTGGAAGAGAAGGAGACAGACAGACAGACAGACCTGAGCAGGTAATTGATAGGTTGCCAAAGCTGAGCCCACGATGCAGTGAAACAGCGGGAGACGAGAATCGCTGGAGTAAAACGGAGGGAAGGCGCATTATTCCTGGCGGGGGTTCCTGTGCCGTCACGCTGGGAATGGCGAGGGCTCTGTCTGGCCCCCAACGGCCCCCACGGGCCCCCAGCGTGCGCCCTCACAATCCTCGCTGCGTGCACAAGCAGGGCCCCGCTCGTAGCGGAGACACAGTTATGCGCGAGGCAGAGCTGCTCTCGAGATTGAAGCGAGAATTTTCTCATCCAAATCTCACAGTGTCAATATTTGCCAGCGGGGGGTCTGGCGAGCGTGCCCGCTACGGAGAGCGGTTACAGTTGTCAAGGTGAGAAATGGGAGGAATCGCAAATCAGGCGCCGCTCCTCCGGGCCGCGTTTATAGAGCCCGGGCTGCCGGCGCCTCCGGGAGAGGGCTGGGAATAAAACGGGGACAGATTTTCACATTTTTATGGGCAGAAATACGGCGTTTCTCACCGTCCTACGCTCGGCCGGTGTGAAATACCGGCGTCCTTTGAAAGTTCACACAATAAACGCCGTTCCCTGACAGATTGAGGGAGGGAGAGAGAGAGAGAGAGAGAGAGAGAGCTGTCTCATGGCTCAACTTCAATGGCGTCCGAATTGTGTACGTTTTTATTTGATGTTTCGTCGTCGTGAGCTTGATGAATTGTAATTGGAGCTCACGTGTGTTTCCACTGGTCCTGGATCAGTTTATTTTCTTTGATGTAACAGTTGTGGGAGATTGGCACGGGGTAAAGCTGTTGATCTCAGGATTAGCTGTTGCTTCGCATTGTTTTTCCAAGAGTCATGAATCCTGTTCCCCCCCCCAAAAAAGAAAAAAGTGTTCCTTTTATAAAAATGGCAAATACCCTTCTTAACATTTTTTATAAACGCATACTTCTCACGTTGATCGTGTAAGTGAGTATTATTCAGAGCCACAGGGGTCTACTGGGGTCCGGTTCTGTTCAAATCAGCAACCGGGGTGGCCGATAGCATATCGGTCTAACGCACCGTATTTTGTCTGGTCCAATACGGTGAGTCGGCCCAGGTCCGCCGTGAAGCACGTAAGGGAGTCTCCAGAACGTGGGTGGGACGAATTCCATCTCGAAGGAAGCGAGAATTAGCTTAAGAATTAGCTTGCCTCGTAGAGAGGAGCGGCGGACTCCTGTGGGGAGGGTAAATCGAAATTAACAGGGGTGCAATTGGCTGCTAAATAGGGAGAAAAATGGGAAACAAATTTTGGAAAGAAAATAAATAAATAAATAAATAGAAATCAGCAGCCAGCCAAAGAATTCTGACCTGGTCTCTAGGCGAGGTGAATCGGCTGCTTTAATTGATCGCTGAAGTGCCGCGTGACAATGAGACCGTGCACGCTCTACGGCCCTCCAAGGGCAAGACTGAACACCACTGATGTCAGCAGTCACAGCAGCTACAGTGGTTATGGCTGCGATCCCTCTAAACCCCTTTAATTATTATCTTATGATAACCATTCATTCATTTGCCAGACCGTCTAATCCACTAATACAGCATTAAAGGATTAAAAAAATGTGCAAGCTCTAGGTACAGCCAAAGCGTAATTCACAAAGAGGGGAGGTGCTTATGAATAAATTCATATATTAAAAAAATATTTACATTGCGAGTTGTGCCATGTCATGCCTTCCTTTTTTGAGCGTTCCTGTTCAACGTTTTTACGCTGACGCTCGCAGCATGAAAGCGGCAGATTTTTTGGCAAACATCCCTGAAGCGGTTTTTGCATTTTTACCGAAAGAATAAGTAACTGATTTTAAGAAAGTCTCGTAAGCCCGTGTGAGAGGAAGTGAGGTCGTGGTGGGGGCGGAGCCAGGCTCTGTCTAGGACAGGCCTCGTCAGGTCTCTGGGGGGGTGTATCAGTGGGGCGCAGGAGGGGGGTGCAGGGAGTTGGGGGAGAGATAAGGCCGGGGGTACTCTGATTAAGACAGAGGTTTCCATTTTAAACTTGCCCAACGCTGCTGATCTTATCTGCTGCTCTCGCCTTCTGCAGCACTGCGTGTCGTCCATTTCTGTCACGCTATCTCTCACTCTCACCCGCTCTCTCACTCTCACTCGCTCTGTCTCTCTCCCTATCTCTCTCTTTCTCCCTTGCTCTCTTTCTCTCTCTCTGTCTCACACTCTTTCTCCCTCTCTCTCATACACTTTGTCAATCGCTCTGTCTCTCGGTTTATATACAAATTGGCATCATTGGCATGACAAGTACGCACGTGTGCCGCCAAAGAATATTCCAAAACAACGAATACGAGCAAACAATCGATTGCGTTTATTTGAAAAGCCAGTGTAGCCCATACCCAGGCTGTGCTCGTTAAGGAAGTTTAAATTGATTGTTTATAATGCTGTATACTGTAGTAGCTTTTCCCACAAACACCTCAATGGTTGTTTGAATTTGTCACCACTCTGAAGTGCAGGGTTATTAAACCTGGCTCCACATGTCAGGGAAGTCCAGATTTGATGTTTTTTTCCCTATCTCTCTTTCCTGTCTCTCTCGCTTCACCCCATTTCAGTTGTCAATGCCTGGAACAGCCTGCCAGGTCAGGTAATAAAGGCAGGAACACTGGATATTTAAGTCCAGGCTAGATGCAGTGCTAGATACTCTTTAGATTAGGACATGACGGGCCTAGACGGGCTGAACGGCCCGTTCTCCTCATTACGTATTCTTATGTTCTTAAGTGTCCCTGTTTCTCTCGCTCTGTCCCACTCCCTGTATCTCTTCTCTCTCGCTGTCTCTCTCCCCAACCTCGATTCAGTCCGTTTTAATTAAAACCTGGTCACCAGTGGAATTGGATGGGCAGTGTTCTTTTATTTGCCGCGAGCGAATGACTCACAGCTGTGTCGTTATTTCTGGAGGAAAACCTTCGAGAGAACGGACACGTCTGCATTGCCTCTCCGTCAGAGTGAAGCTGACTTTGCTGTCAAGTGGAATTTGCCATAACACATGGGCGTTTCAGCAAAGAAAAATGGATCAAATTAATGAATCAATTAATAGATTACATTACATTACATTTGGCAGATGCTCTTATACAGAGCGACGTACAACAAAGTGTTAACCGTAGCCAAGAACAGTTTAGCTGAAAGCCACCCTAGAGGGGAGTACAATTCCAGGTGCTAGGAGCAACCACATAGTTAAACTAGGACTCTGTAGGTAAATCTGTAGCCACAATTCAAAGGCAGCAATAAAGCAATCAGTGCGGAGAAAATTGTAAAAAAGATTTAAAAAAATAAAAGGACAGGGTGGGACCGTGGACAGAGCTGAGCTCTCTCTCTCTCTCTCTCTGGCACGCGATGCCATGGCTGAGTCACACTGCACAAACCACCTCTAACCTCTAACCATGACCACACTCTGTTTTGCCCATTTTCTCCTCTGTCACTTTCTGCCCCCAGGGCTGTCCCCTTATGGGCCTTCCTGAGGCAAACACCAGAGACAAAGGGAGCACTCTTTTGCCCCACTGACCCCTGGATAGGGACAGGAAGTGGGTAGAATATGAAGGAATCATCTTCTTCCTTAATCATTGGAGTGGCACTCCCTCCATATTCTATTTATTTTTTTCCTTATTTGTTAGTTTTTCCCAGTTTTTCTCCCAATTTAGTAGCCAATTACACCCTCTATT